>OY755244.1:27191982-27656805 GCA_963576725.1 Azorinus chamasolen
AAAAATCATGTCTCTAATGGTACATTCATGCAAAATCGAGATATTTGACTCAATTAACTTCCTACTTATGGCACTGGCAAAGTTACCAGAGATGTTTGGCTTCAAAGAGCTCAAAAAGGGACATTTCCCATATTTGTTCAATATAAAAACAACCAGACTGTAGTAAGAGAAACCTTACCTGAAGTTTCATACTACAATCCAGATAGCATGAAACCAGAGGCGAGATAATTGTTTTTATATCGTATGACCAGCACAGGAATTATCATTTTGAGGTGTTAGGATATTGTGGGTCGGATGTGGATATTTTGAGACGCTGCTCTTTACAGTTGACAGAGGATTTCATGGACATTACAGCTATTGCCTCGTTTGAACGTTGCATCACAATAGTATCGGTCTTTAGAACCAAACACCATAGGAATAATTCCACAAACAGATATAGGCCTGAACAGAAACACTCTATCAAAGCTGTCCAATGATTACAATACATTGCTCAGTCAGAAAGATTGAGTATAAAGCATGCCAATGGTGGGGAAGAACCCTTACAGGGTTGATGATGGCTACTATGAAACAGAGGAAGGATAGAAAGTAGTGTTAAAATTTCATGGCGACTTATTCTCGCACTACTGTCATTCTGGTCAACCAAATGACCATGTGGGAACTTTTTGACAAAACTCTTGAAAAGAGAAAGTAGAATATATGGGTTACACTTACAGATCCATTTCGGAATCCGACTGACCAACAATGCCGTTA
Organism: Azorinus chamasolen; assembly: GCA_963576725.1. NCBI lineage: Eukaryota > Metazoa > Mollusca > Bivalvia > Cardiida > Solecurtidae > Azorinus > Azorinus chamasolen. The sequence goes on from OY755244.1 coordinate 27,192,733, forward strand.
AAATTATCAAGTGAGATCCTTCATTGAACAACTGGACATGGTTACCCCGCTACAGCATCAAAACGCCTTTTATGGAGGCCGCACAGAAGCCTACATCCTGTACAAAGAGGCTTCTACCGAGGAAGACATTGATTATTACAACATGACGTCTCTGTATCCATGGATTAATAAGACGGGAAATATCCATATAGGTCACCCTGAAATCATTACAGAAAAGGTTGACAGTCTTGACAACTATGAAGGTCTGGTCAACTGTAAAGTCCTCCCAACCAAAGGCCCTTTTTACCCTGTCCTACCTGTAAAGTGAATGGCAAACTACTGTTTCATCTGTGTAACACATGCGCAGAGACACAGCAGAAAACACCATGTCATCACACTGGCAAAGACAGGATCTTTACGGCCTATTTGGTGATTGATGAAGTCAAAAAGGCTTTGAAAATAGGGTACAAGTTAGAACCATGAAATGTGGCATTTTAATCATATTTCCCAATACAGTTCATAAGCCAAGACTGGGGTCCGTTTACGTACTATGTTAAACTTAAGGAAGAAGCAAGGGGGTAGCCAGAATGGGTCAGCACCGAGGAAGACAAACATAAATAGATAGACTGATATTATCAGAAGGAAAGTAATCGTTTGGTTTATAATAAAATTCGAAAGATTCCAGGGTTTGTGGGCATTGGGTAAACTCATGCCCAACTCGTTCTGGGGGAAATTTGGGAAAATATCCCTCTTGTCACATGTAGATTTTGTCTGTTTTAACAAGTTGACTTCCGACCAGGGGGAGGTCACTGCTGTCATTTCGTGTCTGACAACATGGTAGAGATGGAAATACAAGCAGGACTTTGCGGAAGCCAGTGCCAAAACAAAGGTGGTGATAGCTGCGTACACCACAGCTCAAGCTCGCATCAATCTTTACTCTTATTTAGAAAAGCTTGGGGAACTTTGCAGTATAATAATGCTTTTTTCATATATTAAGGAATATAGTTAGGTAGGTGTATGGAAAAGAAGTAACGTCAAGCAGGCATAGCCACACACAAGACGCAACCACCACCAAAACACCGATAGACAGCATGACACACACACACAACCACACACCCAAACGCACACTCACACACGAAATGAACACAGAAAACACCAAAAGACATACAAGAACCAGAGACAAACGTCCCACACATGAACAAAATCAGAAGCACAAAAACGCAAGGCAAACAAAAGGAAGGGTGACAAAGAGAGTACCGACTTTGCACGGTCAGCAGCAAAAACACCACTGGGGGTTTAAATATGGAAAAATAGTCAAACAGGGAGAGCCAACATATAACATATTAAACAACAAAATTGACCGTAGGCTGAAAGCAGCAGTGCCGCCTTGGAACGGCCAGCAGCCAAAAAGGGCTACTGGGGGACTTAAACCTGGTTTACGGGTACCCAACCTCGTCATTATCCCACTTTCACCAAAGTCAAAATGTAAATAAACCGGTTTACGGACGTCCTAACCTCACACTTCTCTCAAAGTCACCCTAGCTTTACAAATAGTGTAAATACAGGTATCCCCGCTGGACTTACCCACAACATAGACGACGGTGAACACAGGAAAACATGTAAAACATAGCATAATAACTGTGACAATCCGTCAAATATGTACTCGATGACTTTGCTGAAGTCAGAGCACCTGCAGGTAAGCCGTTAAGGGCACGACAGGGAAAAAGTAATACATGAGTAAGCTCATCCTGTATCCAAGTTTAAGAGCATACCACCATAGAGTACTACCCTCGGCCTGTCATCGCGCAAGCAAAGAGGGAAGCGTAGCTACCGACTGTAAAAGGGTCGATAACCAAACATGCAGTGCGTTGCAATAAAATAGGATCATAACCTTTGTTTTTAAATGTTTTAATGCGTTTTATAAACAAATCATGAAAATGGATATGACCCCGAATTTTCCTACGTTTGTGGATAATATCCCCATAAAATTCTGGTTGAGAAATGCCTTGTCGCAGTAACGTTCGTAGATTGCAATTATTTTTACTAATGGGAGGTAAATTTCGATAATAAAATTTAGAAAAAGTTTTCCGAAGTTTGTGATATCTGTTACCTTGCTTACGAAGTTTATCAGTTATAATTAAATTACGTCTGTTAAAATCTTCAAGCAAAGAACAGGCTCGGGCAAACCTAATAAGTTGAGAAATATAAACCCCATAAGAACGTGGCACATCTCCATCTAGAAAAGGATAATAAACAATTTTAAAATTAAAATCTTCTCTTTTATCGTATACTTCGGACGAAACTTTATCATTTGTAATTGAAAGATTCAAATCTAAAAATGAAGCTTTAATGTCAGATTGATTAGCTTTATTTAAAGACAGTTCTTTTGGGTAAATTGAAGAAATCATAGTATCAAAATAAGGATTATCTAAATTCCAAATATCGTCTAAATACTCGTACCTTGAAGTTTTATTAAAAGCATTAACAATATCGGTCTGTGTATCAGGTTTTAAGCTAAGCATAAAATCCCTCTCGTAGCAATACAAAAACAAATCAAGAGGGGCACAATTTGTACCCATGGGCATACCAACAACTTGGCGATATATGGTATCCCCATAACGCACAAATATATTATCTAAAAGAAAGGTAAGAGATCTACAAACATCAAGGCAAGTCCACATTGTGTAATGTTCAACTTCTGAATTCGAAAAGAATGAACGTTGAACATTACAAGCAATGAACATTTTGTTTTCTCTGGCAAAGGTTTTTTCTATTAATTTAATAAGTTTATCCTTTATAAGATGGTGAGGTAGAGTAGTATAGAGTGTAGAGAAATCATAAGAGCTCAGTAAAGAAATGTTATACTGTTCATTTTCAAGTTTTGTTAAAACATCATTTGATTTTTTTATGGACCAAAGAACATTAATACCAGAATTTTCATATATTTTATCACAGTAGCGTTTTACATGTTCTTTGATCGTAGTAAGACAGGACGTCAAATGTATAGATAATTTAGAAATGGTACAATGTACAACAGCTAGAGTTGGCAAAAAAAACGCGCCTTATAAGGGTTTTATGTAGTTTCGGAATCCAGTACAAAGTAGAAAGTTTATGTTGTTTTATGTTAGGACCAGATTTGAAATATTTGCACATTTTTACATGTTCCGAGACTATATCTTTTTCAGGTGTTTGAACTGTTATATAAGTTTTTGAAACAGTTAGCTCCTTCTTTAAAACATCAACATAATACAGTCTTCAAATAATGATTACATTGTTTGATGCATTGTCAGCAGGAACAAGAACATAATCTGAATGAAAATTAGAAATGTTTTTCTTCAAGTAGCGAAATGTAACTCTAGGTCGAGGTGGTAAAAGATGGTAATTTGATTTGTAAAAAGTAATACGCGTATCAATAATATCGAAAATACATTTCTTCCAATCCGAAATGGCATTAACATCAGCATGTTCTCGTCGACACCACTTGATGCAGAATTCTTGAATAGCATCCGAAGTATGAGTTCGACAAGCGTCAAAATCAATAAGGGAAGGTAATCTATATTATGTCTTTATTGCTTGTATGTATTATGTTCTGGTTGACACACTGAACTATAGTATATGAATCATACAACACTGTCCTTTTTACTTCTTTGACCAGACATTAAACTACAAAATCAGAGAGAGGGAGAGAGCTTCCGGTGCTTACGGTGCTAACCCTGTCCTACATGCATTTACCCTGCACTGTGAAGTAATATTTGAAATTCTAAACACACGGGTACTATGCAATGGGTGGCTTAAATTGTCGTCTGCTCAAACTCGGTATAGAGCCCAAATCACTGTATGCATATGCAAATGGTCATGAAACCTCTACGACTTATATTCAAACTAATTCACATCGTCTGCTAGGGAATAGAGCAAATCCTTATCAGATGACTCCTGTTGGAGGTCTGACCCCTACCTGTATCTAATCTGTTTTCAAAGGCGACAAATGCGCCTCTAGTAGCTTGTGTGTATAATTATATGTAAACGAAAGAGAGGAAAACAGTTAACAGTGGTTAATATTGTAAGGTACTTAACCCGTTGAATGACCTGGTATGTGCAAACACTGTAGACCAAAATCAGGGACCTGCCATTCATAAACCTGTAGTAAAGTATACTTATACCCTTATTATATCAGATGTACTCTATTTTGAAACATTTTGAAAATTCGGGATTCATTTTGTAATCAGAATGAGGATGGTAGAAACATGTAAGAAGAGTAACCCTGGTATGTAACAGGATACATACAAGCCATAGTAGTCTTTCTTTGCTGAGAGGACGACAGGGATATATAAGTCATACTAAAGTTACACAGTTAATACTTGATATGTTTGCTGTATTTATGCTGAAAACATTACTCATTAGAGACTCATTTTAACGCTGCAAACAGTGGAGACCCAGATCAGACGGCTCCAGGCTATTGGTTGCCTATGAAATAATGTATATCTGATTCTATAGTTTCTGTCATGACCAAACTATTCTGTATCCATATGCCATCATGAACTTTTCAACTTATGAATTGCCATAATGTCACTAGTCCGTAGATAGTCATGACATGAAGGGTTAAAAATACATTTAACCCATTCCCTGATCAATATTCAGGCACTGAATAGTGGCATCGTGAATACTTATTAGCTTAATGTTTATAATGTAAATATTTCAGGGGAAGCTCTTGCTTTGACAAAACTGTATACTCAGATATTTGCCATGTCATAAGCAAACAGAGCAGACCCTGATCAGACGGCTCATGCAGTTGCAGTCTGATCTGGGTTTACTCTGTTTGCAACTGCGCGAAAATGCGTTTATATGAAGGAAATGATAAGATGACAAGAGGCAAAATGGACTGTTATAAGAATTCAGCATATGAATATCCAAGAGGCCATTAAATGAACATTCATGAGGTAAAGGGTTAAAACCAAGATAATGTCCTAACCCATTCCCTCCTTGACTATTTTAGACCCAACCTCTTTGAATAAATCTACCAAAAAGGATATTTTAGATTGGTGTAGTCTTTAAACCATTGTGATGAATAGAGCATTTGCTCATATTGAGCAAATGCTCTATTAATCACAATGGTTTCAAAACTTGCCTTTTACAGAAAGGCCGTCGATAGGCGTCAGTAGCAGGGAACCGAGATAAACTAGCTGTGTCTCATCTGTAAATAATTTCTCATAAGCTTTCTGTGATAATGTTACCACATAATGTTTTACTTTAGGAGTCTGTAAGTACTAGTGGTTGCATTATTATGCACAGCAAACCAGAAGCTGACTATTTTTCCATATTTAATCCGAATGCTGCTAAATTCTTTAAAGGAGCCTGCTTTTTAGAAACGGTGATTTTGTACTGAAATCAGCGGACATCTTCGGCCAAGTTCTAAATGTCTCCGATTCTATTTCTGTGCATTATTCACAGCAAACAGTAATTCAGGACTTGCCTATAGGATAGTTTATTACGATGAAGTGGTCTGTAAGTAAAACCTTACTTTATCTACTTGTGGGCGTTATTGTTACATTTGATGGACACGGAGATGAGCTACAGTAAATGAACGCTTTTGCGACTACATGACTTATTAACATAGGTTGTGGTTGCTTAATGCATGGCAAAAGCTCCTACACGAGGGTTTATGTATATTTTGTCCTGCATTCGGCTACCTCCTGTTCTAAAAAATCAAAATTGGACTCATGTTTTAGTTGTAGTATTAACATGATCTTAAAGATGTATGCTGTGCAAATTTCCGCAAAATTGCGTTTTAAACTGACTTCAGTATCTTGACACTTATTTAACACTGAACAGCACGGTAAGTAAATGGTTGTTTGTGAAAAAAAAAATAGAAAACTAGATTGCTATGTAACATTGCTACGGAAACCAACGGAACAGCGTTCGCCATTGGCCGGAATCTGTCGTAAGATTCAATTTTACATACCGGAAATAATTATTCGATATATATTTAGGCCAACAACCAGTGTCAGCCATTGTACGTATGATAACAACCTAATTATTATTCACAGCTTTGTTCCGAAAAAGAATCGGAGTCATTCAGAACTTGGCCGAAGATGCCCGCTGAATTCAGTACAAAATCACCGTTTCTAAACAGCAGGCTCATTTTAAAGAATTTAGCAGCATTCGGATAGCGACAATATTCAGCTTCTGATGTTGATTGATTAATGCGAATAATGCGCATAATACAACTCTAATGTAGCCAAAATCTCACAAGATCAATATTTAAAAAAAATATATAGCGGGTTAGGTTTAATGCAGGTTAAGCTATAATCATGACTTATTCTGTATGAAATTATCACCTGTTTTCAGAACCGATAATGATACCAGTTGGAGTTGTCGAATTAGTGAATGTTTAGCCAAATAATTTTACCATGTGTAATGAAACTTGCCATGGAATTTGCGCTTAGTCTACTTTGTAATTTTAGTTAAGAAGAATTTAGGTATTTTAGGCAAGCGGCTGTTGAATGCAGACTATCATTGTCAAAAGCTTGGGTCGAGATGAGACATTAGGTTTGGATCCTGGTTATGGGGGTAGAGTTTAGGGGAGGGCATAGTTTTTTAAAAGTTGGATGACATCACTAGTGTCTTTGTAATGCATTTTGAGAAAGGGCGTAGTTGGTGAAGGGGAACAAAAGCACTCTGATTGAATTCATTGTTGTATTGTTTTTTTATTAGATCTAGGTCTAAATAAATTACTCAAAAAAGTTTGTTTGGGAAATGTTGGGTTTGGAAAACCGTTGGGTTTACGCAAGCCCCGACTCTCTAAGTCCGCGCCTGGACATCGATTCCCAACAGGATCCATGGTGTTTGTTAATCGGTCAATAGTTTTTGAAAAGCGCACAAGGATCCATATTTTAAAAAGACGTTCATTTTAACACAATGCTACGGGTTAACTCAAATTGAAAGTCATGGAGAAAGCTCCCAGAAGAGTTCCCAGAGCATTAAGCTGCCATCTGTTTTAACAGCCGTTAATATTACTTAGTTTCCTTTTCGTATGAGCGAGGTTCGATTTAGCGAGGCGTTATTTTATTTTTAACCGTCTAGTCTGCTAATTGGGGTTTGGGGTGTTCGTTGATTATCTTTGTAAACTTTATCAAAATAGGACGATTATTTACTCGATTTACTCGGTGTCGGTGTAGGATTCAGACTCTTTGACGCTGTTATTTCGTTCCAGAAAACATCTAGAAGAAAACTTTGAATTAGGAAACAGTTTCTATCGACAGAAGATTTCATCTGCAAAATACTAACTAGTACAGCGAGTAGTCAGGTATTTACTTTTTTTAATATGATGCGAATATGATGTTACTTGTTATCACTTTTAGTAAGAATGTCAGGCCTGAGGCCCGTGTCAGTAACAACCGATTGGACACGTCCAAATATTTGCAAACAGATAATATTCGCATTTCCTCACTTGGACGAAATTTAAAATTTGTGCCTGATCATGATCTAAGTTGCTCGGCACTGTGAAACTGCTAGATGATTTTTTCCTGTTTAACCCTTTCAGCCTCTTTAAATTGACTATTCCAAAATTCAAACAGATCACGATTATCGTGAATATTCAAGGATGCTATAAAAGAGAAATGTAGCACTGCAAACAGGTCCTGTTGAAATGGCACCTTTAGGATCCCTCTCATCTAGGTCTACACTGCTTGTAAACATTAGTGGCTCGTTTTCCTGTCAATGACAAAAAGGGCAGAAAAGACAGATACAAAGTAGCTACATCCAGCGCACTGCACCAAACAAACCACTCGGAACACCTTAGCTCTTTTCCACGAAATAGACTCCGAACCCTGACGGAATAAGACAAGTAGTTCAGAATGCCAGGTAAAACATATCCCTTATTCTGCTGTATAAAAGCAATGCCAGCTGCAAGTTTGCCACCTTTTGGTTCGTTTAAACTTTAACCCTTCGCTTACTGAGTTTGAAATACATATCTCCTACTTTACCCTTGTCCTGTTGTATAAGTACATATATATCCACTGTGTACAAGTATATCGCTGTGCAGTCACTGCTGCGGAGTGCACTGGTTGCACAATCAACTTGTAAATAGTGCAGACCCTGATGAGACAGCTCCTGCAGGAGCTGTCTCATTTGGGTCTTCATTATTTACAGGTAGGTGTATTGACGCGAATAGCTAGCGAAGGGTTAAGAAACTATTGACCGAGTATCGAGCAGCTTAGATCCAGACCAGTTGGCGCCTGATCTGGAATATTGCTGTAAGCAGATGACAGCTACTCCTCTTATTCCGTCAGTGTTCGGAATATTTCGTAGAAATAGGTGAGGTTTTCCGAGTGGGCAGCCATGTCGCGATTAGACAATATATGACTGTTCATGACGGATGTTAGATAGTGCAGACTGAGTAAATATCAAAACGAACAAGATAGACAGCTCAGTTAACAGAAAGCGACGCTTGACCTTTAGACTGCTGTCGGCAGATCAATTATTACCTTTGAAAACAGTTTGGATTGAGATAAAATGCTGAGTAACCCGGCGTCTCATCATGATCCAAACTGTGTGACATCCTGATTGCATTTTATCTCATTGCCAGTATTCCTTTTTTCCTGTAAACACATTTATGCGCATCTGCAAATAGAGTAGATCCAGACTGATCATAGGGGTCTGCTCTGTTTACTTATGGAAATTGAAATATCTGCTGCTTTAGTTTCTCATATGGCTACAATGTAACACCCTCCACATTTCATTATAACCATTTAGTCCATAAACATTTCGTAGGTATTGAAATTTGGAATAAGTATTGAACAGGGGAAGGGTTATAGCTTGATTTTGATTTGACATTGTTTAAAGATAGTTTGTTCAGCAGGCTGAAGGTTGAACAAATAACACAGGAGGAAACTTATTCGCCAATAAAACTGTTGTAAGGACTCAGACTGTACCTGATAGAAAGTTCACAAGCGGAACACCTTAGCTGTTTTCTACGAAAAAGATTCTCTATTCCGAACCCTGACAGAATAAGACTAGTTTGAAATGAGAGACGAAATTACTTCTACAGTAGAACCCCGCTAATGCGACCACTTCATGAATAAACATGGGTGCCTTTATAAGCAGGCGGTTGCTTAACGCAGGACAAAAGTAATGCAGTTACTTGTGTCCTGCATTAAGCTACCACCTGCATCTAGCACCCAGAATTATACGTCTTTTAGGTGGTCGCATTAGCGGAACTTTACTGTAACATAAACATTCATCAGGTAACGGGTAAAAGCCTTTACAGAAAGAGTAGGCCCAGATATACCTGTTCCAGTAGGAATCTGCTCTGTTAGCCTCTGACATAATGTAGATGACACAATAGAGTCTGCATTATTATCCTACAATGGTTTGTTCATATTCTTTCTTAACCTTTCTCTTGCTGAATTTTAAAATGCATTTCATCTTCTTTACCCATGCCCTGTAGTATAATTACATATATATTCACTGTCTGCAATTATTTTTCTGTGCAATCACTGCTGTGGAGTGCACTGGTTGCACAGCCAATGTGTAAATAGTGCAGATCCTGATGAGACAGCTCATGCAGGAGCTGTCTCTTCTGGGTCTTCACTTTTTAGAGGTATGTATATTGACGTGAATAGCAAGCGAGGGTTAATAATATCGCTGATGACTATGCATGATGTCAGTATTTTCCTACCTAAATGTTCAACAGGTAAAGGGTTACATGAAACAGGACTGAACCCTAAAGCCAATAGCACAGCTGAAAACTATTTACCAGTCAAGGCGTCGTGGTCTAATGCACTTCTTAATCATTTTTTTACAGTTCGCAATTTGACGGGGTTTGTTTTCTTTTTCAGGAGCCATCTGATCAGAGTCTGCACTGTTTGTTTATGAAATCATATTGATAGGAATCCACCGTGTCTGCCGTAGCCAAACCGTGTTTTGTTAATTGCAACACGTATTCATGACGCCATTACCTCTGATATGAATATTTATCAGGTAATATATCGAACCCTGTAATCAATAACTCAGTCAATTGAGAATAGCCTAAAGTTATATACAACCAACTTCACATCACATTTTCTTCCTTTGACATCGTGGATCTACTTTGTTTACAAAGACGTGCGTAGGCCTATAGAGTAAAGGACAATACAACTGAATAAGACAAACCGGCTTCATGTCTACCTTTAAACGAAACAAACAGATTAGCAAATAGTGTAGACATAGTCTAAACTACTAGCTATATGAGCTACGCTATTTGCCCCAGTGTGTCTGGCTAAATATGTATGGTTACTATGGTTGGTCCAGGACACGTCATTTAGTTTCATTGTTACACGTTTTTGCACGTTTATATTACTAACGCGGTTAATACATTTGATGTGTTTAACAATTAGCCTGCTGAATAAATTAGTGTTAATAAAAAATGTCGCCTTTTCGGGGGGTTTTTTCAAAATTGATTTATCAAGCATTTACTAATCAGAGTTGCAGATAAGGATGCGTACTCAAAAACTAAATGGTCATTTCTACAGTCCTATGTTGTGTCTCGAAGAGACGATTCTAAAGAGTGGTAACAACATAGGGTTTGCTTGGGAAATAAAGAAATTATTCTTGAAAATGTTTTAATTTACGCATTTTATCTGGACCTCTTATTTCAATTCCAACACTCTATGAGGGTGTCAGACAATTTGGATCCAGATGAGAAGCCGAGTTACTCGGCGTCTAGTTTGGATCCAAACTGTTCACACAGGTAATCACGCATCCGCCCGCAGTAGGTTAAAGATTAACCACTAATGTACTACTAGGAGGGTCTTTGTTAAGGGTACCTGAACTTGTGGCCCAGCCCATTTATTTATCTTTTTGAAGTATGTTGTATACATGTATGTACACCGGTTTAACCCTTTCTTTCCAATAGACGAATTTTGGAAATTTAACAGAGTAGACACAGATAAGACAGGCCCTGCAGGAATTGTTTGACCAGGATCTGTTCTGTCTGCTTATGGACTGTTATGCTATATATCTGCTATTGGACTGTTATGCTATAGATCTGCTTATGGACTGTTATGCTATAGATCTGCTTATGGACTGTTATGCTATAGATCTGATTATGGACTGTTATGCTATAGATCTGCTTATGGACTGTTATGCTATAGATCTGCTTATGGACTGTAATGCTATAGATCTGCTTATAGACTGTTATGCTATAAATCTGATTCTGAAGTTTCTGTCAAAGCAAAGACGTTCCTTGTCTAATGTGTACAATAAAACCTCTCCATAAGGACCACTAAATTGTGTTAATTGGTATTTTGGGGCAGGTGGTTGCTTAAAGCAAGATGAAAGTAAACCAAAACGCTCCTATAGGAGCGTTCTGTTTTACTTTCACCTGCCACCTGCCTTTAACACAATATACTAGATGTAATTTAATGGTCGTTATAGAGAGGTTATACTGTAATTATTAAAATGAAGTCCATGAATATTGATGTAGTCATACATTTTAACCTCATCAGTGCTAGCACAGTTGTATGCTGCACACAGTTCTGTCTGCTTTGAGATTTCGAGTAGAGTACGTATATCTTCAGATTTCGAGTAGAGTATGTATATCTTTATGTTTTATGAATCTGGATCCAAACTGTTTGCATACTGATCCGTCTTCATGGTATTTAAATAGCTACATTTATATTCAATGAGGAAAAGAAAGGGTTAAATATGAGTGATACCATTTATACCAGTATTTCCTTGGGGAAAATTGAAAATATCGTGTTTTGTCAATAGATGGTTTTAAAACACTAGGAAACAAGTCGACAAACTCGAGAACTGATTTATTTTTTATAAAATGAACATGGTTTTTACCATGGGAATCCCTATTTGTCTAGTTGTCTGCTTATTACAAATTGGATACTGACCCAACATCGTCAAGTGGCATCTGCTCTCATAGAAATTAAACAAAATGGCGACTATCAGAGGAGAACAGAAAAGAAGCTAAGAGACTGTAGTCAGCTGGCCGCAGTGGAGACACATCGTCCGCTAAAACCAAGAAAGGTTGTAAATGTGGAACCGCTTACTTGCATCTTTTAGCTCTAGTTCGTTTTCATATTTTTCATGTGACGAATCTTTCCAGCTGACTTACGGTAGGTTGATATCTCTATCCGGATGTGATCATGTGCATAAAACAATGCAGTGTGTTCAGTTTACAGAAGATCCTCATGAATCTTCATCCACCGGTAATTATCAGGACGTCGAGATATGACAAGTCGGATCCTAGTAATACATACTCAGTTATTTGTTGTCCCATTTAAATCTAAACGGTTTTGATATGTAAGCACAGATTCGCGTGCAGCGTGCTATCATCTAACCTGTTGATCTAGGGAAAAGAATGTACTGGCAGTATTGACCCAGATCAGAGGACTCCAAGAAATTCAAGATGGCGCCCAAAATGGTCAAAATGTTGGGGAAAATGACAAAAGCACACATTGTATTGACATTAATCTTTTATTATAAATAACCACCAAACTAGAGTTTATATATTTTCCAAACATGTTTCTTAAAGAATTCATAAACAGTAAAAGTCAAAGTCGGATTTGGGAATTCATTTTTATTTTCTTGGGACGTCACAATTTTGAGACAATACATGACACACTTTCAGAGGCGACATATTCTAGCACTATAGTTTATATTTTACCCATTCCCGCATACTGACGCCTTTTGACACCTCTGTAAAAGTCACTTTGTGCAACCATTTTGATAAATAGAGCATTTGCTACATAGCAGCAAATGCTTTATTTATCACAATGGTTTCAAAGCTACACAATTCTATTTTTTCCTTTTCTCTAGTAAATGTTCCTTTTCGGTAGATTTATTCAAAGAAGTTGGATCATAAATAGCCTATGAGGGTATGGATTAAAACGCCTTGTTAGAACTAATTATTATATCATTGTAATATTTAACCATGAATAGTTAGTAGGTATTGAAAGTTGTAATAAACATAGAACATGGGAAGGGTTAACTTGTAACGCATACAACCGTGAAATGAAGCCGTTCAAGGACACTGAATACAATGACTACCGTGTCATCAGTTTGTCTAGTGCATGGTTGCAAATGATGATAGACCTGCGAGAAGGGTCAACATCTAAATACGTTAGAACTCGAATAGAATATATCTACTGACGTAGAACATTTCTATTTGAGTTCTAACCTATACATAATAACCGTTCTACATGCATATAAGTTTAATACACATGTACATCGTAAAAATGTTCTCTCTAAACATTAGTAGTGACTGTAAGGGCATTGTCAAAGCTCATGAGGAGAAATGGAGAAGATACTATTATTGTTAAAGATAGGCAGGTCTCCATATCTGGGAAATCATGGGTAGCCATGTGATGTATGCAAATATTGATGTGATTGCCTTGAATTGTCTAATGTGGCACCAAGCTTAAAGTCAAGGCTTCGCTGTGTCTGTTGGGGTCATTTAAGCTTTTACCAATAGCACAGATGTAATTAGCTGTACATAAATATAACCGAAATATCTATATGGGCGGTGAATTAGGTAATGGCTCAATTGTTGTTGTTTTTTTTATATAAGAGCATGGTGGTGACGAAAATGATGTCGGTGATGATAATGATGATGAAGAAGAAACATGATAAAGATACTTGTGATGATGATGATGATGATGATGATGATGATGATGATGATGATGATGATGATGATGATAATACTTATGATGCCTTTGTTTCTAATATTATTACTGCTTATGGTGATGCTACTTTTCATATTCCATTTAAAGATTACTTAAAACCTTGTTTTTTTACTTACAACATTCTTTAAAAGTCATTGATTTTGATGAACTTGTCGATGTCAGTAAGCTTCAGAACACCAGAATTAAGCAGACATTTCCCTAAAACATTTTAATCGTCCTTTACTAAATTCCATCTTTATGACAGCTTTCTGGTGAAGATTTACTCTTTTGTATATTGGTATCCAGTGATACTCAATCCAGTGAGCACTTAAAGATGCTTATAAAGAATAAGAAGAACAAAATTTAATGAATGTAAATATGTTACTGGTCATTTACATGCATACGTACATGTACTAGTTGTAATGTGTTACTTAGTAAATATGTTTTCTCAAACATTTCTTGTTGTCAGCCTTTTCAAAGTAATTGAGATGTAATAAATTACATTTGGCAAGTAATTTGGCATTGTAATTGTAATAATAATTGACATTTTATGCATGTAATTGTTATTTAATTAATTACATGGAACCCAAGTCGGTATAGAGCCATCTGGGTCCATGCTTATAAAACGTTTAGTTGAGTCTGAGATCGTTCTCAAGTTTTTGATTGGTCAGATTTGAGCCTTTGGCTCAAATCTGACCAATCAAAAGATTGAGAACGAAACTCAGACTCAACTAAAAGCTTTATAAGCATGGACCCTGATATGGATCTACTCTGTTTGCAAACGTGTGAATTCGTCAGGATAACGATTAACTTGGACAGTTATATTACCAGAGGTTAAGGGGTCATGGATAAGTAATAGTCATACTTTTGGTTTTACTTTAGTCATCTAATTTGTATAGAAATATCACAGATATAGCGGGCTCAGTGAGGTCCTGAGTAGTATGGCCCTAGATGCCGGCATCTACAGTAAAACCCCTCTAAACCGTAATTGTAGTAGAAAAGAATTTAGATACTTTTAGTCAGGTGGCTGCATAATGCAGGATGAAAGTCATGCAGAAAGCTCCTAGAGGAGCTTTCTGCCTGACTTTCACCCTGCATTAAGCTGTCACCTGTCTCCAAGACCGATATTTATATTAAATTTAACGTCCGGTTTAGAGGGGTTTTACTGTAGTTGTTTATACATTTTTCATCGTTTTCACTTCTTTTCCATTATACATTACTGTTACATTCTCCTTTGATGACAACTTTTCGTTAATTTTGTCTGTAGGTGATACAACTTTTCTAACTTTGTCAATTTGGAATTTATTATCATACGCGTACATTTCGCTCGAACGACGTCGATCTTTACTTGAAATTGGTATCTTCATATCATTATACTGCTCCTCAGTTAAAGAATTCCGTAAGTTTTGTCTCGAGGCAGTCGGTGATACCTTGTTACTAGCTTCTTTGATTGAAGGTTTTCGTTTTTCCGATTCTGATTTTGATGGACCGATAAATGACAGTACAGCTGGCAAGAATAACACAGCGTGGCCGACTCCGAAAAGCACGACAAGGAGCATAACTTGAAAAAACGATTTGAAAATAAAAGACTTTGCAATGGATAACATAACAATACCGAGTACGGAAGACAGTGCACCGTTTAGAATAGGTCCGCCAGAATGTTGCAGAGCGACATCTGCACGTTCATTTCTATTCGCGCCATTAGCTAGCATGAATGCATGACAAATATGAGCAGTAAAGTCGACAGAGAAACCAACACTCATTATCAGATGGATCATAGTGATGGAGCTTAGCGTAAGACCCCAGTGATGCATGAAGCCAATAATACCAGACATGATCATGGCTATTGCCAAAATGACATATACAAGCAGGAGAGGATGTGGCATGAAAATGGCTGTAATCAGGAACACGGCGGCCAGGGACACACCAAGAGTCTGCATTGTCTGCGGCAAAATGGCCACGTACTGCTCGTATATGATGAACACGGGCGAAAACGCTGTGACGGACAGTGGAGAAGGTGTTTCTGATGCCACATCTCGCATGTCCAGCATAAGTTTCCCATTGTCCTGTGAATTGATGATTGTAATTGTTAATACATAAACTCTAGAAGCGGTGATTTTGTCTCCATCTATATTGACGTCATTTTCAAAACGAGCATATCTTGCGTCCTTCAGGAACTTGTCACGTAAAGATTTTACAAAGGCTAGTTGTGTTGTGTTGTCGTAGTAGGGAGATTTTTCAAACTCTTCTATCCAAGATATTTTCGAATTAGCACTTATGAATTCATTCCTTTCAGCTCTATGAAGCATGTTCTTCATGTCTGATTGGATTTTTTCAGTTGAATAATCTACCTGTGAATCTATAACAAATGACACTGGAATGCGAGCCTCAAAGTGATCTTCGGACCATATCGTGTACTTAAGAAAGTACGAGTCCTCGGCAACAAGATCGCGAATGACCAGTCCTTGTTCCAAACCCAGAATGCCCCATATAGACACTCCAATATAACAGGCGAACAGAATCAAAACTATGATTTTGACAGGAAGCTGAAGAACTATCCTGGGAAGATATTTTCGCGGAAGTTTTTCAAACAGACTCTCTACATCATCACGTGACTTTGGTGGTCTTCCTGCACAACAAAACGTCGTTGTGCTCGTCGACTTTTCTACCTGGTACTCCTCCTTAGATTTTGTTGTTTTACAGCAGATGGCAAAATGTCGTTTTGATTTCATTCTGCCTTCGTTAGCGGCCACACAAGCAGTAAAGAATGTCATCTGATTGATGTATGCAAATATCACAGCCACACCTGAAACAAACAGTGTCATATGAAAGATTTTTACCTGGAGAAACACCTTTTAAAGCAAACAGAGTAGACCCAGATCAGACGGCTCCTGTAGGAGCCGTCTGATCAGGATCTGCTCTGTTTGTTCATGGCATGATATGCATGTACATCTGATTATAAAGTGTCTCCCATGACCAAAACGCCATTGTTCATTGGCCAGGTTAAAATATCAATTAACATTTTTTGAATAAGTAATCAATAATTGTACGTACATATATTTAGGAGGTTAACCCTTTCCTTAATATAAACGCCTATTCATGTATTTGCAAACAAAGTAGAACCAGATCAGGGTCTGATCTGCTTGCTAATGTAGAACCAGATTAGACGGTTTACATAAATATCCAAAAGGGGCATGGTTCAATTTGTCGTTGTTTCCTGATACTTACCAGTGAACACGCAAAAATTCCGGACACTTTTGAACGTTGAGGTCGCTCCAGATGCGAAAGCAAGAATGTCTGTGAGTGAGGTAATCGTTATAGCAACACCGCTGGTTCTCATCATCTGTCCTATTCTGTCGGCTGTATTAGCATCATAATCAGCGTCGGCCAGGCCGGACAACAGTATAAACATGCCGTCAACACCGATGCCTATGGATACAAAAATGAAAACAATATCGGTATGAATGAATGGTACCATAGTAGTTGTAAATAGGCTTACACAAGTCTATATACAATGATCTGCAGTGCAGTTGAACCAAACAAACATACACTTGTCTACTGTGCCATTTAAATTTTAACTAAACAATATACAATTTGTCTGTTATACTAATGAACCAAACAAAAATACAATTGTATGCAGTACGATTTAACCAAAGAAAATACAATGGTCTGTATTGCCATTTAACTAGATCAAATACAATTGTATATAATTTCATAGGCAAACAGAGTAGACCCTACTTAAGCATCTCCTGCAGGAGTTATCTGATGAGGGGCAACACTGTTTGCAGATGCATAACATGTGCAATTATCAAGAAAAGGAATAGGGTATTTACAAATATGTTATCGATTTCAGTTCCAACAGATTTTCATTTTCCAGATTGTCAAACAGTATAATATGCTCCTTCAAAACGCCGAGATAGGAGGAAACAAACCAATACAGTAGAATATGTCCTAAGCGACCATTGGAGAGAGCTCTAATTATGGGTCTGTAAGGCAGGTGATAATGAAGGGCAGCAATAATACTACAGACATATATGAGATTTCTGCATTATATGTACCCTGTATTAAGCAACAACCTGCTTTTTAGGATTCATGTGTCAATTCAACACATGTGTTACTGTATGTGTAACCAAATACATCTGCTTATATAATTATATAGATCAGGAGACGAACGATTAATACACACATCTCGCTTGAGTCCGACATTCGAACGGAGCGCTATCTCCATCGGACGTACGAAGATTTCCGCGTTTAAAATAACGCCCCTCCCACGTCCCAGTGACGATGCGGCTGCTGTTGGGTTTTTTTTGTGTGTATGTGTTTATTATTATTATTATTATTTTATCTCACCCGGTTAAAAAATGTGTTAACTGTTTTCGCTTCAGATGCGTTCTAACTCGATACAGTTAACCAAAATAATGTTACTTTTAACCTTTCCTCTGTTCAATAATTATGTACGAAATTATTGAATCATCAATATTTATTAGCTAAGGTTTTATAATTAATATTTTAAAGGAAATGATTTTCTTGGACAACAGATCTAAAGCATGTCAAATGCAAACAGACCAGTCCTGATCAGAGGACTCCGATAGGAGCCGTCTGATCTGGGTCTACTATGTTTGCAAATGCATAAAAATGCGTTCATATGAAGGAAATTGTTAATATATTCCTTATTTACTGTTGGTTCGGTTTTCAATGTATTGTGATTCAATGTTGTTGGAGGTTGTTTTTAAAGAAAAACAGTCTAATATACTCGCACATCTTTCCACCATATACATACGTGGTACGATCGGCTTGCCGGAACTAAACGGCGATTTCTAATTGGCAAGACATATGTGCTACTCAGTCATGTTTTAATTTAAGCCGGATATCACCTGCTGTCATGAGTATACAAACGTCTCCATCCGCGTCTAGTGGCTTTTTGCATGTTGTACAATTGTCAACTCTTTATTGTTTGTACAAATATGGTAAACAAAATGTTTGTTTCGTTGAGCTCCTCGGGATAAGTTGGAGCTCTCACGCAAGGCAATTCAGCAAAAAATCAAAACGCAAAAGCACCTCGTACACGCATAATCACGTTTAGCCCTTTCAGTCATATTCCCTTTTTCATGTATTTGTAAACAGAGTAGACCAAGATCAGACAGCTCACATATAACCTGTATGATCAGGGCATATTCTTTTCGCCTGTGGAATATTATACCGATATGGTCCTACAGATTTTACCTTAGCCAAAACCTCCCTTTTAAATTTTACTTTATGAAAATTAGTTTTATCAATATCTTTATACATACATGTTCATTAAAGAAATGAATAACTCCTGTCACACTGAATAGTACAATGTCTGCTCAATGTTCACTGACTTCATATCCATTCAGTCATTTAATGAACTATTTACGGAATTGTCAAACAGCCTACATCCTGACGAGACGCCGAATTACTGAAAAGACCAGCCAAAACGCGCTTAGCATGAAAATAATAAAGACAATTTGATAAAAACCCGCAAAGGTAAAGGTAGTTTAGTACAATCCCATTACGCTTAGTACGAGCCTTTTAGATGTAGATCAAGCGACTTATATGGCTATATCTAACTATATGTATATTATTTGGTGTGAGAACTGAGCGTGGCAACACGGCCATGTATATCTTTTTTTCTGGCGTGTAGTAGTAAAACAGTCATTTTGGCAGCAAGACAATGTATATCTAACTACATGTATACGATCTGGCGTACGAGCAAAGCAGTCATTTTTGACAACACGACATTCTATATCAACTATATGATCTGGCGAATGAGTAACGAAGTGGCAACGAGACAACGTATATCTAACTATATGATCTGGCGAATGATTTAAACAGTGGCAACGAGACAATGTATATCTAACTATATGATCTGGCGAATGGGTAAAGCAGTGGCAACGAGACAATGTATATCTAACTATACGATCTGGCGAATGAGTAAAACAGTGGCAACGAGACAATGTATATCTAACTATATGATCTGGCGAATGAGTAAAACAGTGACAACGAGACAATGTATATCTAACTATATGATCTGACGTATGAGTAAAACAGTGGCGAATGAGTAAAACAGTGGCAACGAGACAATGTATATCTACCTATATGATCTGGCGAATGAGTAAAGCAGTGGCAACGAGACAATGTATATCTAACTGTATGATTTGGAATGAGTAAAACAGTGGCATCGAGACAATGTATATCTAACTGTATGATCTGGCGAATGATTAAAATAGTGGCAACGAGACAATGTATATCTACTATATGATCTGGCGAATGAGTAAAGCAGTGGCAACGAGACAATGTATATCTACTAGTAACTGTATGATTTGGAATGAGTAAAGCAGTGACAACGAGACAATGTATATCTAACTATATGATCTGGCGAATGAGTAAAACAGTGACAACGAGACATTGTATATCTAACTATATGATCTGACGTATGAGTAAAACAGTGGCGAATGAGTAAAACAGTGGCAACGAGACAATGTATATCTACCTATATGATCTGGCGAATGAGTAAAACAATGGCAACGAGACAATGTATATCTAACTATATGATCTGACGTATGAGTAAATCAGTGGCAACGAGACACTGTATATCTAACTATATGATCTGGCGTATGAGTAAAACAGTGGCAACGAGACAATGTATATCTTACTACATGATCTGGCGTATGAGTAAAACAGTGGCAACGAGACAATGTATATCTAACTATATGATATGGCGTATGAGTAAAACAGTTGCAACGAGACAATGTATATCTAACTATATCATCTGGCGTAAGAGTAAAACAGTGGCAACGAGACAATGTATATCTGCCTGTAATGTCTGATACAATATCAAATCAGCCAGTTTTGGCAACAAAACAAGATATATCCAAGTATCTGGCGTAAGAGTAAAACTGTCAATTTGGTAACAGGATAATGCATATATAAAACTATATTATCTGGTGTAACCAGTCAGTTTTGTAAAACGTTGTTTGGCCAAAAGTAACGTAGGTAGTAAGTTCATAAGTCGTTCAATCGCACAATCTATGCTTACCAAGTAACAGGAAAGGTGCATTTCCAACAATGCTCACGAACTCCATGCCGCAGGCACTGACAAGCCCAAACGAGGCTACAATCCCAAGACCGGCGGCTAGTACTCCCGCAAAGCCAAGAAACATACGATTACCTGGAAATACAATTCTCGATGTTGATACTTTCACAAATACTACAGCAAAAGAATGGCACTTCATTGTTTAATCGTTAGATCCACTATGTATAAAATTTTATAATTTACAAGAGGATTTTGAATGACAAGCAGTGTACCCCAAGATCCCCTTTGATCCGAGACTGTATTGTTAGCAAATGACAGTTAACCAGCTCCCTGTTTTCAAAGGGTGTAGCCTTTATCTGATGTATTAATATCAACCCTTTACTCCATGAATATTCATGTAAGAAATAAACGCCATCATGAATATTAATAAGATTAATTGTTAAAATAGCATACGGACAATTTTGATCATGGCAGAAACTATAGAATCATATCTATACCATATCAAAGGCAAACAGAGCATACCCTGATCAGACGGATCATTTAGGAATATTTTGATCTGGGACTACTCTGTTTGCAAAGACGTAGAAAGACATATCCATGGAGTAAAGGGTTAACTAGCTGAATTTTACTGTGACAGAAACTATAGAATCATATCTATATTATTCCGTAAGCAAAAAGAACAGCTCCTAGTCAGACGGGTCCCACAGAAATCCCCGGAATTGAGTCTACTCTATTTGTAGAGGCGTTAAAATGCGTCTCGGTAAAGGATTTACCCTTTCCCTTATGTAAGCGCATTTTGACGCAACTGCAAACAGAGAAGACCCAGATCAGCGGCTCCTATAGGAGCCGTCCGATTAGGGTCTGCTCTGTTTGGTTATGGTGTAATATAGATCTGATTCTACAGCTTTTTCCTGAGCCAAAATGTCATGTGTTCATAAGCCATTATAACAATAATAATCTTATTAATATGTATGCCGTCATTATTTCCTATATGGATATTCATTAGGGAAAGGGTTAAGCCTTTCAACCCTGAATTATCAGTGATATAGTCCAACAATGGTTAGCTATAGAGTCCACTCAGTGTGAAAGGCACAAACTTGCCAGAAAAGTTTGAATGACAAATTGTGCAGACCCTGATCAGGAGGCTTCTCCAGGAGCCATCTGATCTGGGTCTACATTGTTTGAAAATGACAGTATATGCATGCCAGGTATTGAAAGGATTAAATAAAGATTAGCCCATGTAAACGACTTTTTACAGTGTATTTAAAGCATATTTAATGATCAGGCAAAAACATGAATCTGTTGACAATAAACGACAAATCAGTGGCATCCAGTGTGTATAAGTTATACAAGAGTTATGTAATTAATGTTAACCCATTTGTGCCCACGATCCAATATATGGGGTATAGGCAAACAGTATAGAACATAATGCGGCGTCTAATCAGAGTCTACACTGTTTGCGGATAGGAATTTCAATATAAAACAAAACGAAATTGACAATCTAGGCCAGACATCCCTTAGATAAAAATGGACTAATTCAATACGTTGTATATAAACATGGAAGAATCCACTGGGAACATATGAGTTAAACAACAGTGTTTCATTACCAGTCACCCTCATTTTCTAACACAAGCTACCACGTGTGAGTGTGTGAGTGTGTGAGTGAGTGAGTGAGTGTATACGCCAGTGGAGGCAGGGTAAATGATTCTGACTCAGTTAATACTCTTGTATGGGCTTGTCTGACTGCATATTGTTTAATTCTAATGTTTGTTTCGGTTTGAATAATTATCATAATCTGTCTAATGTTCAATGTATAACTACAAGTAAATGGAAGTTCAATACTCAAATAGTTAATACTTGTATTAGTATATGCCAAGTGATAGGAATTCATTTTAATGTTCTTTGCTCCTTCCGATCTAGGTCTATGCTGTTTGCAAGTGACATAACACTCGTTTTCCGCATTCAAACGGTATAAAGACACATAAGAAACAGAATATTACTTACTTATGCAATTGTTGCTAGCGGAATAAGTCGCAATACAGGCATACGTGATCATAAGGGTGAAGGTCACTGAGAAGAGCCCAATGTCCCCGTTAATGTTGGCGTTCAGCTCCTCGCTCAGTGAGTCCGAGTGTGCAAACGCAAAATCATAGTCATCTGAAGTGAATCCCTTCATGAATTCAATGAATTCGTCTTGCCATTTCTTTGATCTCTCCACAAAATCATCTATATCTGAGCGAAGGTTAAACTGAACATACATATACTCTGCCTTGGCCAGGACTCCCCCCGATGCATTTACCCCTGCAATTAGTGGCAGGAGGTCCACGGGCTCGCCCGAGGCCCTGTGAAAATCCGGGTATGTTACATTTTTGTGGTTTACAGCGTTATAAAATTCACTAGTTAGAAAAATGTCACCATCAATAACGCAACTATTTCTGTTTCTAGCACATATATCATCAAATTTAATCGGTGCTCCGTCATAATCAACTGTAATGTTTTGAATTTGAAGTACTATATCTTGTACTTTGTCTAAGAAAGATGTGTCCAATATAGTCTGAGTATTTGGCTTAAAAAGAATCCTTGCAGACAGAGCATTAATGGTAAGTTGATACCCGTAGAAACTCTCGCCACTCCTGTCAGGGAATAGCTTCTGGACCTTGTCTTCATCCTTTGTTGCCTGGCTGGTCGTCGGCGCATAGACACTGTTCACATCAATATCGGACTTCAGGCGTATAATCCCTATACCTAAGAGGCCGTTCACAAGGATCATACCTATAATGATTTTCCACGGATGTCGGGCAATCAGTCTCCCATACGCGGCGAAAGCGTT
Source organism: Azorinus chamasolen (assembly GCA_963576725.1). NCBI lineage: Eukaryota > Metazoa > Mollusca > Bivalvia > Cardiida > Solecurtidae > Azorinus > Azorinus chamasolen. Next base: position 27,216,248 of record OY755244.1, read on the forward strand.
GCCAAGTTTTCTCTCAAATATTTCGTAACACTTCATTTCAGTAGCAGAAAAAAGAGGAATCGTTTGTATTATGTTGTTGGCTGTACTTGCTGAAAATGGATTGGAAAAGTGTAATTTCATAATATTGTTGGTCCGATATTGCACGGAACGTCTTGACAGAGTTCTATCGTCCACAGCATGAATTAACCCTTTCCCTCATGATTATTCAAGTGACAAATAATGTATGTATTTTCTGGCCATTTGTATTATGCCTTTAGTCGTTTATATGTGTTTACATCTCCAACTCGTAAATCAATCTGCTAGAACATAGTACTGCGATATCGTTCGTGCACACAAAGTCAACATCTAACTACTTTTCCTTTCACAAAGTATAATTTCGTTTCAATTTACAGACTTCTAGAATGTCTCATTTATGGACACATTGCCTTTCAGTTCAAAAATGCTTTACGTTTCTTCATTTAACCTTTCGAGAAAATCTTGACTGGTTGTCGAATAGCGTGGATCCTGATGAGACGCCGAATTTCGGTATGTCACGTGAATCCGAGCTGTTTGCAATAGCAACTCAAGTAGCGGAAGAATAACTAAGTGCCGACATAAATAGAAGAAAGAACTCTCATAGAAAAATGACCATCATCGATCGTATTGATCCGGGGTAAAGAATGACTTTTCAATAAACTTGAAGGGATTACTATTTTTCATTCCTACTAACAGGGGCATTATGAAGTACAAATCGTATTATAATATCAATATTGATGATAACGATGACGATGACGACGACGACGACGACGATGGTGATGATGATGATGATGATGTTGATGATTATTATGATTATAGGTAATAATAATACATAATACTAATACAAATGATAATAATGATAATAATAATAGATAAACGTAATAATAATAAATTAATGATAATACCAATGATATTAATAATAAAAAATAACAACAACAATTATAATAAATTATGATGATAATATTATTAGACAAAAATAATATATAGACAGCGAAATTAATAACAACAACAAACGATAATAATAATAATAATTATTATTATAATAATAAATAATCCCAGTGTTCATATACCATTATTAAAAATTCAGCTAATGAATATCCATGATGTTAGTATTTAATATAAGAATATCCATTGGCTAATAAGTTAACTAAATATGTACACTTTTTTACCAAATGTTCAACATCAACGATTATTTCAAATTCCTCACAAAGAACGTCTCATACCACGTGCAGTACGTTTACTGTTAACTAAACTCTGAATCAACTGTGCGGTTTTATTTGGAGTTTTATTTGTCTCCTATCCGGGACTATCACAGTCGCTGATAAATGTATGAGCGGCTGTACTATTAACATGAAGATAACTCGTGAAGTCCTGCTATTTGTTGACTACCAACTTTCAGTTAAACCCTTCACTACCATAAAGATGGATCTGTGATATCATGTGCAAACAATTTGGATCCAGATGAGACGCCGAGTAACTCGGCGTCTCATCAAGATCCAAACTGTTTGATTTTCTGTTTATCTTTTTTATAAAGAAATGGAAGCAACGCCTACTCTAAACCTTGAAGCAGAAGCACGTGTATCCAGCAGACGACAATACTTATGATGAAAGAGTTAAAGGTAAAAGTATTTTGTCACATCCGGTTCGCGAAAAAAGAGAATGATTCATTGACACCGGTATGGGACATTATTCGTTGTTTTTATTTGCCCGTGTCCTATCATTGTAAACTAGCAATATAATTAACCCTTTACTTCATATATAAACGCTTTTGCAGAGAAGACCCAGATCAGAAGGCTTCTATAGGAACCGTCTGATCAGGGTCTGCTCTGTTTGCTAAGTGCATTTAATAGATTTGTTTCTGTAGTTTTAAAATGGCTACAATGTCCAACCTTCCGAATCTCATTATAACTTTTGCCCATGAATATTCTGAAGGCATTATTATTTTGAATAAGCATAGACAAGGGAAAGTGTTAACTTAAATGTTACCATGTGATCTAGGCGCTTCAACCATTTGCCTGGTGAGCAATATTTGATGATAAAAAGCATTACTTCTGTATCCATGCTTATAAAACGTTATAGTTGAATCAAAAGCTTGAGAACAAACTCAGACTCAACTAAAAAGCTTGTATAGTATGGACCCAGTTGTCATAGTTTATTTACATCTTGCATTCCTTTTCAACACCACGGTCAGAGTATCTAACTGTTTTGATCCTGATCACACATAGAATTACTCGATGTCTCATTTGGATATTAACTGTTTGTAAAGGTAATCACTTATCTGTCCGCATCAGGCTAAATATTAATGAACCCTTGGAAGGCTTCGTGCGAATTGACTTCAGACAGTTAACACCCGGATGAGACGACGATTAACAAAGTGTCTCGACGGGGTCCTAGCTGTTTGACACCCGGTAAATAGCTTCTCAAAATGGGAATTGATAACATATTCTGAAGACCAAAATTTGAGCAGGCATGCTTTTTTTCTGCACGATAAGGCTTATTAAATATTGTTTTATTTGATCATTTTCATTTTAAATGCTGCTGAGGAAGATGATGATAATGATGACTAATGACGAAGACTTAACTGTTTATCTAAGTACGATGATGATGATGATGATGATGATGATGATGATGACGATGATGATGATAAAGATGACAAAATGAGTCTCTTGTTTCTTTACCTAGTGATTATTCATGTAAGACAAATGACATTATGAATACTAATTAGATTATATTTTATTACAACATATGAACACAGAAATGTTTGGCTTTTCCAAATTTATAGAACCAGACCTAAGTTACTTTAGTACAAGTGATGATAAACCTACACACTATGACACTTTCATAAGTACTGATCGGACGGGTGCTACAATGCTGTCTGATTTGGGTATACAGTAAAACCTCTCTATAACGACCACTAAATTACATCAAGTATTTCGTGTTAAAGGCAGGTAACTGTTAAAAGCAATGTGAAAGTAAAACAGAACGCTCCTATAGGAGCATTCTGTTTTACTTTCACATTGCTTTAAGCGGCCACCTGCCCTAAATACCAAATATTTAATACAATTTAGTGGCCGTTATAGAGAGGTTTTACTGTAATCAGTTTGCACGGGCTACAGCAGGCATCTCTGTACAGAAAATGGTTAATCACCATGATGATGATGATGATGATGATGATATACCATATTCCTTTATAAAGAGAATAGTGTAAAAGAAGAATCAGAGCCGTATCTACAAATTATGGAACTATAGTATTAGATATCAAGCTGCCTGATGAATTCAGAATCTTTAAGATTAGAACTATATTTTAAAAGTTATATTAAGCAAATTAAAAGACCGGTCTACTCTGTTTGAAAAGTTGTCAAAAAGCGTCTCTGTCAGAGACAGGGTTAAATATGGTAACAATCAATAAACATAAAGACAGATTATGCAGTTTGTGTCGACAGCCATTCACATAAAACCTGGTGAAATCATTTTACAATGTACTTATAGTTCAATCAGACAAGCGTAAAACTGCTGGCAAATGACATTTATCCATGTGAATTCTAGAAGATTGTAAAGTGATGTGGAAATCTTAATAGTTTTGATATGATAATTTTGTTCTAATAAAGTTGAACCCCACCTACCAACGCTTACAACCGTATGCAGTGGTAAAGCTGTTATACATGTATTATTATACTAGATCCTGGCTGAACTACACATTCCAGGTAGTGAGATTTGAAAACCTACGTCCAATTTATTATATATTCAAATACATACATGTATTAAAATCTTTCAGATTCGACCACCAAACAAGACATATAATTCTGATCTGTAGAGGCAGGTGGTAGCTTAATGCAGGGAGATAGTTATAAATAAATCTCCTTTCAAAGGAGCTTTCTGCATTACTTTCGATCTGTATTAAGCAACCACCTGCATTTAAAGACACAAATGCTTATACATGTATATTATATAGTCGCTTTTGAGGGTCTGTACTGTACTTAGAAAATGGGACTGGTATTTCCCAATGACGTTCGATATGGATACTCCACATAGTTGATGTGAGACGACTACCTGTGTTTAGAATGACTGATAAGCGTTATCGTTACTGATCGTAACCCTCCCGTAAAGTACATTCCTTCTAAGTTAGCACTTTCTATCCTACTTACGCCTTTTTGCCCTCTGTAAAACTCAGTTTTTCAAACCATTGTGATAAATAGAGCCTTTGAGCAAATGCTCTATTTATCACAATGGTTAAAAACTGCACAATTCTAAAATTCCCATTTTCTATAGTTAATGCTCCTTTTCGGTAGATCAATTCAAAGAGGTTTGGTCTAAAAAGTGTCTAGGAGGGAGTGGGTTAACACTTATCCTGCTATCCACCATCTGACTCGCATTTTCAGATTGGACCCGGATGAGAGGCCGAGTAGTTTGGCAATTCGTGCGTATCTGAGCTGTTTGACACCCAATCAGTAGGGTTTTTTCAAAAGCTTGATTGAATCGGAAGTAGTCAAAATTGCACAAGATCCAAATTTGAGCCGACATTCGTTTTCACAGTTCGATAAGGGTTAATTAACCCTTTACTCCATAAATAGTTATATAAGAAATTATAACATCATGAATATTGATTAGATTAATTTTTAAAATGGCATATCAACACATGCTCTTTTAGCAAAAGTAGAAACTATATAGAATCAAGTATATATCATTCCATAAGCAAACAGAGCAGACCCTGATCAGACGGCTTCTTTAGGAGCCGTCTGATCAAGGTCTGCTCTGGTTGCAAAGGCGTAGAAAGACGTATTTATGGAGGACAGGATTAATTAGGGTATTATCTCATAAACAAATTCGCTGCTAGTGTGTAGAGAGTAGCTGATAATACTTTCAGCTCCAAATTTCTATTTGTCGTCAGTAATCCATTTTTTAAAACATTTCTGAAAAATGAATAAATGAAATAAATAAACACAAAGGTCAAAGATATTAGCAGATACATAGAATACAAGTTGAGAAAAATAGTGAAGCCATTGGTTAGACGCACATTTGATAAGGTGGCTTCTGATTTGGGACTGCACAGTTTGTTGTGTAGCATTTTGGAGATAATGGCGGTGTAAGAGTTGGTAAATAACAATTTTGGTACAATTAAATTAAAATGTACAGTAAAACCCCGCTAATGCGACCACCAAAAAAGGGCATAATTCTGGGTGTCAGAGGCAGGTGGTTGCTTAATGCAGTACGAAAGTTATGCAGAAAGCTCCTGTAGGAGCTTTCTGCATAACTTTCGTGCTGCATTAAGCAACCACCTGCTTTAAACGACACCAGTGGCTGTTTATTAAGTGGTCGTATTAGCGGGGTTTCACTGTAATTAACAAAGCGCATCTCTAATTGTCTTTGCAAATAGTTTTGCTCCAGAAGAGAATTTAAATCGTCATTTCTCTACCAAACCCTATGTCTAAAGAGTGGTTACAACATTGGGTTTGGTGGAGAAATAAAGGAGGTTTTATTGTAAATGTTTTAATGTACGCATCTTTTCTCGCTTCTTTTCTCGATGTACTAGATAACCTGAGTTACTAAAAATAGAAGTACTACAAATCCTTATCTGCATGGAACACCCCATGTCTGGTGCATTCATATGCACGACAAGGCGATATCAATACAAAGGAAGTAACACTTACAGAATTATTCCTAACTTGCTACAGTCAACGAGTTTATAAATTAAAATTAATAAGTAATTAGCACGAATGTGAGATTCTATTAATATTTTAAAAGCCTATTTAATTAAACAGTGTACTTCTTAATTTTGAATTTAATAGATTTGTGGCGGTGGTCTAGTGGTAAAGCGCTTGACTATCAGTCCGGAGGTCCGGGGTTCAAATCCCGGTCCCACCCGGAAATTTCAGAGACGCTTTTCCGTGTCTCCCACCCGCACATCCTCTCCACCCAGGGGTTAAAATGGGTACCTGTGAGGGTCACTCGCCGGTACTGCGGCTGCATAATTGCGCCATGTGTTATCAGTGCTTAATATTGTAGGCCAATGACTCAATGACCAGGGGAGTAAATGTACAGTCGGCTGAGCGGTCATTCGGACTGAAAGTAGACTATAACTAGGTACTTTACTTTTATTGGGAAATGTGATAAATTATGTGATAACGTATATCAGCTATTTGCGTCTGGTGTTATTCAAGTTAATAGTTTTATATCAAAACAGTTTAACACAATTTTATGATTTGACGCCTGTAACATTATATGTAATATCTTAATACATGGCTGTCTTTATAAGTAGGTGGTTGCTTAATGGAGTACAAAAAATATGCAGAACGCTCCTAGAGGAGTTTTGTCCTGCATTCAGCTACCACCTGCATCTAGCACCCAGAATGATGCCTCTTTCAGGTTGTCGCATTAGCGGGGTTTTACTGTATTTGCTGTCCTCTTATGTTGTTAGTTTCAATTGTCGTTAAACTTCGGCCACCTCCTCTAACATACCGGTGGTCGTACTTGAAAATGAATAAAAATCAATCAAGGGCGTATCGTACGGTTTGATCCGGGTTCATTGTTCACCTTGTACTTTTAAACAGGATTATAAATTGGGTTACGTCACTGATAAGCTAGTTACTCAGCAAAAAGCTTCTTTAATCTTCTTTAATTTAAATTGTAGAAAATATAATCTTAAAACATTTTATAAGTGAACAGAGCTTAATCAGACGGCCCCTATAGTACCCTCTGATCTGGGTATATTTTGTTTGCAAAATGCATAAAAATTGTTTCTATCAGGCAAAGTGTTAAGTGAGTTGAGGTTTAGAGACAATAATTATAGAATATAGCAGCTGCAAACAAGTTTAAACTCATACCAGTCACCGTCAAAGTGACAAGGCAACATACCATAGTCTACAGTAGAACCCGTCTTAAGCGGCCATCAAAAAGGGGTGAAACTTTGGTTCTGTAAGACTCGCACGCGGTAGCTTTCAGCATCACTGTTTCCCTGCCATAAGCAACCACTTGCATTTAAGACTCATGTGTTCAATAAATGAATGGCCGCTTAAGATAGGTCCTACTGTTTGAACATTAATGAACATTATCCTACAGTGCAGACATTAATAACCGATGCGATTTTATCAAGCTAGATGCCCCATAATAAATATGACAGTAAATAATTAACCATTTACCTGATTAACCCTTTCGCTGCCAAGACGCCGAGTTACTCGGCATTTCATCTGGATCCAAACTGTTTGCGTAGGTAATCACAGATCCGGCATTGGCAGCGAAAGGGGTAATGTAAGAAATATATACTTGATATGATTATTAATTTCATTATATTTATAATGGGATATGGAAATGGAAATGTTAGACCATTGTAAACGCTGTAGAATCATAACTATAAACAGACCCTGGTCCGGCCTGAAATGAGTCTGTCCTGTCTGTATAAGACAAAGTATGAAATGCTTGTACATGTAATATGACTATGTACACATGTACTGCGGTCAACACAAAATGTATAAATATGTAATAAAAAAAGCAAAAACATGAAAGCTAAATCTGTTACACGAAAGAGATATCGCGAACTCTCTATAGCGTTACAACAATATTTTGTTCGAATATTTTAATTAAATAGAGCATAACATTTGTGTGATGACCTTATGAACCCTTTACCTGGTAGAAACGTCTTTTAACGAGTTTTGCGAACAGAATAGACCCAGATCAGACGGCTCCTGTACATTTGTAACAGCGGCTTATCAGGGTCCGCTAATGATAGAGTTTCTGTCATGGTAAATTACTCGCTTGGTAATAATGCGATATAAAGTGTAAGCCAAATAAGAGAATAATATTCAAACTAATTATTTCTTACATTAACCCTTTCCTTGTTGTATTTTCATGTAAGAAATAATGACGTCATGAGTATTAATAAGGTTATTTTTGTAATGGTATATGAAAACATGCCATTTTGGCGCAGACAGAAGCCGAAGAGTCAGATCTATATTACACTATAAGCAAACAGAGCAGACCCTGATCAGACGGCTCCTATAGGAGCCGCCTGATCTGGGTCTACTCTATTTGCATATGCGTAAAAATGCGCTTACATAAGGGAAAGGGTTGATATTTCTGAGATAAGGGTTTCAGATTTCATAAATAACACAAAATCTATAAATAATTAGCACTGAAAAAAACACTCCTAAACATAACTTCCCTGCGTCATTTGGTTATGGATGATGTAACGTGTCCGGTAGGCTAATGTTGTGTGATAAGTGAATTTTATCTGCTAAACATGATGTCTGCTCAAGCTCTGATAATAAGCATCGTTTACTTACTACAATCCCTTCAAATAATTTGGATCCGGATGAAACCAATGTGTTTGCAAAATGCTAACCATGTGACCATTAACTCTTTCCTTCATGTAAATGCATTTTCACGCAGTTGCAAACAGAGTAGAACCAGATCAGACGGCTCCCGATCAGAGTCTGTGCTTTTTGCTTAATTCTACAGTTTTTGTCAAAGCAAAAAACATCAAATGAATAGTTTAGATAATAAATTAATAATTTCTGACATTAACGTTGAAAAGGGAAAGGTATAACCGGATATTACACCTGTCGGGAAATGTATACCTTTACTTTCAACCACAGGCTCTAGTAATACTTAACCTTTTTCCCGATATCCGTAATTGACACGATTTAGCAAACTGCTTGGATTCTCGGCGTCCCATTTAGGATCGAAACTGTTTGACACTCGGTCAATAGTTCGTCCTGAGCTTTTTTTGAATCGGAAGTAATCAAAGTTGCACCCGATTCAAATATCAGCAGACATGTTGTGTTTCACAGCATGGTAAGGGTTCTGTTTGCTTTAACCCTTTCCTTCATATAAAAGTGTAAAAGTGTTTTTACGCATTTGCAAACATAGTAGACCCAGATCAGACGGCTCCTATAGGAGCCGTCTGATCAGGGTCTGCTCTGTTTGCTAATGTGATTTGAAAAGTATGTTTCTTTACTTTCTAAAATGGCTACAATGCTCCACCTTTCACATTTCATTTTAACTATTTTGTCAATGAATACTCAGCAGGTGTTAAAACTTGGAATAAAGGCAGGACAGGGAATCGGTTAATACAAATAACACAGAACAAAACAGATTTTTATTGAAGACTTATAAAAGTACATCGTCTTGTTTACATATTATGCATACATTTATTGTAATCACGTGCATATGTACACAGCAACGTATATCTAAATATAGCAGATATAAACAAAAACATATAAATGCATAATCAGCAAATATACTGAGGATGAAAAAATACAGTAAATTTACTGTGAATTTAGAATTCTGTTTCTTAAAGTCATAGCTTCTTTAATGTATTTCGAACACTTTATCAATGCCTTTCTGTTCCGGGATTTTAGTAATTCAATAAATTTATACATATATGGTCTTACATAATAATATTTCCCAAGCATAGTTTTCGTAGATCAATATAACTTGGCCATATACATATAAACACTGACGCATGACAACAAATGTCATTAACCCTTTCCCTCATATAAACGTGTTTTCACGCATTTTCAAACAGAGTAGATCCAGATCAGACGGCTCCTAGGGGAGCCGTCTGATCAGGGTCTGCTCTGTTTGCTAATAGAGTTTGATAGGTCTGTTTCTTTGCTTTCTAAAATGTCTATAATGTAACACCTTCCATATTTCTTTATAATTATTTTATTAATTAATATTCAGTAGGTATTGAAATTTGGCCTAAATACAGAACAGGGAAAGGGTTAAACGTTACATATAAAAATGCGTTGTTTATTATAATTTGCGGCTTATAGCGACAGTCGCATTAGCAAACAGCTTGGATCCAGATGAGACACCGAGTAACTCGGCAAATCATGTCGTCTGCTTATGGCATGACACTTGGTCTATTGTTTCTAACATGCTAGACCGAATGCCTTATGGTTGATTTCTCATAAGTTTGAAAATTGATTTAGCAGAGGGAAATCAAATTGTAAGCGGGTCTGCGTTATCTGATTGTTAAGTTGTTAACAAACGCTAAGAATATTCTCGTTTTAATATAAGTCGCATGCGATTGATGATATATGACTTGTTATTGTGTTTCTGAATGCATTTCTCCATGCCGAACCACTATCTCTCACTGTGGTCTGTTATAAGCTGTTGTCATGGCTACTGTCATTAATACTAAGCGGGGTACCAAGCGAGTGAGGACTCTGCACCCTGGTCCTGACTCCTCAATTGATGGTGATTTGTCCTACCTTGATATAGACACGTGTAAAAACCCTGGCAGCCCCGCGTAAAGAAACCATATGGTTCTCAGCCAAACAGATTTTGATCGACATATGGCCAAATTAGATAAGATGGATGTGGTTGGGTTTTTTTTTCAGAACATTAGTAAAATTGAAAAATGCCTCGGTAAAATAGATAAACTTGACAGACTAGATGCTATTGAAAAAAGTGTTCGAGCCATGAATACGAAATATACTGATATGTATGATCGTTAAAAGGTTGTCGAAAATGGCACACATGGACTGCAAGATTCCGCGCAATTCCTCAGAAGTGAATATGACTCTGTGACCAGCCGTATATCAGACAAAAGTAAAACACTATCTGATCACAGCAAAGACATCAGCACATTGTTTAAAAATGATGGGTTGAAAAAGTCTCTGGAGGACATTCGTGATCTCCACCAGCAATTGAAAAACCAACTGACTGACATCAAATGGCTAGACATGCGGGATAATTTGTTTTTACAAACATTGAAGAGAAACGTCAGACAAATACATTTGGTAAACCTTACGAAGAAATTGAAACCGTTCTGAATGAATTCTTGTCGCCAAGATTGCACATTCACGACATTAGGTTTGAGCGTGTGCACCACATGCCAACGACACACGACACTGAACGCAATTATTATCCTCGTCCAAAAGTTGTCAAATATATTCTGAAAATGGGTGATCCTTCGAAAGCAAAAGTAGAAATGCAAAAAGGGAAAATTGCAGACTCGGTTTTATTGAGTCTGTTCATGAGTAGTAATTAAAAGTGCAACACTACTCACACCCCTAGCACCGGCTTAATTTTCAAAACTAATAACATCAAAAACTAATGATCCCGAAGAACCAGAAAATATAACAACACTGAGAATGAAGTTTTTACTTTTTACGGCCGCCACACAGTTTTTCTACTTCAAGGACAGAGTGGTGGCATTGCTACTTTTATTAAACATGATCTAGTAAAGTATTTCTAAACAATTGAAAGGGACAGCGAATATGTTCAATGGTTTAAGTTGTCAAAAGATCTGTTAAAAACTAACGAAAATGTAATATGTGGTGCTGGTTATATACCACCAGAAAACTCAAAATATTTTAACCAGGCTTACGTATCTTGATTTTTATGCTAAAGTTGAAAATTTGAACAGTAGCAATAAGAATGTAGTCCGATTGGGAGATTTCTGTAATTCCTGATATTACTGAAATAGACTCAATTATTTGTGAACAATGAATATTGACACAAATGACATTCTTGTATCAAATATTTATCTGAAGTTGTCCGAACAAAACAAGTCTCTTGTACGTTGTTCGCAAGATACCATAGTGAACCGTTTATGAGGGATACTGGTTGATTTCTGTCGATCGAATTGTCACAGGGTGAAAACTACAGAGTTATCGAAATAAATAAATATACCAGCAGTATTGTGTTAATTTTCTTTTGATTGCCCATTTCTAGATCCATTTATCCGCATGTTTAATACTGTTGAAGGGACATAACTCAAACTTACATCTTTTACTAACCGGACATCACGTGATTGGCAGCGGAACTTTCGAAAAAACAAACAGTCGCCATATTTAGTTTGCTTATTTTGATGAACTCTGGATAAATTTAATATTTATAAAGGTAATTATATACTCGATTGATATATTCTAACATTTTATAGATAATGACACTTTTGAGGTTTCATACATTCTAGTAAATGTACTTTTTCGTTGTTTAAACATATTTTTGTACTTTGTACTAAGTCGAGTGTTTATCGCTATGCGAAACCCGTACTTTAATCATTATTGTACAATGTGTATGTTTATCATTGTATTTAAGTATTTATTTGTGTGTAGTCTTATTATTGTTATTTGTTATATCAGATGATCATTATGATTATTATGATTACCATGGAATAGTCGACGAATTAAATATGATATATGATATAAGAACATTGGTGTAGCTTCTCATTACATTCCGAACCTCACGAATATACAGTCAAACCCGACAGAATGACCTAATCATGCTAAATGGCAGGTCATTCGATGATAAAAAGGGTATTTTCACATGTAAAGATAATTCTGTAATCGATTATGTTATTTCGGCATGCGATACACTCCATATGCTCAAGACTTTTTCGTATCAGCACCTTTTGTCCTATCCTGTCAGACGTCCACTGTTGTTTATTTTTTCCCTTTCTAGAGATATAAAAGAAGGCGATGAAGATTATAAAACAGTTTAACGTTCAAGATTCGTAGATGGAAACTTTTCATTGATAATTTAAACATGACTAAAATAGAAAACACATTAAAGAATTTGACTGATAACGCACTTTTCACACAAAATGATATAAATGAGATAGTAAACGATATTGGTCCAGTTTTAGTGGTATTTCTAAAACACTTTTTGGTATACAACATTCTCTTAAATGGCCGAGTAGAAAATCTAGGAATCAAAATTCGAACGAGAACTGGTTCAACACTGAATGTAAAAAGCAAAAACTCATTTTCATAAAAAGTAAACGTATATAGTCGTGTTAAAAACAGTAAAAGACCCCATGCTAAAGTCTTCCAAAAAGTACAAAACTGTTATTCGAATTTCTGTTGTAGCCCACAAAAGGGAAGTAAGAAAGAAAATAAGAAACATGCAAAGTAAACCACCAAATGATTATTGGAATAATATACATAGTCTGAATACACGTAAACAAAGTTCCGGTGTAAATTTAGAAATATGCTTTGATTTTGTTTAAGAATTTAAATTCTCATAATGTAAATACAGTAAAACCTCTCTTAACCGGAATTCTAGTAGACAAGATTTCAGATATTTTAGGCAGGTGACTGCTTAATGCAGGGTGAAAGTCATGCAGAAAGCTCCTCTAGGAGCTTTCTGCATGACTTCCACCCTGCATTAAGCTGTCACCTGTCCCCAAGACCGATATTTATACTAAATTTAACTTCCGGTTAAGAGAGGTTTTACTGTACAGCTGAGAGAGCGGATGCTGGTTTTCCAAAATTTGATTTAATAATTGATCATAATATGAACGAAGCTTTTACTGAAGATGAAATTAAAAGGGCAATCAAACACCTTAAGTCTGGAAAAAAGCTACAGGTCTTGACAAAGTCGCCAATGAATATACTAAACCATCGAGTGAAGTTTTAATGCCGCTATGCCACAATCTATCTTATAAAGTCTTTGACACTGTTTTTTCCCGCGTCCTAGCTCGTTGGCAGAATAGTTCCAATTTTTAAGAATAAAGGAGATATTACCGATCCACAGAATTACAGACCAATCACTATCCTAAGCTGCCTTGTAAAACTGTTTACGGCAATTCTGAACAATGGATTAATCGGATACTTAGAAAGTAATGATCTGATAAACGAAAACCAAACTGGCTTTAGAAAAAACCATCATTTTGACCATATTTTTCTTTTAGCAAACAGAGCAGACCCTGATCAGACGGCACCTCTAAACAAGGAGCCATCCGATATGTGTCTACTCTGTTTGCAAATGCTTGAAAATGTGTTTATATGAAGCAAAGGGTTAATCCATCGTCTGCTCTCATTTTTTTTGTTTCATTCAGATTCACTATAGAGAGGTTTTAATCCTTTACTCCTGTATATATAAACGTAATAAATAATGCCGTCACAAATATTGATTATAATTATGAACATATTTAAAAGGCTATAAAAGGCTATAAATGCAGAAATGTTTGTCCAATAAAGAAGCTGTAGATTCAGATCTATTATTTCATGTACAGTAAAACCTCTCTATAATGACCACTAAATTGGGTTAATTAGTTGGTATTTAGAGCAGGCGGCTGCTTAAAGTAAGGTGAAAGTAAAAACAGAACACTCCTGTAGGAGCGTTCTGTTTTACTTTCGCCTTGCTTTAAGCAGCCACCTGCCTTTAACACAAAATACTTGATGTAATTTATTGGCCGTTATAGAGCGGTTTTACTATATATGTAAACAGAGCAGACACAGGGGCTCTTACAGGAGCTGTCTGAACGGGGTCTACTCTGTTTTCAAAGGTGTGAAAAGGTTATCTTCGGAGTTGCACTGTTCAAATCGTTTGACGTGTCCCCATAACGACAGGTACACGCAAACTTCCACTTGGTTACCCTGACCCAGACTGAGATATCGGAATTACGGAGTTTTCATTTCCCGCATTTGATATATAGCAGGGTGGGCTTATCGAATGGCCACTGCTTATGTGTGCATTGTAAATCGTAGAACAAATATCTGTCCAGGAAGTGTACTGTTAAAATCGAAAAAGTGCAGGCTGATAAGGTAAAAGTACAAAGTAGAGTACATAGTCTTATTTATCATATCAGCGTGTCTTGGACATCTCGCCTGACCCTTTCCTACATACAAACGCCTGTTCACATATTTACAGACAGAGTAGACCCAGATTTGAGGGCTCCTGTAGGAGCTGTCTGGTCAGGGTCTGCTCTGTTTGCTTATGGAACCATAATATATCCGACTATATAGTTTCTACCAATGCACATATGCACTGATAAAAAATCAGCTAATACATGTTAATAATCTCACTAGTGTTTACATGAATATTCAGGAGAGAAAGGGATAACAGACCCATTACTACAAGTACTTACATTTGTATTTACCCTTAGCCTGCTAAGCGCGACCTAACTCGCATTTGCAAACAGCTTGGATCCTGATGAGACGTCGAGTAACTCGGCGTCTCATCAGGATCCAAGCTGTTTGACACTCTGTCAACAATATTTCAAAGGCGTGAACAAATCAGAAGTAAGTCCTTACCCCGCTGTGAATAAACAACGTCTGCTCCAAACTGAATCTTTGGAAATTATAATTACATTGTATATTCATATTTCTTACGTGGATTTTCATAATTTAAAGGGTCACGGTCATGATGAGGAGGTTGTAATTGACATATAGCAGTCACACGGAAATAGTGCATATAGCAATGTTAATTCACTAAGGTATACAATGGCAGTATGAAAAGAGGATTGTTGACAGTGGCTTAGTTATAAAAGAATGAGTATAATAAGCTCTGTTCAGCTAGCTGCGCCATTACTCGAATTTGCAAGCCCATCTCGGCGCCTAATAAGTGTCCAGTCTGTTTGATACCCGGTCAATAGTTTCATAATACAGTAAAACCCCGCTTATGCGACCACATAAAGGAGGTACAATTTTGGGCGCTAGATGCAGGTGGTAGCTTAATGCAGGACAAAAGTAATACAGAAAGCTTTCTGCATTATTTTTGTCCTGCATTAAGCAACCACCTGCTTAATATGACATCCATGTTTATTCATTAAGTGGTCGCATTAGAGGGGTTCTACTGTACAGCAAAATCCCTCTAAACTGGAATTCTAGTAGATAAGAATTCATATACTTTTATGCAGATGGCTGCTGAATGCAGGGTGAAGGTCGTGCAGATAGCCCCTTTCACCCGGCATTGAGCTGCCACCAGTTTCCAAGACCGATATTTATGTAGAATGTTACTGTACCTTGTTAAAATGGGTACCTGTAAGGGTCACTCGCCGGTACTGCGGCTGCATGATTGCGCCATATGTTAGCAGTGCTCAATATTGTAGGCCAATGACTCAATGACCAGGGGAGTAAATGTACAGTCGGCTGAACGGTCATTCGGACTGAAAGTAGACTATAACTAGGTACTTTACTTTTTACCTTGATCGAATTGGATGGAGTCAAATTGCTCAATATTCAGATTCGAGAAGACAGTATTTGTTTACAGCGGGGTTAGAGCTAATTAACCCTTCTCTTGCTGAATTTTAAAATACATGTCTCCTTCTTTACCCATGCCCTGTGGTATAATTGCATATACCTTCACTGTCTACAAATATTTCGCTGTGCAATCACTGCTGTGGAGTGCACTGGTTGCACAATCAACTTGTAAATAGTGCAGACCCTGATGAGACAACCCCTGCAGGAGCTGTCTCATCTGGGTCTTCACTATTTACAGGTAGGTATATTGACGTGATGAGCAAGCGAATGGTTAATGTGTACAGTAGAACCAGTCTAAATCGGATAGTAAATTCAGTATAAATATCGGTCTTGGAGACAAGTGGAAGCTTAATGCAGGATGAAAGACATGCAGAAAGGGACTTTCTGGATGACTTTCACCCTGTATTAAGCAGCCACCTGTCTAAAAGTATTATTCGCTACTTGTATTCTTCTCTACTTATTCTTCTCTACTTAGAATTTCGGTTCCAAGGTTTTTTTTACTGTAAATTAGCCCATTTGCTCCCACGATCCCATATATGGGACATAGGCAAACAGTGTAGACTCTGATCAGACGCCGCATTATGCGGCGTCTGATCAGAGTCTACACTGTTTGCTGATAGAAATTTCAATATAAAACAAAACGAAATTGAAAATTTAGGCCAGCCACCCCTTAGATAAAAATGGACTAATCCAATATATAAACATGGAAGAATCCACTGGGAGCAAATGGGTTAAAATTCACAAATAACATGGAACGAAAACTTATACCTCTACAATTGTACACCTTGTAACCATTTTATATATGGCCCAGAGGTTATAATAAAACTTTTTGCTTGAGGCTTTGATCATTCTCAAGCATTTGATTTGTTAGATTCTGAGCTTGCTCAGAATCTGTCCATTCAGAAAGTTGATATCTAAATACTGTGTCGACAGCAGATTGACTCCCAATGCACAGTGTTTAACACCAAAGAAGTGTTAGTCGGATGTTCGTAATCACGTGACACACGCATTTCATGCATTTAAGAAATAACAAATTCGTAGAGCTCTGTGCATTGTCGCGCATTATATCGCAGGAGTTGAGATGGTGAGCAATGATCGCCGGTCTAGTTTTGTGGTTCTCGCCGTGTACTCCGGTTTCCTCTCACTTTATATAGCACTAACAGTAACAGGTCATGTACGAAACGTGACCAGTGTCAGTTTATTATCGAGAAGAGTGGGTGAGTTGGGGTTAACGTCCGACCAACAGTATTTCAGTTATTATCGAGAAGAGATGGAAGAGGCAGCGGACTCATTATTGCAGTTAGAACCATAACCAATCACAGCAAATGGGTGAATGCCTGGTCGCGACTGGGAATGTATGGTATCGGATGGTTTGAAGTTGTCCATATTTTCTATCGTTAAAAGTTTGTTTCGGCAAGAAGACTGTATGTGTGTAATGGATTGGTATATTTTGAAATTAAATATTAATTAATAAAAATATGTTATGTTATGATATAAAACGCGAAAAGCATATTTGGACAATAATTGAGAGTTCTGTTAATGACATGTAATTAGAGTTAGACCTTGCTAGTGACACGTATTTACATTGAGACCAGATTTTATAAAGTTTTGCTCCCGATTTCCTAAAAACTAAATTTTATTTGAAACCCTAATATGAGAACACGTTTTTTACAATGAAAAACCCTACTAACTGACCAAGTTTTAACAATGAACAAAAAAGTGATAAGTCTTAAAATATGGGAGAAATCGCAGAAAGTGGCAGGAAAGGAACGATAACCTACCATAATATCATAGACTTTTTTCAGCGGTGATGTCCCTTTGCTTCACTTGCTAGTGACACTTGTTTTCTTTGAGAACATATTTGATACAGTTTTGCTCCTGATTTCCTA
Source organism: Azorinus chamasolen (assembly GCA_963576725.1). Taxonomy (NCBI): domain Eukaryota; kingdom Metazoa; phylum Mollusca; class Bivalvia; order Cardiida; family Solecurtidae; genus Azorinus; species Azorinus chamasolen. The sequence goes on from OY755244.1 coordinate 27,234,084, forward strand.
ACCAACTAAAAAGTATTTGAAACCCTAATATTTGACCAAGTTTTTACAACGAAAAATATAATGATAAGTCTTAAAATATGGGAGAAATTGCATTAAGTGGCAGGAAAAGAACGATAACCTACCATAATATTATAGACTTTTTCAGCGGTGATGTCCCTTTGGTCCCACTTGCTAGTGACACTTGTTTTCTTTGAGAACAGATTTGATACAGTTTTGCTTCCGATTTCCTAACAAAATAAAATGTATTTGAAACACTAATGTTTGACCAAGTTTTTACAACAAAAAAAATAATGATAAGTCTTAAAATATGGGAGAAATCGCAGAAAGTGGCAGGAAAGGAACGATAACATACCATAATATCATAGACTTTTTCAGCGGTGATGTCCCTTTGGTCCCACTTGCTAGTGACACTTGTTTTCTTTGAGAACAGATTTGATACAATTTTGCTCCCGATTTCCGAACTAAATTGTACAAGAAACCCTAATATATGAACAACTTTTTTAGAATGAAATTTGTAATGATTAGTCTCAAAATACGGCTGAAATCGCAGAACGTTAACTTTGTTACAATTTTCACTGCAAAAAAATGAATAAGTACTAGATGACATGAGGATTTGTTTCAAGTTCAATTCCTGGTCTTGCCAAATATGTCAAATGAAACCGTTATTTACATCTACTACACTGTACCATTTCAGGATTCGAGCTGCCATGTGGGTTTCATCAGTCTCCTTTTTGAGCGGCCATTTGTTTGACTTACATAAAACATTGTCAAAATATTCATTTTACTAGTCTTACTGCTTAATCCACCAGTTTCAAGAATTTAGGGATGATAGTAGGCTGCTATCGGAATTATGGCCATTTTGTGTAATTCTCACGGTGCGTGTGATTTTTACCCTTTCACCGGTTAGAAAAAAAAGTGGCAATAAACAATCCGTTTAAGATATAGCCTTTTTAACGCAAATTATAGTCCACCCGATTTGCATTATAAGGTATATAAATGGCAGTTGTGATGTTTTTATTAGATGATAAATAAGCTTTCAACAACAGTATATGCCGTATTATGATAGTCAAGTATGATGAATGATGTCAGTAAGTATCCTGTTGATTTGAACTACAAAGTTGTGGAAAGTGTAAATCAAGGCATGTAATTAAAAAAAACTATTCAATTTGGTTCATTTTGAAATTGGAATTTTATTGTAATAGGAAACAAATAAGACAACACACTAATCAAACAATACGTATAATGAACAAATGTGAATGAGCAAACATTCTTATCAAGTAAGAAATAAACAGAGCAAATCGATAAGGGCTATATAGCGACAGGATAAATAAATATATATTTTTATTTCATAAGCAAACATAGCAGACCCTGACCAAACTGTTCCTACAACAGGAGTGCCGAATCTGGGTTTGTTATCTTTGCCAAGGTGTTAAAATGTATATGTACATATATAAGTATAGCAAAATATAGCAAGATATAGATCTATTGTCTGAAAAAGATAAAACTATTTTGTGGCGGTGGTCTAGTGGTAACGCGCTTGACTACCAGTCCGGGGTTCAAATCCCGGTCCCTCCCGGAAATTTCAGAGACGCTTTTCCTTGTCTCCCACCCGCACATCCTCTCCACCCAGGGGGTTAAAATGGGTACCTGTGAGGGTCACTCGCCGGTACTGCGGCGGCATAATTGCGCCATATGTTAGCAGTGCTCAATATTGTAGGCCAATGACTCAATGACCAGGGGAGTAAATGTACTGTCAGCTGAGCGGTCATTCGGACTGAAAGTAGACTATAACTAGGTACTTTACTCTTTTTTTATTATTATTTTGTATCAGTTAAAATCCGATGCACGGGACTAAGTGCGTGTATATTGTACAATATACTCCCCAAGTCGCAATGAAGTATTTGGGTATTCAATTAACAATTCCTTCAGCAAAGAAGGTCTGAACTTCATTAAAATATTATTCATTAAGACAGTGATTAACAGTAATTCCATTTTTGTTTTTATGAAATGTAAATGACTATTTGGAAAGAGGGGCAAGAATAATGACCCTGAAACCATTCAACCACAACGATTTATGTGCAATTCAGTTTTAAATTATGTTTTGACATTTCTTTTCTTGGAGGAATGTGGCCTGAACATTAGTAATATCAAATGGACAATACTTATTCAATATCATATGAACATGTAAAGCTGTCATTTTTGTCATGGTAGCTTCATTTTGGTCATGATAGCTTGACCAATATGATCATTTGGGCATTCTTTATGAGCCCTCATTTTAGAATATGCACAGTTAGCGAATTCAGAACAATATCTATCTGTAAAGTATCCATAGTTCCTAGTAAAATAATTCATATTTTGGTGTCAAAAATATTTGCATTGGAAATAAAAGTTACTTGGTTTTGAGAATATTAAATCATTCACTGATTTCTATTGTCTCATTGGAGACTTTTGAGTTGTTTACTTGTGGTACAAAGTAATGTGTATTACACTGTTCGTTTGGTAAAGGTTAATAATTCTTGATTTTGCGCATGCATTAACGCTTTCGGCGGCAAATATCTAATTGTCGTCTGCGATCCGGTTTTTCTTAATTCATTCGGTAGAATAAGTAGATGAGATAAATGCAAATTTCAAAGGAATAAAGCAGATATATATAAATAGAGATTGAGACAAAAAGTGAAGTCCCTGATCAGACGCTGCCTTGAAAAGACGGCGTCTGATCTGGGACTGCACTATTTGTCGTGGCGCATTTATGAAATAAAAGGGTTAATGAGGAACATTAGTTATTTGTTTCCCTTTGCTACTCTTCAAAGAAGGACATGTCCTTATATCTTTTCACAAAATCAAGTTCTTCCATATAATTAATGCATTAACCAAATGTTGTAAACTTTTACTTGGGCGATATGTGCATCAAGGATAAAACAAAGGTTTTCAAATAAAAGAAGCCGTGATGTTTTTAAAAAGCTTCTACGTTTATCAAGAGCATCCAACTAACTAATGTCCCTCATTGTAATTTGCTTAGTAATTATGCTATCAACACCAAAGGTGATCCTATTCTATTGTATATTATTTTAAAATAAAATAATCATTCACTTTGTTGTTTCTTTTCTATACCCGACTATTGCTCTTCTTATTTATTCCTAGCATAATTATTTCATATCAGCATCAGAAAACTAGCCTTTCGTATACTAGTATATCTAAAAAAGGCTATTTTACCAGTGTCTATACTGTTTAAAACTACTTTGCTTTCAATGCTCAAGTAATAAACACTATACACTTGAGTCAAAATATCATTTAATACTTACTAAGCAAATCATTAGGTTTACATAATGGTAAGCTTTGTTTTGCCGCAGCACTTACTCACTTTGCTGCTGTACATGTACAGCAATTGTTTACTTGTTTCAGTATGTTATTATTTTCACAACCTTAACAGTGCATTTTAAAGATATAATGTACATGTTTGTAACATGTTTTAGGATACCTGCCTTAAAGATCGTTAAGTGTTTCAATTTTTCATAGAACTTATATACATGCACCTATGCAATGCTGTTAATGTGTGCCTATGATTAAATAAGTAGTAATTCTTAGTTCCTTTATTTGCTTTTAATTAAGTAATACACTATGCCAAATAATTTTAGCAACTATAAATCTAATTATATACTTTTAGGAAGGAAAACCTTAGTAATTTGTTTTTGTTAATACTTTTAGTTTGTTGTTAGAATTTGAACAAGGTTTCATTTTTGCGATTAATGATGCTTATGATGATGATGATGATGATGATGATGATGATGATGATGATGATGATGATGATGATGATAATGATGATTGAGTGGTAATGGTTCCATAATTGCTCACAACTTGTGACAACTGTATTCCATTTGTAACGGTGCAATTTGCTTTGTAGCTTCCGTTTCTGTAATGAAATTTGGTGTGTTACAAATTTGATTGTATGTCACCTCAAAATATCGGCATCGATCACATTCGTCACAAAATATGTTACATATGTGCTCGATTTCCGGATCACATTTGTAACACGTGTTACGAATATGCTTCGTTACGAATGTTGTCTAACAGTGCTTCACACCGGGCATCTAAAAGTCCCACGGAAACTATGTCGATAATAAGAGTAGGGCATCGCGCCTGAATTTCTCTGTATCCTCTCCCCTCTAACTGGGGCGTCCAATTAGCCCTTAGTGAGCAAAAAACGGGCGTTAATCAATACACAAAAACATGATTGTGTAACGTTTTAGATATGTGTAAGGTATATGATTATTTGTAGTTTTATTTCGGATTAGTCGTCTCTAGCCCATTACGTGATATAAAACATATATAAGGTGTATGACTATTTATAGATTTACTTTGCACTAGTCGTCTCTAGCCAATGCCATGGTATAAATCAGGTATATGACAATGTAATGTTTCATTTAACACTTGTCGCCTGCAGCCTAAAGCATGGTACGTTGAAATATTTCGGTACTCCAAATTGATCAGTATGTGTTTTTAAATTTATCCGTTGCCATGGTAACCAAATGATGGGCTTTGGTTTGTCAATATTCCTAACTATTTGCTAAAAATTGTAATGTATGAATATTTGGATACCTTGAACTCAATCTGAGGTGTGTTAAAGTCGTTTGTTGCGATGGTAATGGTGTGGTGGCCTCTGATTGGTAGACATTTAGATATCCTTTGATCTTGGTGATATTTGTCTGGATATGTCGGTACTCTGAAATAATTGGTAGGTGTAGGAAAATATTGTTTTTCCATGGAAACCAAATGATTGGTTTTGGTTGGTCGAAATTTAAATATGTCAGGATATTTCAGTACGCATACTTGGTCGGTATGTGTTTAGAAAACATTTGTTGCAACGGCAATCGTCTTGTAGGATTGGTTGAAATTTATAAAGATTTCGATTCTGCTGAAATCTGGTATATTGATATATTTGGGTACCCGAATCGCAATTGTACGTGTTTCGAAAGCGTTGTATGCAATGGTATTGGACTGGTGTCGTCTGACTGGTCACAAACAAGATGTTTTTATTTTTGCTGAAAATTTGTAAGTAGGGATATATGGTTACCCCGTACTAAGTAGTAGGTGTTTCAAGAGTGTTGTTTGCAATGGTGTCTGAAGAATTACATGTGATTGATCAACTTTAGATATTTTGCTCATCAATACCTGTTGCGTGTTTCGTTTGAGGGACATTCTGTAACGGATTCCGTTATAAGTTGACCTGGTTCTATATATAGTTATATTAACACCTACGGTATCCAGCCCATGGTATAGTAGTAAATCAAACGTGCATAAAATATGCTACTATGTATAGTTTTATTTCACACTTAAGATTTCCAGCCCATGGCGTGGCATAAAATATGTAATAGGTTTATGATATAGTTTAATTCACACTTTAGATATTCAACCTATTGCATATTACAAAAGGTACATGTATGAGTCATGCAGGAAACACCGCATACAACCGCCGGAACAGCACAACGACGAACAGTAGCCATGTATATGGTATATTTAGGTATATGGTATATTGACACCTACGGTTTCCAGTCCACCTCATAGTACACAGCTTTATAAGATATATTACTATGTATTGCTTCACACTTGTCGTCTCAAGTCCATGGCATCGTACAAAGTGTAACGTTCGTAGAACGTTGGTAATTATGCAAATGAGGCTGACCAGACCATTGTATCTGGGAAAGTGGAGGTATATATATAGCGCAACAAACATCTCTTGATGTGAGCTTAAGATTTGCATCGACAGTGTTTGTTGTTGCTGGGTCTCTCGGTTTGCACGTTGCAAAAGTAAAACTATGTGTATACTGTGTATATTTATATATTTATTTCACGTATAAGGTCCCCATGCTATAACATGGTGCGAGGCATATGATTATGTACAGTTTAATTTCAGTTATATGGTGTCTCTCGATTGCCTGCATGAGTAATCACAGATTCGCCATTTAACAACTCGATCCTTAACAACTCCTTAGTATTTGGACACACCATATTATCTCTCTGTAAAGCTGAAAGCACCCTTGTGAAAGAATCGTTTACTCAGACTGATGTAGGGGCAAATAGTGTAGACCTTGTTCAAACGATTTCTTCAGAAATAGTTTGGTCTGGGTCTGCACTTTAGTTTATCTGTCTACATACTTAAGATAATGAGGATAAGAGGAAAATGGCATACAAAGTTCTGACGCAATTGTGATGCAAACGCTGACATGTGGATGAGTAGAACAGCTAACAACATGTTCTATCATTCAAAATAAGTTTATATAGCTTTTCCTTAAGTAATTATTGAATGTAACATTAATGTAACCTTTTCACGTCTGGGATATTTCCACAATATGGCTCTAAAATTTGATATTGTTTCAGGCGCCAGTGTATTCGTTAAAAATCAAAGAGTTCTATTGTGTATTGGAACCAATGTATTCGTATGAGTAAATGAGTTTTTGTGTTAAGTGTCAATGAGTTCTTATGTGTTCGGTGTCGGTGTATTCGTAAGAATTCAATGAGTACTGTATCGACAGGAGTTAATGAATTGTGTTAGGAGTCAATGAGTTAGTTTGTATTAGGAGTCAGTGTTTTCCTCAGGAGTCAATGAATTATATTGTGCTAGGAGCCATTGTATTCGTAACGAATCAGTGAGAACCAATGTAGTCGTTAAGAGTCAATGAGTTTACAGGAACCAATGTAGTCGTTAAGAGTCAATGAGTTTACAGGAACCAATGTAGTCGTTAAGAGTCAATGAGTTTCATTTATTATGAGTTCTACCGTGTTAGGAGTAAATGTATTCGTTAGGAATCAATGAATACTTTTGTGATAGTAGTCAGTGTATTAAATAACAGTCTATTAATATTCAATTGTGTTTGTGCTCTAAGTCAATGTAAATGTTATGAATAAATTAGTTCCTTCGTATTATGTTAGGAGTCCATAAGTTCTATTGTATGAATAGTCATTGTATTCGTTAGGAATCCATGGGTTATACAGTGATATGAGTCAATGTATTCGTTAGGAGTCCATGAATTATATAGTGCTAGGAGTCATTGTATTATTTAAGAATCCATGCGTTATATAACGCTAGGAATCATTGCATTTATGAGGAGTCCATGAGTTCTATAGTACTATGAAATATTGTATTCGTTAGTAACCCATGGGTTATATAGTGCTATGAGTCATTGTATTCGTTGGATGACCATGATTTTTATGTTAATCGCTAGGATTTCATGCGTTCTAAAGTGTTATATGCGTCATTGTATTCGTTAAGAGTCAATGGGTGAGTTATCGGCCCGGGGTTATAAAACTTCTGATTGTGAGTCTGATTTCATTCTCAAGTATCTGATTGACCAGGTGTTGTCCTGAGTTCTTTACAATAGTATACAACCGTCACGTTAAGACATTAACTCCAGATCAAACTCTATATTGTTGTGTAATTATCAACATGCCGTTTGATTACGCAAAATGGCAATCAGGTCATGAGGTTATAAAACGATTGGCTTGTGCCAGAAATCACTTTCAAGCATATGTTTTGTGAGAGTTTGCGCTTGCTCAACACCGAAAGAACCAGATAGTTGTGAATGAACTCAGTTTTATAACCTCGGACCCTGTTTACAGTTCACATTTTGCATATTTAATTGGTATCTCTATCTACACACCATTGGCAGAATCCCATAGATATTATCGTTTGATAATACGATATATATTCTTCTGGATAATATCAGACACATCTATTTAAATCCGACTTTCTTGCGCAATCGGAAAGGTCACACTTGGGGCTATCCTCGGCGATAATTTATGCATCTCGCTGGTCACTATGTCATATATGTCCGTCCGCATAGCCTCTATCTTGTTTCGCACAGTTTCGTTCCATGGACAAAACAGTTTTAACAATTCCATCTGACTCTCTCGGAACCACAGAACATAAAGGTAAGGATCGAGTATACAGTTCATAATCGATACCAACTCTATGGACAACCTTAACTGTGTTACATTCAGATTTCCCATATATCTCATTATCATGATGATTAAATACGCCATAGATGTCAGCACAATAACCATCAAGTATAGCACCACTATAAAAGTAGATTTGTACCCCTTTATCACTTTAGCAGCGGAGACAAGAGATAGTTTTTGACTTCCTTGTGAAGTTTTATTCCTAACTATTTGGAAAATTTTGCAGTAGCAGACAATTGCTATGGTAAGTACTGAAGACAAGAAGAATGAATAGTAAATGGACACTATCTTAGTACACAAGCCTGCTTGGACGAGCATTATTGACGAGTGTTGAAGATAACAGCCACCATAACGAACAATAAGATAAAGACAGGTTGCTGTGGTCCAAATAGCGGCCGCTATGATTCGAACTGCGTTCTCTGAGCAGTGTTTGATGTAAAATATTGGCCAGTTGAACACAACCAGTCTCTCCAATGACATAATTCCTACGGTTAGATAAGACAACTGCACAAATACCTGACCGGATACGTTTAAATTGAGGTTGTAATGTGGTTCCATAACATATTTCCTCACCGAGCAGTTCATGATATACAAAACGTCAAATATTAGAAGTGCCTTTGACAGAAACCTGGCTGCATACGGAGTCCTCTTGGTTCGTGTTGTAATAACGATGGCAACAATGCTAGTTAGAAGAGAGACAATACCACATGAAACAAATGCTATTTTGATCCATTGACTGTAATTTTCCAAATACACGTAAGGCACTACATCTGCGTCACTGCTTGCGTTACTGTGATATGAAGATCCATGGTCGTCACTCTCGTTAAACAGGGGAGGCATCTTAACCGCGTAAACTCCTAGTTGAAGATGTCCCCGATCTTATATCGATAACCATGGCGGACAAAATACCGCTCATTTTTATTACAGAACTCATTACAATTCACCTTCATTGCGTCTCATTGTAATACCGATTCAATGGCTCAATTCCATGGTTCGTGAATACACGACTTTCCAATGCATCACACCATGAAATACGATGTCATGAATAAGTCAACTATGTCCATCTGAAGAAAGAAAAAGACAAACAATAATAGCTTAATTGCAGTATCCAATCAAAGCACATCATGACTTAACCTTTAATGTAAGAGAATTTGGTATATGAAACCTTTGCGAACAGTGTAGACCCGGATCGAAGGGTTCCTGACGGAGTCCTTTGATCAGGACATGCATTGTTTGTAATAAAACTCATTTCCTTCAGTAATAAATTTTGACAAAACTTTTTCTTTTTTGATTGAAATTCAGAAAGTGTGAGTCCTGATTAGTTATTTAGCAGATTAAATATCACACTGGGTTGATGTTTTAGCCATGATATTGTTTCATGAACCTATAGTAAACATGCCATTTGTTTGCACGTGCTTTTCGAAGCTATGTCATCGGTATATTGCGTGACTCCCTGATCATTACTTCTAGCGTCATTTTAGAATTTGAATGCAGGGCAAGCATGTATTCTCATTTATATAACAGTGTAGACCAATACCAGAGTGTGCATGATTGACTGTAGGAGACATCTGATCGAGATATGCACTGTTTGTCATTCAAATTGCAAAAATTAGTATCAAGCAAGTTTAAGCATTTTATATTGAATGAACTGAATAGTTAACCCATTCCCTCCTAGTGACGTATTATAGCGCCTCTATAAAAGTCACATTTTGAAACCATTGTGGTAAATAAAGCATTTGCTCCACCGGAATAAATGTTCCATTTATACCAATGGTTTCAAAACTACACAATTCTAAAAATTCCTTTTCTGCAATAAATCCTCCTTTTCTGTAGATTTATTCAAAGAGTGAGTGAGTGAGTGAGTTGGGTTTTACGTCCGACCAACAGTATTTCAGTTATTTGCAGACGGCACCCACATGAGACAAGTTATAGTGCTGCCTCACTGGAATACTCCTGCCGCAGGTACATGGCAAGGGCACCCCACCCAGTCACATTATCCTGACACCGGGCCGACCAGTCCTAGAACTACACCTTTATTGTCGAGCATAGATAAGGGAGCAGACTGGGTCTAAAATAGCCTGTGAGGTAATTCCTTAAGCCTTTAATATTGAATGAAAGTATAAATATGAGTCATGCAGGAAACACCACATACAGAACAAACATCCGCCCGAACAGCAACACAAGAACACACAGCAAATGTACATAGCTATCAAAACATAAAGAGACGTACAAAGACAAAACAAACATGCAATAGGGGGAAGATGCAAGTACCGCCTTAGAACGACCAGTGACAAACGTCACTTGGAGTTAAACCGTTTTTTGGGCGCCCAACCTTACACTTATTCCACTCACCCTAAAAGACAAACAGTGTAAATAAACGTATCCCCTCTTCGACTAAGCTACAGCTGCAAGCTACATTGAGCTGCAAACATAGTAACTGTAGCAAAGTAATAAAGAGTACGACAAAAACAAAATAGTACAGATATCCGACGTCCTTCTTCCGTTTCTGGATTTAAGAGGTCGCTTTCATCGAGTACTAAATTTTCTTGTCGGCGTACATGGAAAAAGGTCAGCGTGATTGCCAACTGTAAAAGGGTTGACAACCAGACATGCAGTATGGTGTAGTACAATAGGATTATATCCCTTTTTAATGAACTATATAGTTACATGTTGGCGGACTAATTCACACTGATAAGTCAGCAATGAAATGGTTAATTAGACGACACTTACGTAAGTTAAAACACAAGTTAATACGTAAGTTCGACACAATTAACCCTTTCCCTGTTCAGTATTTATGCAAAAAATAATGACCTCGTGAATATTTATTAACTGATCTTCTATATTGTGAAAGTTTCAAGGAATGTTTTGCTTCGGCAAAAACTTCGTAATCAGATCTACTTTACACAGTTTACAAATGTATATCATGTCATAAGCAAACAGTTGGGTTTGGTTTTATCAGGTTTTACGTCGTTTTAAGAGTAAATGTATGTCAGTCATATCACGGCGTCCAACTAATTACAGGTGGAGGAATATCCCAGAGGTTTTTCCATGCCCGAACAAATTGCACTGTTTCGTGCACAGAAGAACATCCGGGTAGAACTACTGACCTACCGCAAGCCAGCTAGAAGGCTTCTTCACATGAAAACCCGAAATGTCCAGACCGGGATTCTAACCCACATCGGTGAGGGGCTAAGCGATTGTCAGTAGAATGGCTGACAATAAGCAAACAGAGCAGACCCTGATCAGACGGCTCCTATAGGAGCCGTCTGATCTGGGTCTTCTCTTTTGCAAATGCATGAAAAGGCGTTTATATTAAGGAAAGGGTTAAAAAAGAGACGACTTATGCTTCATATATGAATATTTATCAGATACAAATGCAAATGGTTAACTTTAAACGTGCAGACAGTTATAATTCACTTTTATCTTTCGATAAAAAAAACAGTGTTGAAAGGTCACATACATGCTCCTCTTGTTAGGTTTTGTCTCTTGCTTAGATCACCGGAGACTGTTTTGATGTTGGTGTCAATGGTGTCTTTGATCATCTGAAATAGTCGAAATGCTTTAAAAGACACGTACGCAACGCAGTTTATTACTATGAACAGATACACATATATATGTGCAAACATGTTACGCTTTCTACTTGATTGTGTTGTTATTCTTACCGAAATAACAAACAAAAATAAAATGAACCAATCCTTCTCCCATTGTACACGACCTGACTGGCATTAGCAAACAGATTCGATTCAGATGAGATGCTGAGTTACTCGGCGTCTCATCTGAATCCATGCTGTTTGCCAATGCAAGATCCAAATTGTTGGGCACTCTATGAATAGTTTGTTGAAAGCTTAATCGATTCGAAGGGAGTCAAAAGTACACCAGATCTAAAGTTTAGCAGATATCGTTTCACAGCGGAGTAAAAATAAAATAAATTAACCTTTAGCCTGCTGACTATTTTTACAGAATTGTTCACCTACTACATTTTCAAAATTCAAGCCTAATAAATTTGTCGACCAATATGCAATCAGGGTGTCAAACAGTTTGGATCCTGAAGAGACGCCAAGTTACTCGGCGTCTCATCTGGATCCAAACTGTTCACTCACCCGCCCATAGCAGGATAAAGGTTGAGGTCAATTTTGTTTACAAACAAAAGAAATCCGATGGTTTTCGAAATTGCAGCGACATTTGAATTTTGCAAGGCATTCGACGAAATGCAACGCTTTAGAACGAAAAAGAACATAATATTTATTAGCAACGAGTACAGTAAGTAGCTCATTGCAATAAATGTACATGCATATGCAATAATGTCAGGACATTAGATAATTATATTTGTATAGCGAACAAAAATGAAACATCGGCCTGTTACGCCCAATACAAGAAAAGTGAATTTATAAATAAAACTCAAGAATATTTAAGCCACATCGTTAAGCACGTTATTGTGGAAGATAGAGGCTTCTTGAATAAGTTTAGCTAAATTTAACACAACTTTAGCCTAATAACAAGTTGTTAGTTAGCATGGATAAATAGGGTGGACCAATCAACACGAGCATGGGTCCAATAATATGAGATGTCAGGAAATGTGTTCCTTGGAATAAAATCATTAAGTTGTTTTCGTTCACAAATTAACGCTGCCAGATCAAATTTGTTTTTTTTATTTCTCTTATAGAACGATTGTATAATGTCAGGATCCGTAAATCAACACATCAAGTATAACACGAACTGTCTGCGTTAACAAAAACAAAGAATAGTTCTGCCCTTTCATGTAGGAGCCATCTGCTCAGACTTCTGCTCTGTTTGCTTATTTCTTTTGAAATTATTATATACCCGACTATTCAGCTTCTATCAATACCACAATGTCGTATGCACATATGCTATTATACTCATTAAGCTGAGAAATATTCACTATGTCACTATGTCCTACATATATATTCAACGGGGAAAGGGTCAACAATAATTACATCAGTAAACATAACGTCCGTAGCCTTGGTGATAAAAGTGTCTCATTAACTCTTCACCTCAAGGATATTCACGTAAGAGCCAATAACGTCATCTATGTGTTTTCTGCATGACTTTCACCCTGCATTAAGCAGCAACCTGTCTATTGTTTCTTCACTAGAATTCCGGTTAGGAGGGGTTTTATATCATTCTTTATTGTGCTTTACCCTTAATGTTACGAATAATTAAAACTGGCCCCTCCTTTTCTGAATAACTTTTGTGTTCAACAAAATATTGCATAAATATTTATCACTGACGAACAGTATCATTATGACAAACAGTGCAGACTTTCATCATATGGCTATCTCAGGAACCCTGTGATCTTGATCGACACTGTTTGCAAACTTTTAAGGTATTATAAACAAGCCCCCCCCCCCCCCACCGCGCATTAAAAGTTAACTATTGCTTGTAAAGTTAAACATGAAAAGAGAACGAATTAAACTAGTTCGTGTTCATTCAAATTAAGAGTAAATTAAGTTGTCTTTTGACAGCAGGAAGTTTTCCGTACAATTGTTGTCTTGAATAAAACAACAAAAGAAAACCAGAATTAGACATCTTGTAAAGGCAGACATGTGAGTTTGATGTTTCACAATTACTTAATGAATTGCATTCACAAATGACTTCAACTTCATAAAACATCACTATTGACACAAGAGGTTCTATTGTATGGTTTTATACTACAGTATAACCTCTGTTATCCGGCACCCCATGGTTCCACGTCAATATGCCGGTTAACAGAATTATGCCTAGATTCACAAGTTTACGTACCCAAAGCTTCATTCCAGCAAGTCCTTTTTTCGCTGCGAGGGGAATTCCACCATGACAATTTACAAATTACATATATATATATACAACAGCGCCGAACCTGATCACATAGCTACATTTAAATGGGAGCCATTTGATCAGGATCTACGCTGTTTGTATATTGTCTTTCATGTAAAATATACACTGTGGTGCAAACTGTACGGCCGCAAATGTTTAGACTTTTCTAAGATGGCGGACAAAACGGAGGCTGAAAGGTAAGCATCACATTTTTACACTGTTTAAACTATGTAGATTTTTCTTTCAGTCATTTAATTGGTGTCATAACACAGACTTATAATGCCCGTCAACAGCGGCGTACCCCCTTATGGTTCATGTCTGTGTGTAAGGCTCAACATCTTCGGTAAACTTTGCAGAAACTGAAAGTCAGAAATCGAATCGAGAAGGAGGTCATATTTTGCCTCATTGTAAGCTTACCAACTACGCTAAACATTTTCTAACACTGTGGATATATGCATCTGAGCCCGATATTAACGTTGAGTTACCTAGTTTGTGGTACAGATCTACATATTGTCTTTTGGAGACGTTTGAAAATAATGTCGAGTGTACGGTTTAGCCATTAGAGGTAAAAGTGCACTGTACGGTTTAGACCCGGTGTTTTTTGTACGGTTTAGCCACGATTTTCTTTCGAAAAAAATGTACGGTTTAGACACAAAACAAATGCTACCATTTGAATCTGCGCCGTAGGTCTAGATAGTATAATCCCAACTATGTATTATGGATCTTCCTTCATACAATGCATGTTTGCGATTATAACAGCATATCACAAACAATTAGGATCGAGATCAGAAGCACAGTATATAATTGGTTTAAACGTATTTTATTTTTAAATATTTGCATGAATATTGTAATGATAACACAAAGGAAAAGAAAAGGATTGAAACGAAAACAAGACTGCTTATTGTGTTTCTCCCCCATCACCGTAACAACTGCACTCGCTTTATGCAGAAATGACTGCCCGTTATTGTACTATATCAATTGTACTGAAAAACTAATTAGATTAATTAAAAATTCTGAAGGGAGGTGATCCCCCGAGAGCAAAAATTGCAACACAAAAAGAGAAAATTGCAGACTCGGTTTTATTGAGTCTGTTCATGAACAGCAATTGAAAGTGCAACACTGCCCACGCCCCCTAGCACCGGCTTATGCGGTATTCAATTTTCAGAACAAGAACTACTGAAATTCATGATCTCGAAGGATCAGAAGGTATAACAACTCTGAGAATGAAGTACGGGGCGACGTTAAGCTGGATATATCAGTTTATACAAAAACGTTTTGAGAAAGATACTTTAGAATAAAAGAAAAAAATAAATAAAAGAAACATAATGATGTTTGTATTATAATTTAAAAGAGGATCACCAAACAGAAAGACAGACAGGGACGGAGTAGTGAATCTGGCAACATTATCAAAAAGTTGTTTTCCTTCGTTGGTTTCCTTCGTTGGTATATTTGCAACAGCTTAAGAAGAAGTGCGATGCGTTCTCAACGAGGCCACATGTACACAAGGCAGTGTCAGATATGTTCTTTGAGAATAGGTCATGGTTCAAGAAACTGCAGTTTGTACGAAGCCTCTTGTGCAGGAGCTGCTGTTTTCCGACACCGTAATAAAATATTTGGGAACAGTTAGAAGATTGATATTCAAAGACGTTTTGAATGCGTTTAGAGTAGAAGATTGTTTTTCATTTTCGGGGAGGTTGTTCCATTCCTGTATTGTTGCAGGGAGGAAAGAGTTGGGTTGTGCGACAGGCCAGAGGTTGAATATCACCAGCGTTTCTTAATCTTAAATTGCATCGAGAAACACTTCCAGCCACTCAGGTACCAGTTCTGTGAGATAGTTTGGAGTTAAATGAAACACCATTTTATAAAAGAGAATAAGTCTGTTTTACGTCTGGTTTCAAGGCGTCCCCATCCAACTTCATGCAATAATTTACCAACAGAAACCAATTTAGTTGTCCCAGTTACTATACGGGTAGCTTCATATTGATTTGTTTTCAAAACCGTTAGATTCTCTGGCATTACAGTTATCAAATATAGTATCATCGTATTCTCAAAATAGGTATCACGAAATATAGTAGATTGTTTCAAGGGAATATCTGTCCGAAGTGAATTTGAGTTTTCGCATGACACTTATTCTTGCCCATGCCTTAGTAGCGGTATATTCGATATGACAATGCCATGTTAGATCACGTGAGAGATGAACGCCAATGTGCTTATGTGAATCTACTTCATGAATTTGATGGTCTTGCATATATACGGATGAGACATTTTTCTCGAGATTATTAACGACCCGGTCTTCTTAGGATTGAATTCAACTAGCCATTTCTCTGCCTTTTTAATATATTATTATTGATATTTGTTGCCATATGTACGGGAGTAATACCTACACTAAACAAGCTAGTGTCGTAAGCAAACGAATGTTCCATCCAATGTCGCTAACAATATCATTTATAACAAGAGTACCGCATACGGTACATAATACGCCCACTTGCAAACTTTCTCTGATCCAACATGCCTAAGTGTTGACATTTTCTAATCTGTGCTTCTGATCTTGATTTCCATATTAAGGTGATACTATTTTTTAAAAAAAAATGAAGTGAATGTCTTATTAAATACTAGAACTGTAAGCCAAAGGCTAACGAATACCCCCCACCTGTCTGCTTGTCAAAGCACCTATTATCAATCTGAACATATGTACATACAGAAAAATGAAGAGATTTAAAAATAATACATGCCCCAACCTAATTTATGTAATAAAAATGAAGAATAATTCAGAGAAACAAGACCCTTTCATGAGGTTTTTGTCAAATCCAAAGTTCTAAAGCTAGGTACCTTTTCAGAAAAAAAATTAAGTTCAAGGACAACTAGAGGTTTGTTTTTGTCACAAAAACAGATGTCTCCCCCTCCCAACCTCTTTCCAATACACAAGTGTAATGTCTGTAACTTCAAACTTATCAGGGTCTAATGTTTAAGTCATCAGGGGCAATAACTCCAACATTGTCAGAGGGAGACAATTCAAAAGCCCCAGATACACAATAACACATGCTAGGCAACATTCTTGTGAAGTTTGGTGACTCTAGTACTAGTGGTTTCAGATACATGTGACACAAAGTAAAGTTTCTCTTATTTAAGTCATGTGGTTTCAGATACATGTGACACAAAGTAAAGTTTCTCTTATTTAAGTCATAAGGGGCAATAACTCTAAAGTTATCAGGGGAGACAATTAAAAAAACCCAGATGCACCACAACTCATGCTGGTGAACATTCCTGTGAAGTTTGGTGACTCTAGCCCTACTGGTTTCAGAGATACGTGCAGCACAAAGTTTCTCTAATTTTAAGTTAACATATCAGGGGCAGTAACTCAAGAATTATAAGGGGGAGACAATTAAAAACCCAGGTGCACAACAACTCATGCTGGTGAACATTCCTTTGAAGTTTGGTGACTCTAGCCCTAGTTGTTTTAAAGATATGCATGACAAAACATTTCTCTAATTTAATGTAATCATATCAGGGGCAATAACTCCAAAGTTATCAAGGGAAGACAATTCAAAAACCCAAGTTGTACAACAACTCATGCTGGTCGACATTCCTGTGAAGTTTGGTGACTCTAGCCCTAGTGGTTTCAGAGATATGCATGACACTAAGTAAAGTTTGTCTAATTTTAAGTCATCAGGGGCAGTAACTCCAAAGTTAACAGGGGAGATAATTCAAAAAACCTAAGAGCAAAACAACTCATGCTTGTGAACAATCCTGTGAAGTTTGGTGACTCTAGCCCTACTGGTTTCAGAGATACGCGTGACACAAAGTTTGTATAAATTTAAGTATTCATATCAGGGGCAATAACTCAAGAATTATCAGGGGGAGACAATTCAAAAACCATAGGTGCACAACAACTCATGCTGGTGAACATTCCTGTGAAGTTTGGTGACTCTAGTACCAGCGGTTTAAGAGATACGCGCGACACAAAGTTTTTCTAATTTTAAGTCATCAGGGGCAATAACTCCAAAATTATCAAGGGGAGACAATTCAAAAACCATAGGTGCACAACAACTCATGCTGGTGAACATTCCTGTGAAGTTTGGTGACTCTAGCCCAACTGGTTTCAGAGATACGCGCGACACAAGTTTGTGACGGACAGACGGACGGACGGATGGACAGACGGACAGACGGACAACCTGATTCCAGTATACCCCCCCCCAAACTTCGTTGTGGGGGGTATAAAAAAAGTTACAGCTAATCC
Source organism: Azorinus chamasolen (assembly GCA_963576725.1). Lineage (NCBI taxonomy): Eukaryota > Metazoa > Mollusca > Bivalvia > Cardiida > Solecurtidae > Azorinus > Azorinus chamasolen. The sequence continues at coordinate 27,252,088 of OY755244.1, forward strand.
TCATTTTTGCAGATGCAACGGCCATAACTCTGTAAAGACAAACTGAATGAACCTCAAAATAAACTCAGCTTCAAATTTTGTTGCTTAAAACATATGTGTAAAGTTTCATTTATATCATTTTAACAGTTTTTCCAGAAAACAACAGACAAACTAAAAGTTGACCGACAAACAAAGCAACAACACACAACGTTCAAGGACCATAACTTTAGAATAAAATGACATATCAAAACCCCCGCAATATATGTGAAAATTCACATTAAGGTTTAACCATATAAAAAATTGAAGTAAATATCATTTCAAATGAAAATGTTATGGCCATCCTCATATTTGCATAGATTTGCATTATTTTTTAAGTGCAAGGGCCATAACTCCGAAACAACAAATCAAATGATCCTCAGAATCAACTTAGCTTCAGGTCTTGATGCATTAAACATGTGTATGAAGTTTCATTAATATCTCTCAAATAGTTTTCCCAGAAAACAGCGGACAAACTATTTGCATGTATTTGCATTATTTTTTAAGTAAAAGGGCTATAACTCTGAAACGAAAAATCAAATGATCCTCAGAATCAATTCCCTTTCAGATCTTGATGCATTAAACATTTGTGTGAAGTTTCATTAATATCTCTAAAATAGTTTTCCAGAAAACAGCGGACAAACTATTTGCATGTTTTTGCATTATTTTTTAAATACAAGGGCCATAACTCCGAAACGACAAATCAAATGAACCTTAGAATTGACTCAGTTTCAGATCTTGATGCATTAAACATTTGTATTAAGTTTCATTAATATCTCTCATATAGTTTTCCCAGAAAACAGCGGACAAACTATTTGCATATTTTTTTAAGAACAAGGGCCATAACTCTGAAATGACAAATCAAATGAACCTCAGAATCAACTCAGCTTCAGATCTTGATGCATTAAACATTTGTGTGAAATTTCAATAATATCTGTTAAATAGTTTTCCCAGAAAACAGCGGACAAACTATTTGCATTATTTTTTAAGTAAAAGGGTCATAACTCCGAAACTACAAATCAAATGAACCTCAGAATCGACTCAGCCTCAGATTTTGATGCATTTAACATTTGTGTGAAGTTTCATTAATATCTCTCAAATAGTTTTCCCAGAAAACAGCGGACAAACTATTTGCATATTTTTAAGGACAAGGGCCATAACTCTGAAATGAAAAATCAAATGAACCTCAGAATCAACTCAGCTTCAGATCTTGATGCATTAAACATTTGTGTGAAGTTTCATTAATATCTGTCAAACAGTTTTCCCAGAAAACAGCGGACAAACAAAATGTTGACGGACGAACGAACGAACGAACGAACGAACGGACGGACGGACAGGGCCACGACAATATACGACCACCTTTATCAGGTGGGCGTATAAAAATGATATGAGAGTTATCTCACTGATATGCACAACTACACATCAATATCTATCATTCCTGAAAGTTTGAAGAAATTATGTTGAAAAATAAAGGAGGAGTTAGTTGCACAAGAAATTGTTACCCGAAACTATCAAAGGGCAATAACTCCAGAATGAAAAATGATATGAGAGTTATCTCACTGATATGCACAACTACACATCAGTATCGATCATTCCTGAAAGTTTGAAGAAATTATGTGGAAAAATAAAGGAGGAGTTAGTTGCACAAGAAATTGCTACCCGAAACTATCAAAGGGCAATAACTCCAGAATGAAAAATGATATGAGAGTTATCTCACTGATATGCACAACTACACATCAGTATCTATAATTCCTGAAAGTTTGAAGAAATTATGTTGAAAAATAAAGGAGGAGTTAGTTGCACAAGAAATTGCTAACGGACGGACGGACGGACATGCTAACAAATGGGTAGTTGTGTGACTTTTTCCTTTGATCTTTTCTTGTGGGACTAGTCCCACAAGAAAAACTATTTTTGGCTCTAACTTTGGAAAAGAATGATCTGGAAGCTAACCATAACCCTAACCCTATGTCCCACAACTGGCCAGGTTAATGTCACAAGAAATGGCCAGGTTAATGTCACAAGAGATGGCCAGGTTAATGATTTTACTTGTGCGACTAGTTAGAAAAAGTCACACAACTACCCATTGGTGAGTGCGGACGGACGGACGGACGGACAGACGGATGGACGACATGCGCCATACCATAATACGTCCCTTCGGGCGTATAAAAATTGAAGTAAATATCATTTCAAATGAAAAAGTTATGGCCATCCTCATATTTGCATAGATTTGCATTATTTTTTAAGTGCAAGGGCCATAACTCCGAAACAACAAATCAAATGATCCTCAGAATCGACTTAGCTTCAGGTCTTGATGCATTAAATATGTGTATGAAGTTTCATTAATATCTGTCAAACAGTTTTGCCAGAAAACAGCGGACAAACTATATGCATATATTTGCATTATTTTTTAAGTAAATAGAGAATAATAGGTTAGTGCCGTAGATGGGGGACGCTTTATCCGACGAGGGGAGAAAACATTGAGGCGAGGCTTGCCGAGCCTCAACTGTTTTCTCTCCGAGTCGGATAAAGGCGTCCCATCTACGGCACTAACCTATTATTCTATTTATCCAGTCAATTTAGTTATATCTGTTTTCATAGACTCATAAAACATACGAATATTGAAATAATTTGCATTGAAAATGCGGTTTTTCGATCAACGGACCTCCCTTTTCATTTCCATTCTAGAGACGTAAATAATGAGCTACCGCAGAGGAAAATAGTTTGGATACTTACATTACAAGAGGGGAAAACGTGGTTCAATTTGAAAAATAAGATAATTTGAATCGAGAGTCGATATGTTAATTCAAACAGACATGATAATATTCTCCCGGAGGCTTTTTGGTCAAATTCGAGTTCCGTCGACTCGGTTTCTATTTTTAGATAGGGCTAACGTCACTCATAAATCGATGGAACTGAACAGCCTATATTTAGGTCTATGACAATCACCGCCCCTGTAAGAGCGTATCAATCAAATTATTATGAGAATGAAAAGAAAACATTTACTATTTGTCTGTAAATCTTTGCCCCCTGACTCGATTTTTATCAAAAACGCGTTTCGCCAGCGATGAATTAAATTAATAAAACTGATGAATCAACGTCGCTTTGTATGTGGCCTCAGTGGCGTAATCGGTAAGCACGTGTCTCTAGAGAGATGATTTGGCTTTTGTAGAATCAGGCGCGGGTTCGAATCCAGCTATAGCCATTTATTTTTTTATTTATTTTTTTCTTCTATTTTCTTATTTGAATAATTATATTCGTGATTTTTCTGTTAGATCTATTCCGTCAACATGTTCATGCATATTTACAGAAAATTAAAATAGTTCCATGGTTATAGAATCATTCCGCCTATCTACTAACCTAATAAACCTTCTACTACCGGAAGTAACCCAATAAACCTAAGTTTATTTGCACCCCCTTTATTATGTCACTAGAGAAGCCTGGTGACTGGATAAAAGGGCCATAACTCCGAAATGACAAATCAAATAAACCTCAAAATCGACTCAACATCAGATCTTGATGCATTAAACATTTTTGTGAAGTTTCATTAATATCTCTCAAATAGTTTTCCCAGAAAACAGCGGACAAACTATTTGCATGTATTTGCATTATTTTTTAAGGACAAGGGTCATAACTCTGAAAAGAAAAATCAAATGATCCTCAGAATCAATTCAGTTTCAGATCTTGATGCATTAAACATTTGTGTGAAGTTTCATTAATATCTCTCAAATAGTTTTCTCAGAAAACGGCAGACAAACTATTTGCATTATTTTTTAAATACAAGGGCCATAACTCCAAAACGACAAATCAAATGAACCTTAGAATTGACTCATTTTCAGATCTTGATGCATTAAACATTTGTGTGAAGTTTCATTAATATCTCTCAAATAGTTTTTCCAGAAACAGCGGACAAGCTATTTGCATATTTTTTAAGGACAAGGGCCATAACTCTGAAATGAAAAATCAAATGAACCTCAGAATCAATTCAGCTTCAGATCTCGATGCATTAAACATTTTTGTGAAGTTTCATTAATATCTGTCAAATAGTTTTCCCAGAAAACAGCGGACAAACTATTTGCATGTATTTGCACTATTTTTTAAGTAAAAGGGCCACAACTCCGAAACGACAAATCAAATGAACCTCAGAATCGACTCAGCTTCAGATCTTGATGCATTAAACATTTGTGTGAAGTTTCATTAATATCTCTCAAATAGTTTTCCCAGAAAACAGCGGACAAACTATTTGCATATTTTTAGGACAAGGGCCATAACTCTGAAATGAAAAATCAAATGAACCTCAGAATCAACTCAGCTTCAGATCTTGATGCATTAAACATTTGTGTGAAGTTTCATTGATATCTGTCAAATAGTTTTCCCAAAAAACAGCGGACAAACAAAATGTTGACGGACGAACGAACGAACGTACGAACGAACGAACGAACGGACGGACGGACAGGGCCACGACAATATACGACCACCTTTATTAGGTGGGCGTATAAAAACAAGAAATAACAATGGACCTAATATGTATCCTTGTGGAACACCAGCTTCATAGTATTCCAGTCAGAGAAGGTACCAGGTAAAATTACACGTTGCATTCTCTCAGTAAGATAACTGGAAAACCAGAATAGAATTATGGGTAGAACATGACTTGGATATATACTGGTTATTAAACATTTAAGGAAAATGTTTTACTTCAAAAATTGAAGTGAATTGATTTTTAAGTTTAACTAACATGTTTTTGACATGCCGGCAATTCATTTAGCGAACATAATGGTTAATCTGTATCATCTGTCAGAAAAAAGAACCTACCCTCGGATTATGTTTTACAGGCATTTAGTTGAGTTGATGTAATTTAGCACTTGGTCGATATCTCGTCAGTTTCGCGATGACGGATCTGGGCCGAGTCTGTATGGAATGTCTAAATGCAATGTCGTAGGGCATACATGCATTTTAAAGGTGACATAAAAATAAACGTGAAATAATTATATAACAGAAAAGGATAACAAGTTAATGAGAAAAAACATATATTTATTGGACCAAATAAATTGCCAAGTCTAAAATCTTCGTCAATATCTTGAATTTCAATGGTTTGCATTTCACCATTTAGAATTATTTTGCTTGTTTATTTCAAAACGTCTGGTATTACATTAAAAGTTAATTTACGTTGCCCCGACTTTCCCGATATATATGACTTCTAATGTTCATTGGATTTCTCGGATTGGCATCTACACAGTGGCTGATGGTTTCCTTTGTCTCGCAATAGTAACAGGAAAATAATCTGAAAAGATATGTAAAGTAATGTAAAGTAACAGTACAAAGTGCTGGACTTAATTTCAGACGCTCTGTATTTGCATTAGGACTGAAACGGGTAAAACACTTTTACCCAAATACCCAATCAGTTAAACTTAAAAATTAATTCACTTCAAAACTTTTTAAGTATAACATTGTCTTCAAATGTTAACCAGTATAGATCCAGATTATATGCTATGCTTCTGTTCTCGATCCTAATTGTTTGTAATATACTGTCAAAATCGCAAATAGGCATTGTGTGAAGGAATATCTACACTAATTAGTTGGGATTACACTATCTAGACCTACGACGCATATTCAAACGTTAGTATTTGTATGTGTCTAAACCGTACAGTTTTTGTAAGAAAATCGTGTCTAAACCGTACAAAATAGATCGGGTCTAAACCGTACAGTACACTTTTACCACTATGGGCTAAACCGTACACTCGACATTTTTTTCAACCCTCTCAAAAAGACAAAATGTAGATTTGTGCTTCAAACTAATTAACTCAATGTTAATATCGGACTCAAATGCATATACCCACAGTGTTAGAAAAGGCTTAGCGTTGTTGGTAAGCTTACAACGAGGCAATATATGACCTCCTTCTCGATTCGATTTCTGATTTTCGGTTTCTGCATTGTTTACGGAAGATTTTGAGCCTTACACACAGACATGAACCATTAGGAGGTAAACCGCTGTTGACGGGCGTTATAATTCTGTGTTATGACACCAACTAAAAGACGGAAAGAACAATCTACATTGTTTAAAAAGTGTAAAAATGTGATGCTTACCTTTCAGCCTCCTGTTCGTCCGCCATCTTGGAAAAGTCTAAACAGTCGCGACCATACAGCTTGCACCACAGTGATATAGGCATAACGTGTTAAGCGTACAATCGGAAGTAAACACACATGTATAAAGGGCTGGACTAAAACACAGGAACATTCATACTATATTTTAATTACAAGTTCGGATTCTACACAGGTACATGTATATGCGGTCCATCACCGCTGGTTTTTACACAATTAGCAAACAGCGTAGACCCGGACGCTAAATAATTTGGTATTGCCATTTTTTACATGTATCCATACATGCATTTTCAATGACGATAACAATATAAATCTATAAAGGTCGGTCAATTTACCCTAGGCCCATTAACGGTACTTATCACCTACCTGAATATAAAGCACTTGCTGTCAATGATCACAGGTCAGCAAACCGCCGGATAACAAGGTGTGAAAAACCGCTAATTTGCCTTTATTGGCCTGTCAAGGTATGCCGGTTAACGGTTAACAGGGGTTCCGATCAAGAGAGAGTTTGGATACATAAAATGAATAGGGAAACTGCCGGGACCAAACAGCAGTGCTGGATAACAGGGGTTTCTGGTTAAGAGGGGTGCCGATCAACAGAGGTTATACTGTAATATAAATATCAATGTTAGGTTCTGTATTATTTGTCTCGGTCATACATTTAAGAGCAGGAAAATATCACGGGAAGTTCGGAGGACAGCATATAGGCTAGCTAGTTAGTTTTCAATGAGATTTTTCAACCCTTGGAATGTTTGCTGTGACAAGAGAGAGAGGGTGGGGCGAGAGAGAGAGACAGACAGAGCCAAAAGAGAGAGAGAGGGAGCTAGAGAAAGGACGAGAGAAATAGCAAACAAGGAGGGGAAATAAAAAGACACAAATAAGAAACGAAAGAGAGATTGGGGAGAGAGAACTAGGTGGTGAGAGAGACAGACAGACGCACTCCCCAACAGATATTTACAAAACGCTGTCGGCTACTTAAACTGGTTGACAGATATTTATTATGCTATTGGTTTGCTGGTATTTGTCTGCTGGGTACACATTTGAAGTTATGAATACATAGCAATGGCCTCAGTCTGATTTATTTCAGTAGCTGGTTTGCTACGACTGGTAAGTTATATGTGTTGCTACTTAATTCTCTCCTAACCCAGCATCTCATTATGATCCAAGCTGTTTGACACTCGGTCAATAGTTTCTCAAAAGCTTGTCCGAATTAACAGTAGTCCAAATTGTACCATATCCTAATTTGTTGGTTATTCAATAGATGTGTAAAGTTCAATTCAATTTTCAGGTTTCTTCACTTCACCATACAGTGTAAATTTATTGACCATAGCGCCCACTTGTTAATTGCTGTCTGGGAATTAATTGTATTTGCATTTCATTTCAAAGCCAAGACCAAAGTGCCAGGTAGTATGGATCGCGATGTGATACCGAATATAGTGCTAGTCAAAACAGTGTTCACAGATCACATCCAATTCAAATAACATATTTATTGGCGCATGGAGGCGTGCTATAAAATAAATCGAAAGGAGCGACGATTTACAACAATTTGCTTATGTAATACCATTTATCAGCCAATTTTATAGTTTATTTACCGGCGAGGTGTTATCAATAATTGTGTAAGGAGTGTCCAGAATCAGCAGTTGTCTACTATGTGATGTTAGATCCTGTATACAATATGCCAATGTTGGCGCGATAACGCTCATCCCTGGATAAAAGTTGTCGGATCCAAGGATCCGTGATATTCCATTTAAACCGAAAGACATTCATGTCAATTGCTAGCATATGTTTAACCCTTTCCCACATATAAACGGATTGTCACGCATTTGTAAACAGAGTAGACCCAGAACAGGCGGCTCCTATAAGAGCCGTCTGATCAGGGTCTGCTCTGTTTGCTAATGAAATTACATAGATATATTTCTTTACTTTTGTAAAATGGCCACAATATTCGCTTTTCCATACTTCATTATAACTATTTAGTCCATGAATATTCAGCAGGTATTGGACTTTGGAATAAACATAGAACAGAGAAAGGGTTAACATTGTCGTGTCCTGGCAAATGTAGCAACCCGTTTTTAGATAACGTTGCACTTTGAAATAATTATTCAAAACGGATTGACGTGTATTTCTATGTGCGATTTTCGATCCAAACACGTTTTGAAATAACGTTGCACTTTGAAATAATTATTTTAAAACGGGTTGAAGTTTATTTCAATGTGCGAATTTTGATGCCAACCCGTTTTGAAACAACGTTGCACTTTGAAATGATAATTTCAAAACGGGTTGAAGTTTAATTCAATGTGCGATTTTCGATACCAACCCGTTTTGAAACAAAGTTGCACTCTGAAATAAATCAAAATTAGTCAGGACGTTACTTTGGCGTCACATGATTTGTCCTCATGTTTCACAACATAATGCATGGAATTGTAAATGTAATTTAAAGAAAATAAAAGTCTTCAAAATCGTATTCATCCTGCAAAAGTAAGTTCTGTATCATTTATTTTGCTTTGTATTACATTTCCATGCGTTTTGTAATGAAACATGATGATAAAGGCATGTGATGCCCAACGTCATGACAAATTTTGAACTGTCACGGGTTAAAATTTAAATTGAACACCGTTTGTAGTAAAATATGCAGTAAATAAGTCAACGACGTCATGTGACGCCGACTTGACGCCATGAGTCTACAGACATCGGAAACACACCATGAGTGCATATGAGTTTGGATGTGTTCTGTCTTTACCATTTTCCTTTCAGTGAAAAGTACTTCAGTCATTTTTACTTCATTTTGCAATTTATTTCAAAACGGATTGACATCGAAAATTGCACATTGAAACAGACTGCAACCAGTTTTGAAATACTTATTTCAAAGTGCAACTTTTTTTTTCAAAACGGATTGCTACAATGCGCCGAGATGCTCTGCGTCCCATCAGGGTCCAGGCTGTTTACAAATGCGAGTCAATGCGCGCTTAGCACGAGAAGAGTTGAACTCTTTAGCTGTCAAATTGTGTCGTCTGCAAACTTTGTCGTCTGCTACAATTTGCCGGTTTATTTTTATTCATTGTTGCTTCAAGAAACAGTCCCAGTAACAAACAGTTTGAATCCCGATGAGACGTCGAGTTACCCGGCGTCTCATCTGGATCCAAACTGTTTACATTGGCAGCGAAAGAGTTAAGTATACTCTATCTACGACAACGTCTAAACGTATATTGGACAAATATTGAACAATTGTATGAAGTATGTGGTATTACACAAACAATTATAAATGCCACAGAATTACAAGGACAAGAATAAACACCATTTGATTAAATAGACAAGAATAAATATCATTTGATTAAATAGACAAGAATAAATATCATTTGATTAAATAGACAAGAATAAATGGCATGGGGTTACAAAGACAAGAAAAATGTCAAATTTCACAAGACAATGCTTCTGATAATACAATACAGTACAAATCATTCCCCTGTCTCATGAGATATGCAGTTTTAAATGTACAATATAATTACAAAAAGCACCTGAATAATCGCTATTGTCTTGAAGACAGTATAACTTTTTCCCTGCTCTATGTTTATTCCATATGTCAATACCTACTGAATATTCATGAACAAAATAGTGAAAATGGAATATTGAAAGGGGAAACTTGTAGCAATTTTAGAAAGTCAAGGAACAGATCTTATAAATTCCGTTAGCAAACTCTGATCAGACGGCTCCTATAGGAGCCGTTTGATCTGGATCTACTCTGTTTGCGAATGCGTTAAAACACGTTTATACGAAGGAAGGAGTCAAAACAGATGATTGTATAATGCAGACCGGAAGTATTGCATACATCTCTTGTAGGAGTTTTCTGTATAATGGTTGTCCTGTACTACGCTACACCCTTCTTGTACAACCCTAAATGAGACTTCCTTTTGGTGGTCCCAATTGAGAGGGTGGGGTGCTACCGTATGTCAGTGTAATGTTTATTGGCACTGCTTGCAATGGAGATTAGCAATTAGTCAATATATACTTTCATGCACTTGTTAATACGATAAATTAACCTCTTGATCTCATGAATAATTATATAAAAATATATTACTTTATGAAAACTCATTGACTGTATTTTGTAATGACGCCTAAAGAAGTAAAAGAACCCTAAGATGTTTGCTTCACAAGCTGTTTTCAAAGACAAGTAACCATGTAAAACGTCACAAAACAATACTTTTGTTTCAATCTGGGAAATCACGCAAGTTACCTGAAGTTTATTAGTGTCCATTTGTCATCCAGACTAACGGCTTTGCACTGAAAAAACCTGTTAGACATCCTTGTAAACCGACTGCTCAAATCTACTTTCACTGTCTCTCGCAGTTTGTAATTATCAAAGAGTTAATTAGTATCATCCCCAGAGACAGAACCATATGGAATGCCTTTAGCTCAACTGGCTTCAAGTCCCAGTTTACGGCTTATGGCAGGTATGCCAGTGCTGACAGAATTTATATCAATATTCCGCGTGTCTTGTATTAGTCAAACTCAATAGCCATGGGATATCATCAGTCATATATACGATACTGTAAAGCCACACTAAAACGAACTAGTATACGAATTATATGTAAGTCTGGATATCACAGGCATGTAGTAGCTTAATGCAGGACAAAACGTATGCAGAAAGCTCACTTAACAGCTTTCAGTATTACTTTCGTCATGCATTAAGCAGTAATATGTTTCAAAACGACTATGTTCATTCATTACTTGGTCGCTATAGAGTGATTTTACTGTGTATGTGTCATTAGCAGGTGACACTGTATGTGTGTCATTAGCAAGAGCAAGTGACACTGTATGTGTGTCATTAGCAAGTGACACTGTATGTGTACACCAATAATATATGTTAGGTCGGTCTTTTCTGGTCTCTCTTCTGTTGTTCTCTCGTTTGTTCTATTCTGTTATATCGCCTGTTCTGTTCTCTCTTCTGTTCTGTTCTCTCTTCTGTTCTGTTCTCTCTTCTGGTCTGTTCTCTCTTTTGTTCTCCTATAGTATGTTTTGTTCTCTCTTCTGCTTTTGTCTGTTCTCCGTTCTGTTATGGTCTCTGCTATGGTATGTTCTCTGTACTCGGATCTGTTCTGACGATACCCCTGAACAAAAGCGTATGTAATACAGGGAAGCTACATATAGACCTATAGTGATAGCCACTGCATGAGATGGTGTACCTTTGGTTTCTGGCATTTTGCAAACACTGTAGACACTCACCAGTGGCATCGCTGCGTCGTTCGTAAGCCTCACGTTGTCCGTGAAGCTTTTATATAGACTGCATGTGCTGGGGAATGAAAAACATGTAATTTGGAAGTAGAACCTGACTTAGGCGACCATTATGAAAAAATAAATCTAATTCGTCAGTAAGACAGGTGGTATCTTAATGCAGGTGGACAGTAATGCAGACATGTTATGCCTTACTTTCGCCTTGCATACAGTAATCACCTAAGACGCGTATGTTCAAGAAATGAACGGTTGGTAAAGGCATGTCCTGCTGTATATACAGTAAACCCCTCTAATGCGACCACCACAAAAAGGGCATAATTCTTGGAGCGAGGGGCAGATGGTAGCTTCATGCAGGACGTAACATATGCAGAAAGCATAACTCTTTGATAATTACAAACTGCGAGAGACAGTGAAAGTACGCCGACAAGAAAGGTTTAGTACTCTATGAAGGCGACCTCTTAAATCCAGAAAGGTTTAGTACTCTATGAAGGCGACCTCTTAAATCCAGAAAATGGAAGGACAATTATGCAGCGTTTCTTGATCTAGACCTTAAAATTAATAATGGAATGATTTCTTCTAAAATATATTACAAAAGAGATGATTTTGATTTTAATATTGTAAATTTTCCTCATCTTGACGGGGATGTTCCCCGTGCTCCATCTTACGGTGTTTATATATCTCAACTTATTCGTTTTGCTAGAGCTTGTTCATCTATTGACGATTTTAACAGTCGAAATCTCATTTTAACTGAAAAACTGCTTAAGCAAGGATATAGATACCATAAACTAAGAAAAACCTTCTCTAAATTTTACTATCGAAATCTCTCGCTTATTGGCAAGTACCAATGTAATCTCGAGGAGCTTCTGCGACACGGTATTTCACATCCTGAATTTTATGGTGATGTGATTTACAAACTTCGTAAACTTATTGGACATACCCATTTTCTCACTTTGTTCATCAAATGTGTTAAACAATTCATTAAAAAGGGATATGATCCTGTAGTACTACAACATACTGCATGTTTGGTTGTGAACCATTTTACAGTTGGCAATCACGCTGGCCTCTTTGCATGTACGCCGACAAGAAAGGTTTAGTACTCTATGAAGGCGACCTCTTAAATCCAGAAAGGTTTAGTACTCTATGAAGGCGACCTCTTAAATCCAGAAAATGGAAGGACAATTATGCAGCGTTTCTTGATCTAGACCTTAAAATTAATAATGGAATGATTTCTTCTAAAATATATTACAAAAGAGATGATTTTGATTTTAATATTGTAAATTTTCCTCATCTTGACGGGGATGTTCCCCGTGCTCCATCTTACGGTGTTTATATATCTCAACTTATTCGTTTTGCTAGAGCTTGTTCATCTATTGACGATTTTAACAGTCGAAATCTCATTTTAACTGAAAAACTGCTTAAGCAAGGATATAGATACCATAAACTAAGAAAAACCTTCTCTAAATTTTACTATCGAAATCTCTCGCTTATTGGCAAGTACCAATGTAATCTCGAGGAGCGTCTGCGACACGGTATTTCACATCCTGAATTTTATGGTGATGTGATTTACAAACTTCGTAAAATTATTGGACATACCCATTTTCTCACTTTGTTCATCAAATGTGTTAAACAATTCATTAAAAAGGGATATGATCCTGTAGTACTACAACATACTGCATGTTTGGTTGTGAACCATTTTACAGTTGGCAATCACGCTGGCCTCTTTGCATGTACGCCGACAAGAAAGGTTTAGTACTCTATGAAGGCGACCTCTTAAATCCAGAAATGGAAGGAGAACGTCGGATATCTGTACTATTTCATTTTTGTCGTACCCTTTATTACTTTTCTACAGTTACTCTGTTTGCAGCTCAATCATTGAGTACACTAGCGATAGGTGGATACAGTATGTTCAATTAAATGTTTTTTCGTTATACATGCACTTTACAATTGTATTTGCCGTCGCGGTTGTTGTAGATTAGTCGGAGAGGGGATACGTTTATTTACACTGTTTGTCTTTTAGGGTGGGGATGGAATAAGAGTGAGGTTGGGCGCCCATAAACCGGTTTAACCCCCCAGTGACTTTTGTCACTGACCGTTCCAAGGCGGTACTTCCATCTTCCTCCTATTGTATGTTTGTTTTGTCTTCGTGCGTCTCTTGTTGTTTTTTCTAGTTATGTACATTTGCTGTTTCCTTGTGTTGCTGTTTGGGCGAGTGTTTGTTCTGTATGTGGTGTTTCCTGCATGACTCATTTTTGTACTTTTAGTCCTGCATTAAGCAGCCACCTAACACACAATATCCCCTCACTCGAAAACAACCAACCGAACAAACGAACCAACAAGTCAAAATTACACGTCAAACAAAAATAAAAATACCCAAAAAACAAACAGAAGATATAAGATATGTGTTCGAATGTTCTGTACGCCATGAAGATAATTTTGAGAACTTCGATTTTAAAGCGTTGCACCCTATTGAACTAACACTGTTCAGCACGAAACGTTATGAAACACTAGACGAAATTGCATCAATTATATTTTTCTATTAAATGCAACCACGTGTTATACAACATGCGCAGGCTAAACTGCACGATACATCGGAAGTCATTCGGTGACTACTAGAAAACATTAGATATTGCTGAACAGGCTGTTGGATCAGGGCTACTTATATTTAGACTAGACCTATCACTAACGGTGATTAATACTCCCACCTACCACCTACTTGTCACAAGATCCAATGACTTCAATACAAGAGGCAATAGCTCAATAACCCTTTCATCAACATTTGTGAAAAGAAATCCAATCAGGGAATGACTCACCTGAAAATTATGTCACGCACATCTACACATCATAATAATGCAAAATTTGAGGTATATTGGTTAAGAAATGTAGAAGTGGTACTTTGCATCACACTATTTTAGGGTTCAATCAGGGGCAATAATTCTTGGTATAATTCATATGAAATTAATGTCATCAACATTTACACTTCAAAATAAATGCATCTGCAAATTTGAGCTTCATTGGTGAAGCAATGTAGAAGTAGTTAACTGCTTATGAAAAGTAACAAAGGGGAATAAATCCCTCAAAAATTAAGTTACAGTTAGAGCCCTTGTTGACTGCATATCATCTCGCCACCCTCTATCCGTATATAAAGTTTCAAAGTTCCGCCTACAATACTTGATAAGTTATGCTCCAGACAAAAACTTGCTTCTGAAAAGAAACTAATGGGAATAACTCCCTCAAAAAATGAATTTAAAGTTAAAACCCTTGTTGACTGCACATCCTCTTATCATCATCTATCCATATATTAAGTTTCACAGTTGTGGCTACAATACTTGAGAAATTATGCTCAAAGACTGAAAATTGCTTCTGAAAAGTAACTAAGTGGCAATAACTCCACAAATGCGGAAGACAGAGTTACGGACCTTGTGCATTGTACTTGTGGTCAATGTGATCTATTTGTATATGAGGTTTGAAGTCAATATCGTTTATACGTTTGAAGTTATGATCCGAACAAGCCAGATTTTGACAAAAATAACAAAGGGTAATAACTCCAAAAATACTGAAGACAGAGTTATGCACCTTGTGCACTGCACTTGTAGTCAATGTGGTCTATCTGTATATGAAGTTAAAGTTTGAAGTCAATAGCTTTTATACGTTTTAGGTTATGATCCGGACATGCCAGATTTTGACAATAATAAAAAAGGCAATACCTAAAAACATACTGAAGACAAGAGTTACGAACCTTGTGTATTGCGCTTGTGGACAATGTGATCTATCTGTATATGAAGTTTGAAGTCAATTAAGCCTTTAACTCTTTAAAGTTATAATCCAAACAAACCGGATTTTGACAAAAAAAAGGGGGGCAACAACTCCAAAATTACTGGACAGAGTTATGGAATTATGCAGTTGCACTTTTGGTCAATGTGGTCTATCTGTATATGAAGTTTGAAGTCATAGCTTTTATACGTTTGAAGTTATGATCCGGACAAGCCAGTTTTTGACAAAAATAACAATTGCAATAATTCCAAAAATACTGAAGACAGAATTACGAACCTTGTGCACTGCATTTGCGGTCAATGTGGTCTATCTATATATGAAGTCTGAAGTCAATAGTTTTTATACTTTGGAAGTTATGATCCGGACAAGGAGGACGGACGGACGAAAGACATGGTGACTCCAGTATACCCCAACCAAAAAAAAACCCAAAACAAACAAACAAACAAAAAACACAAGATGTGTTTGTGAAACACTATGTCCCCCGACCTTTGACTCTGAAGGATAACCTTGACCTTTGACCCATGGACCAGGGAGTTGAACGCGACACATCGTATTTGTGTGCTGAACATTTGTGCCAGGTTATTTTTAAATCCATTCACAGATAAAAAAGGACATAGAAGGGAAACGAAATTTTGGACGGACGGATGGAAGGACAGGCAGACGGCCGGGCAGACGGACGAATGGACGGACAATGCGATTACTAAAAAAAACTTTGTGATGGTATAATAAATCAGGGGTCCAGATAAGATGCGTAAATTAAAACCGTTTCAAGAGTAGCTCCTATTAGATTTCTCCTATTAGATTTCTCCATTGTACTTGTGGTCAATGTGATCTATTTGTATATGAGGTTTGAAGTCAATATCGTTTATACGTTTGAAGTTATGATCCGAACAAGCCAGATTTTGACAAAAATAACAAAGGGTAATAACTCCAAAAATACTGAAGACAGAGTTATGCACCTTGTGCACTGCACTTGTAGTCAATGTGGTCTATCTGTATATGAAGTTAAAGTTTGAAGTCAATCGCTTTTATACGTTTTAGGTTATGATCCGGACATGCCAGATTTTGACAATAATAAATAAGGCAATACCTAAAAACATACTGAAGACAAGAGTTACGAACCTTGTGTATTGCGCTTGTGGACAATGTGATCTATCTGTATATGAAGTTTGAAGTCAATTAAGCCTTTATCTCTTTAAAGTTATAATCCAAACAAACCGGATTTTGACAAAAAAAAAGGGGGGCAACAACTCCAAAATTACTGGACAGAGTTATGGAATTATGCAGTTGCACTTTTGGTCAATGTGGTCTATCTGTATATGAAGTTTGAAGTCATAGCTTTTATACGTTTGAAGTTATGATCCGGACAAGCCAGTTTTTGACAAAAATAACAATTGCAATAATTCCAAAAATACTGAAGACAGAGTTACGAACCTTGTACACTGCATTTGCGGTCAATGTGGTCTATCTATATATGAAGTCTGAAGTCAATAGTTTTTATACTTTGGAAGTTATGATCCGGACAAGGAGGACGGACGGACGAAAGACATGGTGACTCCAGTATACCCCAACCAAAAAAAAACCCAAAACAAACAAACAAACAAAAAACACAAGATGTGTTTGTGAAACACTATGTCCCCCGACCTTTGACTCTGAAGGATAACCTTGACCTTTGACCCATGGACCAGGGAGTTGAACGCGACACATCGTATTTGTGTGCTGAACATTTGTGCCAGGTTATTTTTAAATCCATTCACAGATAAAAAAAAGGACATAAAAGGGAAACGAAATTTTGGACGGACGGATGGAAGGACAGGCAGACGGCCGGGCAGACGGACGAATGGACGGACAATGCGATTACTAAAAAAAACTTTGTGATGGTATAATAAATCAGGGGTCCAGATAAGATGCGTAAATTAAAACCGTTTCAAGAGTAGCTCCTATTAGATTTCTCCACCATAACCTATACTGTGACCTCTCTTTAGAATTGTCTCTTCGAGACGATTCTAAAGAGTGGTCACATTATAGGATTGAATGGAAAGGTGGTTACACACTTTTATTTGTTATTCTTATAAATATCACTGCTTGATCTATTCGTGCCAAACAAAATACACGCATAGTCGTGACAATAATTAACAGTTTTGATTCAACGGTCCGCTTTTATGTTTACGAGGAGTCGCGAAGCGATAACCTATGTACCTTATAGTTGGACATTTTCATAGTATAACTGCCTAAAGAACGTGACATATTTGTGAAATAAAAATAAGCACCCTGGTGGCAGCATCTGTCTAATATAGCTGTGCGACAAAGTTATCAGCTATACTGCTAATTGTTCAAAATATATGGTGTGAACCGAGACATTCAAACAGCCAGACAGAAAGGACAAAAGCTAATATGTCTCAGATCGAAACCTCTACGGGTAAAATTATATCTTAACACGTATATCATCTGTTTTTGTGACATTTTCACACACGGTAAACCTTAAATCGTAGCTTGTAATTAAGTTGTCGCACTTCAACAGGAGCAACAGCAATAACACCACTCCTCTTGAGATTAAAATGTTGACAGTTATTATGTATCCCCATTTATAAGGGGGAAACATATTGTTTTGGTCGAGTTGCCTGTCTGGCCGTCTGTCCATCCGTCTGTCCGTCCGTATGTCCGCCTGTCTGTCACACTTGTGCCGCTCCATATCTCTCAGAAATATGGAAGGATTTCAAAATGCTTTGGCACAAATGTTCGACTCAACAAGCCGATGTGCAGAGCGTTTGATTCAGGCACGTGCATCAAAGGTCAAGGTCACAATTTAAGGTCAAATGTTTTAGCCACACCCTTTGTGTCCGCTCTATGTCTCTTAAACCCTTGGAAGGATTCCGAAATGCTGTTGCACAAATGTTCTCCTTAACAAGCCGATGTACAGACAGTAGGATTCAGACACGTGGGTCAAATTCAAGGTCGAATATTCACCCTTTCTTTTCCGGACGATAACTACTACATGGCTAATGCCCATTTGATTGAAACTTCATACATTGACAGAGCATAATGTGAGAAAATGTCGTGTATAAAGGTCATAACTCAATACTTCAATACTTTTTGAGTTATTGCTCTTTGTTACATTTGTTTGTCCGATTAATAATTCCTGCTCTACTGATGCTATTGGAATGACATTTCATGTATGGAAAGAGCATGGCGGAAGGAAGTGTTATGAACAAGTATCAGAACTCTGGCTTCAATAATATTGGAGTTATTGCCTCCCATTTTCTGCAGAGTTATAGGACTTTACATTTTTACATGGACATTTTGTCCTAAGGGTTTCTCCAAAATCTTTAATTAGATATTCATTAAATTTCGTAGGATTTATTAGCATCATGCCTAGTTGTGCATATCTTATGTTCTGGTTTGATGATTTTCTGCAGAGTTATGGGACATTGAAATTTTACATGGAATATTTTTCCGCGTTGTTTCCCCAAAAATCTTTTATCGGATTTTCAGGAAACTTCATAGGACTGATGAGCACCATGCTTTAGTTGTGCATAGTTTATTCCTTATCAGGTTTGATGATTTTCTGCAAAGTTATGGGAATTTGGAAAATTTTGTCCACGCGCTGGGGAGACGTCAGTTTTGTATCAAAACAATTCTAGTTCTGATTAATATGGACACTGCAAAACTGTATTACCGATTGCAGTTTTGGCCACATGGGCTTTTAGCCTAATTAGATTCCACACAAATAAACTTGTCAAACATGTCATGAACAGACTATAACATTATCTGTCTAAAAAGCGTTGTAGGTACATTTTTACAGCACATTTAAACAAACATTGTATTGGTAGATATAGGCTTATTTACGCTTTACAGAATCTCTTTTAGCCGTATGACGTTTCCTGTTGCTTGAACCAAACATAAACAAATATTTTTTAATAAACCTCTACCTAAATGTGATTTAGCCTCACTTAACAAAAGACATCATATATATATAATTAATATCTCCCACAATATGATTTTGACTGTAAAAATCCTCATTTAACCCTTTCATTCATATAAACGCTTTTCCATGTGTTTGTAAACAGAGCAGACCCAGATCAGTCGGTTCCTGTAGAAGCCGTCTGAAAAGGGTATGTACCGTTTGTTTATGAAATTATAGTTTCTACCTCTACCAAAATATCTGGAAAATATCGAAAAACAGTTCGACAGGGAGAGTCACATA
Organism: Azorinus chamasolen; assembly: GCA_963576725.1. Classification (NCBI taxonomy): domain Eukaryota; kingdom Metazoa; phylum Mollusca; class Bivalvia; order Cardiida; family Solecurtidae; genus Azorinus; species Azorinus chamasolen. The sequence continues at coordinate 27,271,403 of OY755244.1, forward strand.
CGAAAGGACACTGCATCAAACACTATCAAACAAGAAACGACACAGCCACATTATAAACATTCAGCTAATTAATATTCATGATGTCATTGTTTATTTAATGAATATTGTACAAATAAATAGTTAAACGTAAACATCATGCGTGTATTATGCTTTCGTGGAATGCTCCAAAAGGCCATACGAACATAATTATGAAGAACGCATGTACTTACAGATTATTGGAATAGCCTGGTGATTGACATGTGGTTCAGCAAATCACGTCTTACTCAGAGGTTGCTGAATATTGCAAGCATCAAGGAAGTACTTCTCGTATTGTTTCTTTTCCTTCGAAAGAACTGGCTGTTTCACTGAGACCCTGGGTAGTTTGTCAATACTGTTCGGGGTAGATCTTGTTCTTTCAGACCTAAGACAACCCTCACAAATTCTTCTGAAATATACCTTGAACATGGAATGACCCAATGCCACTAGATATTGCTAATGTTCAATGGTCTTACAGCGCTCTGACAGTTTCACGAAGCTACCATTTGACAGCAAATGACACTAGAGTATTTTGGACGAACATTGTTCAGTGTGCGAAAAAAGAGTAAAAGGACTGCTGCACACATCCTCCAGTATTTTTCTATATGGCTGTAGGTATTATTCATTTTTTGTATAGAAGAATGCCCCGGGTGCAAAACTTGTATGTTATTGTTTTCACATTTGGATGTGACACTAGAAAGTTTTTTCGGTGCCATAGACATGACAGAATTACGATTCTTTTGGACACATAATCTAATGATACTGTGATGTTTTCTACTTCTAGAAGTTAATTTGTTATTCTTGACAACGACTGTGCAGCATGTAAATGTTTGATACATGTGTGATGTCTGGTTGCGCAACAAGCCATAGTTATTTTAAATATGACCATACCAGTGCCAATAGTATAAAACAACAACAAATTAGTGGAACTAATTTATGAGCATGAAAGTAGATAAATACTTGAATTTATTATGTGTTATGTCAGGAATTTTTAACGCAGATGTGTTCCTTACCGTCTCATATCATGTATCATGATCAGTGTGATAAAGGGGTGGTACAAATGGAAATAATATTATAATGTATATTGATATATCTGAGTACACACTGTTCCAAAGAAGTCTTACATTTGAAGTTGTTACTACCTAGTTAACACAGCAATTTAGAAAGCCAATATAAGTTTGATACAATTAAAGCATGACTATTATACAAACACGTATTGCCAGATGTGGCAAGCCAAAACAGTCGAGGGGGACGGTAATCATTCAATTTTCGTCATTTATAATCAATCAGAAAACGCATCCATGATACAGCATGCATCCATGTAGAGGCGTGTAATACTTTCTTGTATTAAAATTAATAGTTCTTTATTAACAAGTACAGAATGAACATAAAGCAGATTCACTTGGACAGCGTTGTAGTGACCAGCAGGGCACATTCTTCCTGCAAATCTTTGTTACGTGACCAATTGGCGCGCAAAGATTGGATAATAGACATAGGACGTTTTAATACTGAACCAAACATACAAAATGGACACAGAACATGGTAATACTGGTAATAACTTCAAAGCTTGGATAACCAAAGAATTTCACCAGGAGACAGCACTTCAAAATTACCATTCCAACGGTATATAAGAACACTATTGTTGTCAAAAACGGATTTAGGACACTGTAAGACTGACCCGACAAAAGCGCTGTATCGATATATGCACGTGTTTTGTTAACTTTAGCACCAGTATCTCCAAGATACCCCAATTTAAAGTAGTCTTCAATCATATTGACATCATGTGACAGTATATGACAACACTGATGTAAGGACAATCAAATCAGCGCGTTAATATATAACTAGAGCAATCAACGTTCCCTTAAAATATTAAGCGAAAGTAAAACGATGGACGTGGACAGCAATTTCTACATGTATATTAAATTATTTACTTAAATTGGTATCGGTGAATGTCCTTGTCTGTGTACCTGACCACATAGTATTGAACTCGACCTCATTCAATACCACAATGGGCAAGTCTATAGGCCGATATTGACGTTCACCATCATGCCATAATTGTACACCATAAGAGACGTTGTAAGGAAATCCGATATTCAGTTGCAGTTTACTAACTGTCGGCGAGGGATACTCGTGATCCATCATATAGACATATGTGCAATGTAGTAAAAGCTTTGCAAGCAGTTAATTTCGCTAAGTAGATTTACCTGAGAAATGAATGATGAGTAATGGATCTCTTAATATTTAATACGCTATTAATCATTAAAGTGCACACGACGACCTGATTTGCAATTTCAAAGCAGCTTGGATCCAGATGAGACGCCGTGTAACTCGGTGTCTCATCAGGGTCCAAGCTGTTTAACACTCGGCCAGTAGGTTTTGAAAATACAGTTTCTTGAAATCTGTTCAGTACATTCTGACCGAATCAACGGTTGACCGAATCCAAGTAGGCATAGTTGCACCAGATCCAACAATGATCAAATATGTATTTTTACTGTGTGGTAAGGGTTAATCTATTATTAATATTCAGTACGCCATTGGTGAATCCATTGGTCGGTCTTTGTAAACAATTTGGAACAAGATAAAAGGCTGTGGCACTCGGTATCTTTTTCGGATCTGTTTCACACTCTAATGAATCCTTCGTAAGTTTAATTAACCCATTTGCTCCCAGTGGATTCTTCAATGTTTATATATTGGATTAGTCCATTTGTATCTAAGGGTACCTGGTCTAAATTTTCAATTTCGTTTTGTTTTATATTGAAATTCCTATCAGCAAACAGTGTAGACTCTGATCAGACGCCGCATTATGCGGCGTCTGATCAAAGTCTACATTGTTTGCCTACGTCCCATAGATGGGATCGTGGGAGCAATTAGGTTAAAATGAAGCAGCAGATAGTTATTTCGGCAGAAATATTTCCTTATTGAAATCACGATCTGTCACTATTGCATTTTAATATCATTGGCAATCATTATCTCTGGCGATAATGGACTATTTTAGTAATACAGTAAACACTCGATACTACGAAATTTTAGTAAATTTAGAATATAATTTATGTCTGTGTGGCTGCTTAATGCAGGTCGAAAGTCGTGCAGAAAGCTCCTAGAGGACGTTTCTACATTACTTTCATCCTGCATTAAGCTGCCATCCTCGTTTTGAGTGTTCGTGGTATCGAGTTTTTACTGTACTTCTGTACTACATGAGTGGGTGCAGTGATACAATAAAGACTTAATGTGTCACGATTCGTGGCACATATCTCGACAGCATGCACCGTGTTTACGGTCCCTGATAAAAAAAAATCTGGATCTAAAGAATTTTTAACAAACTATTTTCCTATTTAACCATCCTCGTGTTAAAAAATAAAATCTGCTAAAACCCGACATTTTATATTTTTGTTAACATCCGACTCGTTCAAATTTACCAATAACTGTGGCTCTAGTATAAAACAGCTTGGGTCCTGATGAGAAAACCGAGTTACTCGGCATCTCATCTGGATCTAGAATGTTTGCAAATTCGAGGTTAGTCGCGGTTAGCATGATAAGGGTTACTCATCCAGTACTCTAATTGACACACGGGGCTGTATATGCATACTCGTATCGTCTACCATCACATCTAAATGCTCTTATAAATGGCCGGTCAATGTACATCCCTCCCTTGCAGTGCAATAGCACTGTTACTTGGCGGAATTAGAATTAATCCAGGACCTCACAAAAACCATGCGCGGAAAAATATATCTCTTGCGCATAATAATGTCTGCAGTTTACTGCCTGAACTAGATGTTGTGGAATCCGAATTGGTACAAATAGATGTTATTTGTATATCTTAAAAACATCTAAATTATACCATATTAAAATAGAGATTTAGAGCTTCCAGAATTTCAAGGCGCAGTGCGCAAGGATAGAACTCATTTTGGTGACGGAGTAGCTATATACATTCAGGACAGCACATGTATACACTATCAAACTATCAGACTTAACTGCAGCAAATTAGAATTACTTTGAGTTGAAATAGACACACTAGGATGTACACTTTTATTAGGAATATTTTATATACGCAAAACTCAAATAACGAATTACTAGATAATCTATATGATAAATTGTCACGTGCTCTTGAATGCACCATGCCTATAAGTTGTGATGTGCGGTGGTCTAGTGGTAACGTGCTTGACTATCAATCCGGAAGCCTGGGGTTCAAATCCCGGTCCCTCACGGAAATTTCAGATACACTTTTCAGTGTCTCCCACCCGTACTTCCTCTCCACCCAGGGGTTAAAATGGCTACATGTGAGGGTCACTAGCCGGTACTGCGGCTGCATTATTGCGCCATGTTAGCAGTGCTCAATAGTGTAGGCGAATGACTCAATGACCAGGGGAGAAAATGTACAGTCGACTGAGCTGTCATTCGGACTGACAGTAGACTATATATACTATATTTACTTTAGCGTTTTGAACGCACATATCCTGTGTGAAAAGAGCGCTATATAAATGTAGTACAGTATATAAAAATAATAATAATTTTGCAAAGGGGTTTTAATACCAATATGCTTTCAACTTCTAGTACGAATTTTAAACACTTAGTTTAAAGACTAAACGTGGCAAATGTTGTACATGAACCCACTTACTACACGACTGATACAAGAGCGTGCATCCATCTTTGTATTACTAATAATGGTACCTATCTGTTTTACTTTCACCTTGCTTTAAGCGGCCACCTGCTCTTAATACCAAATAATGTACACACTTTAGTGGCCGTTATAGAGAGGTTTAACTGTACAATTACTGTACAACCAATGACACTACACATGGCGGCTAAGTTGACATCTAACGCATTAACCATTACTTCGTCAGTCTCAGATTAGTTCGAGATGTGCCGTTTGGTCTTAGTTTGCCTGTGTTGGAGTGTGAATTTAATTACATTTCTCTATTGGAGAGCATTAAAATTAATATTACTTATGGGTTGGTTTCTATTTTAGATATATCTAGATGTACTATTGATTCGCTTAACCCTTTCCCTCATATAAACGTGGTTTCACGCATTTGCAAACAGAGTAGACCCAGATCTCCTAGAGGAGCCGTCTGATCAGGGTCTGCTCTGTTTGCTAATAGAGTTTGATAGATCTGTTTCTTTACTTTATTAAATGTCTACAATGCTCCACCTTCCAGATTTCTTTATACACATTGTGTTAATCAATATTCAGTAGGTGTTGAAATGTGGCCTAAATACAGAACAGGGAAAGGGTTAATTTTGAATATGTTTGATTAGAAATTAGTACCAGCTTAGGATTTGGGATGAGTAATTACCTTTCATTAAGTAACTATTTCATCGCAGCTATACTGAATTAATTCTCAGGGGCTTATTTGTGTCATTTTATCTCATATACTATATCCTATATCATGTCAAGTCTTATCAGATCTGATACCTAGCCTGCTGTGGAGAATACAAGATCACGTATAAGGACTGTTTAGATTGACATGAGATACTGAGGCCTGTGACAGGAATATTCACTCGGTCTCTCATTAGAATCCAAAGGTTTTGATACCCTGGTCATATATTCAAACATATATCGGTAGAAAAATGCGTTTTAACCCATTCCCTCATAGGCTATTTTAGATACAACCTCTTTGAATAAATATACCGAAAAGGAGCATTAACAAGAGAAAAGGGAAATTTTAGAAGTTTATAGTTTGAAAGTGACTTTTACAGAGTCGTCAAAAGTCGTCAATATGAGGGAATGGGTTAAAGTAGATACTAGTAATATCTTGTAAGTTCCTCTTTATCGAAGGTTTGTTTAAATCCTTGAATATTCATGACAGAGATAATGATATCATGAATATTGATTATGACTGTGTAATAATGGCATATAAACACAGAGTAGTTTGACTGTGTAATAATGGCATATAAACACACAGTAGTTTGACTGTGTAATAATGGCATATAAACACAGAGTAGTTTGACTGTGTAATAATGGCATATAAACACAGAGTAGTTTGACTGTGTAATAATGGCATATAAACACACAGTAGTTTGCCATGACAAACATGTAAATTCGATGAGATATTTTCATCCATATGTATTATCGTTATCACCGTGAACATGCTGTTTTCTATAACTTGAAACGTATGGAATAATAGAGATTTTAATTAATATGCATATAGTTATTATTTATAACATAAATATTCATGAGGGGAAGGGGTTAACTATTTACCTCAAATAATCGACTTTGCAAACAGAGCGCACGCAGGTCAGATGGCTCCTGTAGGGTCAGGGTCTGCTCTGTTTGCTTATAGAATAATATAGAGTTGAATCTGCAGTTTCTACCAATATCCCAAACCCTAGTGTACATATGCCGTTATAACAAGAGGGATATGGTGACCCTTAATCGCTCACCTGGTTATAACATATTTATGTATACACATGTACAATTAATTCATCTAAATTGGACCGGGCTATATTTTTGGTGTCCGGTGTCATAATTTGAATTACAATCTTAGAAGAGAACCATTAAACGACACTACATACCAAATATCAAAGGTATAGGCCTTACAGTTTCGGAGAAGAATAGTTTTAAAGAGTTTCCTATGAAAAACTGATAAGCCCCGGGATGTGGTCATTTTATATCTTTTGAACAATCTTTGTAGAGGACCATTAGATCTTGGTACATACCAAAATAGCATAGGTCTAGGCCTTACAGTTTAAGAGAAGAAAATTTTCAAAGATGTTCCTATGAAAAACTGATATGTCATGGGGCGAGGCCAGTTTCGACCCAGTGGTAATAATTTGAAAATCTTTGTAGAGGACCATTAGATAATGCTGCATACCAAATATCAAAGGTCTTAGCCTTAAAGTTCGTGAGAAGGATATTTGTAAAGAGTTTTCATATGAAAAAACTGATAAGCGCTAGGGCGAGCCGGTTTGTTTGGCCTGTGGGTCATAATTTGAACATTCAACATTCTTGGTAGAAAAAAACCATTAGATGATGCTACATACCAAATATCAAAGGTCCAGGCCTAACAGTTTCAGAGAAGAAGAGTTTTAAAGTTTTTCCTATGAAAAACTGATACGCCCCAGGGCGTGGCCATTTTTGGTCCGGGGTCACAATTTCAACGATCTTGGTAGAAAACCATAATATGATGCTACATACCAAATATCAAAGGTCTATGCCTTACAATCTTACTAGAGGACCATTAGATCATGCTACATACCAAAATAGCATAGGTCTAGGCCTTACAGGTTAAGAGAAGAAACTTTTCAAAGATTTTCCTATGAAAATCTGATATCCCATGGCGCGAGGCCAGTTTCGACCCAGGGGTTATAATTTGAACACTCTTTGTAGAGGAACATTAGATAATGCTGCATACAAAATATCAAAGGTCTTGGACTTATAGTTCGAGAGAAGGAGATTTTTAAAGAGTTTCATATGAAAAACTGTTAAGCGCTAGAGCGGGTCATTTTTTGTTTGGCCCGTGGGTCATAATTTGAACAATCAGCAATCTTGGTAGAAAAAACCATTAGATGATGCTACATACCAAATATCAAAGGTTCAGGCCTAACAGTTTCAGAGAGTTTTAAAGTTTTTCCTATGAAAAACTGATACGCCCCAGGGCGTGGCAAATTTTTGGTCCGGGGTCACAAAATTTCAACGATCTTGGTAGAAAACCATAAGATGATGCTACACACCAAATTTCAATGGTCTAGGCCTTACAGTTTCAGTCTTGGTTACATTTACGAAAGAAAAGTCAAACACGTTGTACTATGCAATTCTGTACAATTTGAATCAAGTGTAATTTCCATAATCGTGAGATTTCCGTGAAAACTCGCAAATCGAAACCGAAAGTAGATTTTCTGCATTGTGAACATGTTGCAGCTATTTAATCCGTTGTAAATGTCAAATAAATGCTTCAAATGTTTGAAAACTGCAAGATCATGAACAGACTGTAATTTCCGAGTCGAATGTCGAAGTTTGTATATTATTTCAAACTGGAAAAAGCAACACCATCACAATTATTGCAGAATGCAAAGAAATGTAACGGTTTGGATAACGATCGTGGTTATTATATCACGGTCCGTTTAAGAAAGGGTCACGGTCTGGCTAACGATAATTTAACTCCATGTTTAATGCCTTTTTAGCACTGCTCATACGCTTTTGGGTTTTCGTTTAGTAACTGAATTGGTCAACGAACATTCCTCATTGACTTTCAAAAACTGTATGACTTTATTGGAATAAAACTTCATGTTTCACAGTCAGAAAGAGTTACTTAGCATCTAATATGGATTAATGCTTGCATTCAAATCCAATGTCAAGTTATTTAGCGTATGATCTGGATCAATACTTGGATCCAGATCATATGTCGAGTTACTCAGTATCTAATCTGTATCAATGCTTGGTTCCAGGTAAGACACTGAGTTACTCAGCATCTGATCTGGATAAATGCTTGGATCAGAATAACACGCCAAGTTACTTGACATTTGATCTGGACCCAAACTTGGATCCCATTCAGATGCTGGGTTACTTTTCGTGTGATCTGGACTCTAGTTGAATGCATGAAGGAACAAATTACTCGGCATCTGATCTGGATCCAGGTTGTTTGGAAATATTATTTTATTGTGAATATCATGCAAAACGTTACTCTCTAGAATATATATAAAAGATAGATTTCAAGGTCAGTTATGATATGGTATTGAAATTATATTGAACCCAGTGTATTATATTTATACCTAATTCAAACTGTGTTAAAAAATTGCAATAAAACCGAGTCTGCAATTTTCTCTTTTTGCATTTCTACTTTTGCTTTCGAAGGATCACCCATTTTCAGAATATATACCATTAGCAATAGAAATAGAAATAGAATTTCACGATGAGCTTCTATGCAATGCAGAATGGTATCTGTGCCCGTTTCAAACTTCAATTTGCAATAAGTACAGATGCTTTTCTCATTAAAATAAAACAAAATGTGGATTAGAATGTCTTGTGCGACTTTAACAGACGAAACACATTCATTTCTTTCGGCAAATTACATCATTAACGTGGAATTTCTATTTTTCTTCTACAAAGTATTAGTCAATGTGTAGGCTTAAAAGTAGACCAAATAGTGTTCATTTTATGGTCGCTTTGATAATATTCGAAGGAAAAAAGGAAATCTGATATTTTAAAAAAAATGTATTAAACAAACCATTACAGTTATTTCAGAATCTTTTCCGGAACCGTGACACTTTATCGACCAGACCGTAACATTGAAAATTCTTTATATTGTTATTTTATGTGATTTTACGACGGATATGTTCACGATATCCAATATATATCTTTTATGAATCAAAATAAACATGCTTTTGGATTAAATTATTCTTATGTTCTCAGTCCATTCCAAGAATACGCTTAGAAACAATTCTTACCGATAAAACGCAATAATGTGGCAATTGCCGAGTAAATAGCTAGAAATGTATTAGGCGTGATATTGGCACGTTTATAACGATATCAATAATAAGGGATAAAAACAAACGCGTTACCATGGTTATTTTGTCGATTCTTCCGTGTTTGGTTTTTCTTTGGTATTCTTTCACATACAGTCCGTGACACTTTCCGAACCGTTCAGCCACAGCTTTACGAGAAAGTTCGTGACGGATCAGTGAAAACCCAAATTCCGTTGTGGCGCATTTGGGTATCAGTGATGCTACATACCAAATATCAAAGCCCTAGGGTTTGTGGTTTCAGAGAAGATATTTAAGTAAATTGTTGACGCCGCACGACACATATATACGCTCGACGCATGACGCACGATTAACGACGGACAACGGACGACGGGCACAGTATCATGCCAATAGCCCACCTTGGCACTTTGTGCCAGGTGAGCTGAAACATCAACTAATAGATATTCATGAAATCATTAATTCTTATGTGAATAGTCAACAGATGGCGATTTAATACAGTCACTCGATTCAATCCATTCTCTTCTACTGACGCCTTCTTACGCCCCTGTAAAACTCATTGTTTGAAATCATTGTGATAAATAGAGCAGTTGCTCCGCAGGAGCAAATGCTGCATCTATCACAATGGTTTAAAAACTACACAATTCTAAAATTCTACTTTTCTATAGTTAAACCTTTCCCTCATACTGACGACTTTTGACGACTCTGTAAAAGTCACTTTGTGAAACCATTGTGATAAATAGAGCATTTGCTCCTATAGGAGCAAATGCTCTATTTATCACAATGGTTTCAAACTACAAAATTGTAAAATTTTCCTTTTCTCTAATTAATGCTCCTTTTGGGTAGATTCATTCAAAGAGGTTTGATCTAAAAATAGCCTATGAGGGAAAGGGTTAATGCTCCTTTTCGGTAGATTAATTGAAAGAGGTCGGGTCTAAAAATAGTATAGGAGGGAATGAGTTAAACTTAGATAAAACAATGCGTGGGAGAATGAAATACAGTTCGTTTTGGTCCAGGACCGAACATCAACTCGCCTGTGCAGTTGTTATTTAGCAATTTTGTTTCTTCAAAAATATTTCTGTAGGCGTCAAAACATATACTTTTATTTATGTTTCGCTACTAGCCGTACTTTCGTATCTTTACCCTTTACTCTGTATATATACATGACTTTGCATTCAGTAGAACCATATCAGAAGGGTCATATTGGATCTGTCTGATCAGTGCCCGCTCTGTTTGCCTTTGACATAATATAGATCTGATTCTACAGTTTCTGTCACGATAAAAAATATTATCCTGACATTACCATTATCAATACGCAATGAATTAATAATTTCCTTCCTGAATATTCAAGGAGTAATGGGTTAAAACCTACGAATCTATACATTATACTAATAAAGCTAGATACAATAACAGTTTTCTTTCGTATATTACATATTCTCAGTGTTAAGGGGGTTTGCCCATACTATGCATCATGCATGTGAAACATGCACACATGCCCGAATTGAAACACGTGCAGTAAACAACGCTGTATTTAATTTAAAACCCGTATTTAGTTTAAAATCATGCATTTTAATTATACATTTCAAAGTAATAATCAAGAACGCAAAACTAATGTGTTGATGGTACAGAATATCAGGTGTTCATAGGAAATTACTAACATTTCAGCATAATTGTCATCACACGCCTTTGATAATAATTATTTCCATGCACATCGTATTAATAATGACGTATTTATAAGCCAGGTAAAAACCAAGCATCAAAATAAGATATTGGAAGTCAGTCAGGGGATATAATCATATGCCAAGCCTAAATGTGGGTGTACATGCAAGATGGACAAAAGAAAGAAGGAGAGAGAATTAGTGTAGTCGAGGAGAAACAGGACAATATATCTCTGGGTTTAGGGCTTGCGCATGACAAGTTGATTGCCTTGGATGAAGAAAGAGAGCGGTTGAATAGTGATCTGGTCTATTTACAGTCTCAGTCCATGAGAAACAATCTGTTGTTTTCTGGTTTGTCAGAATTAATTTTTTTTGTAGAGGATGAGGGAATGGAGAAGACGGAGGAGGTTCTGCGGGGGTTCATGGTGGAGAAGCTGTCAATGGCCCAATATTTAGTGGACAAAATTGTGTTTGAGAGGGTTCATCGTGTTGGGCAGCGTACTGAACGGGGATCTAGAGTGATAGTGGGTAAGTTCACTTTATTCAAGGGCCGTGAAACTGTGCGTAAACTTAGGACTAGACTGAGTTGTACAGATTACTATATAAACGAGCAGTTTCCAAAGGAAGTGACTGACAAACGTAAGGCGTTATTACCCAAACTGAAGGCTGCAAAGAAAGCTGGCAAGGAGGCGTGGATTGCGTATGACAAACTTTATGTCAAAGGCAAAGTTGTGAAAGACGATTGTTGAGAGTGCGTGGAGGAAGGGCTGAAAGTCCTATCGTGGAACTGTAATGGGTTAACATTAGACAAACAAGAAAGTGACGGGTTTGTTAATGTACTGAATGACCATGCTATTATATTTTTGTATGAAACATGGGCTAATGAGTATACAAATGTTGATCTAAATAATTATGTTGTTCATAACTTCTATAGAAAATATAGACACCGAAATGCAAAGAGGAACAGTGGGGTGTTTTAGTTTGTTATAGATCAGAGCTGAGCAATGGCATTGAAATTATACGGAATCATTACGATATCATAATTTGGCTGAAACTGGATAAGAACTTTTTCAAGCTAAATGATGATATTTACCTATGTTGTATTTACCTTTGGTGTGAAGATTCTCCTGCTTATAATGTATACAATGTAGATTTATTTCAGATAGTACAATCAGATAGTACAGAATTTGAAACTATAGGTTATGTATTTTTAACTGGTGGTTTTAATAGTAGAACTGGAGTTAGAAATGATTTCATTGTTTGTGACATAAGTAATGGATTTACTGATGATTTTGAATATATGCCTGATACACCCCTTCCTAGGGCCTCTGATGATAAACATTGTAATTCACATGGTGTACGACTGCTTGAATTGTGTAGATCGACAGGGTTACGCAAAGCTAATGGTCGACTCGGACGAGATTACAATATGGGGATGTACACGTATTGTAGTTCGCACGGGGCGAGCGTGATAGACTACCTGCTGTTGAAAGAAATAGATTTTACCTGTATTATTGACTTTCATATTGAGAGTTTGAATGAATGGTCAGATCATGCGCCTGTGCCATTTTAACTGAAGGTACACTCGTGTAATACAGAAGAACACGCAGACACTTTTGTATCGCACAAGTGGGATAGTGGTTCTAGAGACTTATTCCGAAATCGTTTGATTGGCAATCTTGTTAATGGACAAGTAGTAAAGTCAAGCAGGCAAAGCCACATGCAAGACGCAACCACCACCAAAACACCGATAGACAGCATGACACACACACACACACACATACAACCGCACACACACACACACACACACACACACACACACACACACACACACACACGCAATGAACACAGAAAACACCAAACGACACACAAGAACCAGGGACAAACGTTCCACACATGAACAAATCACAAGCACAAAGACGCAAGGCAAACAAAAGGAAGGGTGACAAAGAGATGTAATATCTAATAGTATAGATGTATCTAGTCGATTGTCAATTAATGAAACCGTTCAAAATTTTACTGATTTGGTGCGAGATGCTGCGGACCCTTTATTCAAAAAAGAGCGTACTGTACAGAAAATCACCGGGTTTACACATTCGTTTTCTAAATCAGCCAAGTGGTTTGATGCTGAATGCAGAAATGCTAAAGTAATGTATAGACAGGCATTGAGTAATTTTAATAACTGTAGATCAGATGAAAATAGACATAGATTGTGTGATGAAAAGAAAAAATATAAAACATTTATAAGGAAGAAAAAGGGGTTATTTTTATTAAGTAGGCGTAAACAAATTGAAAGCATGAGGCATTCAAAACCACGTGACTTCTGGAAGATGTTTAAGAAAAAGAATGCACAGAACCAACATAATATATCGATAGATGAATTTTGTGATTATTTTACAAGCATATCTGATGATTTACATGCTGCAAATGATGATGAAGCTGAGGCATTTTGTAGTACACATGATTTTTATAACCCTGAATGTACCTTTGAAGAGCTAGATTTGCCAATTGCCATTGAAGAAGTGTCCTCTGCTATATCGAAACTTAAGAGATATAAATCATGTGGTTATGATTGTTTATTAAATGAGTATATCTTAGAGAGTATTGATATTTTATCATCGTATATTTGTGACATTTTTAATGCTGTTTTAGAATCTGGATATTTCCCTGAATTATGGACCGAAGGAGTAATTGTTCCGCTGCACAAAAAAGGTAGTAGAGAGGAAGTTAATAACTACAGAGGGATACCACTTGTAAGTTGCCTCTCAAATATTTTTTACTTCAATTTTAAATAAAAGAATAACTGATTATTGCGAACGAAATAATGTCATATCAGATGCCCAGTTTGGTTTTAGAGAAGGCAGGTCTACTGTTGACGCACTGTACATACTATTGTCTATCATACAAAAATACCTGAATGAGAATAAAAGATTGTATTGTGTATTTGTATATATGAAAAAGGCGTTTGATAGTGTGGATAGAAATTCTTTATGGTTGAAATTGTATGGGTCGGGTATTCAAGGTAAAATGTTGCGTGTGATTAGAGATATGTACACAAAGGTTAAATCGTGTGTTAGAAGCTGTAATACATACAGCGAGTTTTTTAATTACTCGGTTGGACTCAGACAAGGGGAGACAATCTCACCCATAATGTATTCACTTTTCATTGAAGACCTTGAATTGTTTTTACAGGACAACACTAATAGTGGGTTGGATTTTGATGATATTATTATAATATTATTACTATTTGCTGATGATATGGTTGTATTGGGACAGACACCTTCCGATCTACAAAGTAGTTTGAATTTGTTATACGAATACTGTAATAAATGGGGATTAACAGTAAATACTTCAAAAACTAAGGCAATTGTATTCAGAAAAAGGGGCGGACTTAAACGGGGCGAAACATGGACATACAATGGGGAGCTTTTGGAAAGTGTAAATGACTTTAATTACTTAGGGGTGGTGTTCAATTATACAGGGAGTTTTACTTTAAATCAAGAATATTTAGTAGGAAAGGGACTGAAAGCTATGAACGTCTTACTTGCAAATTGTAAAAACATTAAATTAAAACCCAAAATAATGTGTCAAACTTTTGATGCTTTTGTTGGATCAACAATCAATTATGCGTGTGAAATTTGGGGTTTAACAAAGTCTAAAGAACTGGAACGGCTGCATCTTAGGTTTTGTAAAACTATTTTAGGTGTAAATATGCGCACGAGTAATGTTGGTGTTTATGGTGAGCTAGGTCGGTATCCCTTGTACATAAACAGATATGTAAGAATAGTAAAGTATTGAAGTAAGATAGTCAAATCGAATAATTTGCTTATATCTGTTGTTTATAAACAATCTCTATTTGATTGTAATAATGGCTGTATAAACTGGGTTTCTCGTATTAGAAATTTACTGTATGAGTTTGGATATGGCTATGTTTGGGAGTCTCAGACTGTAATAGATTTCAAACAATTTCATAATTAATTCAAAAGAAGACTTATTGATAATTTTGTACAGACTTGGAACACTGACGTTGACAATAACAGGGTAATGGATTTGTATTCTAATTTTAAAGAGAATTTTGTATATGAACATTATTTAGATGATATACCTGCTGAAATAAGATGTTATGTTTCTAGTCTCCGATTGGCCTCTCACTCATTACGAGTACAGACTGGTCGTTTCGGCGTGAATAGATTAGAGAGAAATTTAAGAACCTGTTTAATTTGTAATTCTAGTGATGTTGAGGACGAGTATCATTTTATCATGGTTTGTAAGCAACTGTCAGAAATTTGGAATAAATACATTAAGAAATATTTTTATATTAGACCTAGTGTTTTTAAATTTATACAGTTGTTGCAAAGTACAGAGAAAAGGGTATTAGTAAATTTAGCTAAATTTATTAAAGAAGCCTTTATCTTCCGCAATATAACGTGCTTAATAATGTGACTTAAAATACTCTTGGGTTCATTCGCTTTTCGCTTTTCCTTGTATTGACCGTAGCAGGTCAATGTTTTATTATGTTCTGTTCGCTATACTATTATATGTCATGTCATGAAACTATTGTATATACACACTTGATGCAATGAGGTACTTAATGTACAAATTGCTAATAAATATTCTGTTCTGTTCTGTTCCTAAAAACAGTGGACAGTGTCTGATTCGCATAATTATGCCATACTATAAATGTACATAAAAACACAGGTATAACGAGCAATGTTTCTGCGACCAGGGAAACTTTACCCTTGTTTCCATATCTGCGCATTTTGTGTGCTTTTGAAAACAGAGTAGACCCAGATCACACGGGGTTGTCTGATCAGGATATTTTCTGTTTGTTTGTTTATGGAATAATAAAGATCTTATTCCACCGTTTCTGCCACGGTCGAAATGCAATTATCAAAACAAAACGGCGTCTCATCAGGATCCAAAATGTGTGTTACTGAGATAATATTTATAAAGAAATAGTCAGGGAGCCAGTAGTGCCTACCGTGCACCCCCCCCCCCCCCCCCTTAGACTTTTTTTCATGGGTACCAAAATGTTCAGAAAAGTGTCCTGAATCAGAATCACGAATGTACTCAAACTTAGATTCTTTTAGGCTATGTGTATTTTAACCGTTTCCATGGCAACCCACAGTTTTCGTAATGATGACCCATACCTACAAATTCGCCCATATCACAGCCAGTTTTTGTCCTAAAACTATAAAACTGGTACCAAATGGAAGATAAGACATTGTGCTGTTATTTCTATTATTTTTTTTAATTACCTTATTTGCATACTCATGAATATTAATGAGAACATTAAAATTAGTAAAAGAAAGTATAGAAATAACGTAAACCTTTCATTTTTTTATCCTACAAATATCAGAAAATAACTTCAAATGCAATTTAACATGATGACGAAACCCCCAGGAAACAAAATATCCAATTTGAGGACCATAGCATTAATTTTAAGCACAATTTCACCGTTTCCATGGCAACACCCTAGTTTTCGTAATGATGGTCCGTACCGGCAAAATCGTCCATATCACAACCAGTTTTTGTCCAAAACCCATAAAACTGGTACCAAATTGGAGATAGGACATTGTGCTTTTATTCCCAGTTTGTTTTTTTAAATTACCTTATTTGCATACTCATGAATATTAATGAGAACATTAAAAATAGTAAAAACAATATAGAAATAACGTAAATAATGTAAACTATTCATTTTTTATCCTACAAATATCAGAAAACAATTTCAAATGCAGTTTAACCTGATGACAAAATCCTCAGAAAACAAAATATCAAATTTGAGGACCAAAAATTTAACTCTAAGTAACTTTTTAACTGTTTCCATAGTAACCATTAATTTCACTCTGTTCACACAGTTTTGTTAGTCGACACCTACCTGCAAAAATCTTCCATATCACAGGAAGTATTTGTGCTAACTGCATAAAACTGGTACCAAAATAAAGCTAAGACAGTGTGCTTTGGTTTAAAAGCTATAATTAGGAATTACCTTATTTGCATACACATGAATATTAATGAGAATAATTAAAAAATAGCAAAAAAATACAGAAATAATGTAAACCTCTCAATTTTTATCCTACCAATATCAGAAAACAACTTCAAATGTAGTTTAAAATGATGACAAAATACTCAGAAAGCTAATAATCTTAATTGATACCCAAACAATGAACTGTAAGTAAGATTGTAACGGTTTCCATGGTAACCGATCCTTTCACAAATTTTGGAAATTTGACATCCAACTGTAATACTCCGCTAGATCTCAGTTATTTTTTATGAATCATGAAATCAATTCAGACAGTGATTGCAAGCTATATTTGGAGAATGGTGTAATGTTGTGCTCGGCATACTGCGAAACATGTTATTTTCAATATTGTTTCTCTTTGTTTTCTTATCACTAATTAATATTCATGAGGATGCAAATAAGGTAATTTGCAGAAAGTGAACCAAACATTAAGATTCATACATCAACTACCGGGTATATGTTTATATCATTTATAATTATCGCCCAAGAAGGCAGCAATATCTTTGTATGTTGCAGGTATGTAAACACTCTGTAATATGAACAATGAGGTTAGAATGGTTGCCTAGGAAACAGATATATCACCGTCAATGCTATATAATGTGTCCCAAATTTATTAGCTCACCAGAGCACAAAGTGCTCAGGGTGAGCTTTTGTGATCGCCAGATGTCCGTCGTCCGTCGGCGTGCGTCGTGCGTCGTCCGTCGTCGGGCGTCAACAATTTGAACCTTTAAAAATCTTCTCCTCTGAATCTACAGGGTTCTCAGCTTTCATCTTTGGTACATAGCATCACCTATAGGTCCTCTACAAAAGTTATATAAATTATACCCCTGGGGTCAAAATTGGCCCTGCCCCAGGGGTTTTCAGTTTTCAATAGAAATATATAGTGAAAACTTTGAACATCATCTCCTCTAAAACTAGAAGGTCCTCAGCTTTCATATTTGGCACATAGCTTTAACTTCAGGGCTTCTACAAAAGTTATATAAATTATGCCCCTATGATAAAAATTGGTCCCACCCCAGGGATTAACAGTTTTTTGTAGCTGACTACATAAACAGACCATGGGATCACTAGTTATGCATAGGAAAAACTTTAAAAATATTCTTGTCAGAAACTACATGTCCCAGAGCTTAGATATTTGGTGTATAGATTTACTTAGCATAACTTTATGGGTTTTATAAGTATCATAGTTCTTGGGTTAAAATTGGCCCTACCCTGTGTGTACAGACTTCTTCACATCATAAACGACAGCCTAAAGGTTTCTCCTTAATATATCAGCCTGCAGAGCTGAGACCAGTCAGTGTGAGTTCTTATATAATCACCCTTAGCCTGATCAGTAGAGTAGAAATTGTGTTTAGACAAATAACACACACTCATTTAAGATTGAGAAAACTGTGGATAGTTCTCAATATGCAGAACACTCTTAAAGCTTTTTTTCATACCTATGCCCTACATTAAGCTACCAGATATCAATATAGAGCATATCTGTTGTGAATTTCAGCTTAACTCTTTGCATGCTGGGTAATTTTGTCATCTGCTAAATAGTTGTCTGCAGCATATTCATAAGTTATCCGTACTACACAATTTCTTTCTAAGTTTTTCAGAAGTTCAGTCTCATTGACAAACAGTTTGGATAACAGATCAGGCCCCACATTATATTGGCTCTGATCTGGATCCAAACTGTTTGCATAGGTCATTAGTGGTGGGAGAATCCTACTACACACTTTCTTTCTAAGTTTTTCAGAAGTTCAGTCTCATTTACAAACAATTTGGATATCAGATCAGGCCCCACATTATGTGGGCCCTGATCTGGATCCAAACTGTTTGCATAGGTCATTAGTGGTGGGAGAATCCGCCTCTAGCATCCAAAGAATTAATACAAGTTCCAGTGGTCTATGCTCTATCCATTCTTTCACTACATTCTTTCAGCATCATGTTCAGGTCCTCTACAAAAGTTATATAAATTGTGTCCCTGGGGTCAAAATTGGCACCGCCCCTGGGGTGTTAAGTTTTCAATAGAAACATGTGAAAACTTTGAAAATCTTCTCCTCTGATTGTCTGGTGAGCGATGTCAGGGCCATTCTGGCCCTCTTGTTTATCTAATAATCTTGGTGATATTCAGTGACCATAGTAAACTTTAGCTAACCATTTTCCATATTTGTTTGCTTTATAAGACTGGTGTCTGTCGAAAATTTCAACATCTATTACTGTTCTCATAAATATTCATACATATGCAAATTAGTTTATATCAGAAAAGTAATATTTACTATTAAAGCAATGCCTCATATCTATGTTTGTAACAAATGATTTCATGATTCATCAAAAATAACCGAGATCTAGCGGAGTATTACAGTTGGATGTCAAATTTCCAAAATTTGTGAAAGGATCGGTTACCATGGAAACCCTTATAATCTTACTTACAGTTCATTGTTTGGGTATCAATTAAGATGATTAGCTTTCTGAGTATTTTTTCATCATTTTAAACTACATTTGAAGTTGTTTTCTGATATTGGTAGGATAAAAATTGAGAGGTTTACATTATTTCTGTATTTTTTTGCTATTTTTTAATTATTCTCATTAATATTCATGTGTATGCAAATAAGGTAATTCCTAATTATAGCTTTTAAACCAAAGCATACTGTCTTAGCTTTAATTTGGTACCAGTTTTATGCAGTTAGCACAAATACTTCCTGTGATATGGAAGATTTTTGCAGGTAGGTGTCGACTAACAAAACTGTGTGAACAGAGTGAAATGAATGGTTACTATGGAAACAGTTAAAAAGTTACTTAGAGTTAAATTTTTGGTCCTCAAATTTGATATTTTGTTTTCTGAGGATTTTTTTATCAGGTAAAACTGCATTTGAAATTGTTTTCTGATATTTGTAGGATAAAAAGTGAATAGTTTACATTATTTACGTTATTTCTATATTGTTTTTACTATTTTTAATGTTCTCATTAATATTCATGAGTATGCAAATAAGGTAATTTAAAAAAACAAACTGGGAATAAAAGCACAATGTCCTATCTCCAATTTGGTACCAGTTTTATGGGTTTTGGACAAAAACTGGTTGTGATATGGACGATTTTGCCGGTACGGACCATCATTACGAAAACTAGGGTGTTGCCATGGAAACGGTGAAATTGTGCTTAAAATTAATGCTATGGTCCTCAAATTGGATAGTTTGTTTCCTGAGGGTTTTGTCATCATGTTAAACTGCATTTGAAGTTATTTTCTGATATTTGTAGTATAAAAAATGAAAGGTTTACGTTATTTCTATACTTTTTTTACTAATTTTAATGTTCTCATTAATATTCATGAGTATGCAAATAAGGTAATTTAAAAAAACAAGTTAGAAATAAAAGCACAATGTCTTATCTTCCATTTGGTACCAGTTTTATAGTTTTAGGACAAAAACTGGCTGTGATATGGGCGAATTTGTAGGTATGGGTCATCATTACGAAAACTGGGGGGTTGCCATGGAAACGGTTAAAATACACATAGCCTAAAAGAATTTAAGTTTGAGTACATTCGCGATTCTGATTCAGGACACTTTTCTGAACATTTTGGTACCCATGAAAAAAAGTCTAAGGGGGGGGGGGGGGTGCACGGTAGGCACTACTGGCTCCCTGAGTAAAAGGGGAGAAAATTAAACTACACGGAAACTGAGACAGACAAGATTTGCAGATGACAATATTTGGTTGCTAATTAGTTCACCTTTTACCTGTTCTTTATTTATTCCAAATTCCAATACCTACTGAATATTCATGGACAAAATAGTTATGATGAAATATGGAAGGTGTAGCCATTTTAGAAACTAAAGAAACAGATCAATCCAATTCAATTAGCAAACAGAGCAGACCCTGACCAGACGGCTCCTATAGGATCTGGGTCTTCTTTGTTTGCTGATACGTGAAAATGAGTTTACATGAAGGAATGGGTTAATAGCCATGACCTCATTATTTCATGAATACCGTGCATGGGTGACCGCAAAAGCAATGACCACTCTACAAAACATCGAGTAAGAATCGTACAGAAACACGCATTTTCTATTTATCACTTGTCATTCGCAAACAGTGTATATTCAGATCAGACGGCTTCTGGTGGAGCCCTCTGATCAGTGTATGCACTGCTTGTCATTCAAAATTCACTAGCAAGTTTAAGCATTTCTACTGAGTGGTGTCTATAGTTAACACTGGTGGGCCATTCCTCTCTGAAAATGGGTTAGGGCCAAAAGCAGAAACCTTATATTATGATTGTAATACAATCCAAAGAAACCCTGTAAAAATGTAATACATTTGTATAAGATTGCATATATATTGACCCACTTTACCTGGAAGTTTCACTGACAAGAGTGGTGCCTAAGAGAACAATAGTAGACGACATATTACTATTTTGTCAATGATTGACTCATTCTCTCCTAGGCAATTTTAGACACAACCTCTTTGATCTTTGAGCATTAACTAGAGGGATGGAAAAAAATAGAATTTTGTAGTTTGAAACCATTGTGATAAATAGAGCATTTGCTCCTATAGGAGCAAATGCTCTATTTATCACAATGGTTTCATAAAATGACTTTTATAGATGCGCAAAAAATGCGTCACTAGGGGATAATGTGTTAACTAGGAGTTTTGAGTGGTAAAAGGGAACACATGCTTCTAGTCCAGACATACCAGTTCCACCCTTCGTCTGATGAGTATTATCAGATGAGTAATAATGATTGAATAAACTTATCAATATCGCTGGGAATGGAGTTTTTTTTATCATAGCACAGAATGTAGAAACACGTCTATATTATCTCATATAGCAAACAGAGTAGGCCCAGATCAGACGGCTCCTGCAGGAACCGTCTGATCTGGGCCTACTCCATTTGCATGGTGCTAACAACTCTCTAGCATTTACGGATATTCAAAACATGAAATGCATCAAAATGAGACAATCATTCTATTCTAAGGGCAGCGCTCCAGATAAGATGTGTAAATTAAAACACATTCAATATTAACTCCTTTATTTCTCTACCAAACGCTATACTGTGACCAACTTGTTCTCTTCGATGCGATTCTAAAGAGTGGTCGCAGTATTGGGTTTGGTGGAGAAATGACAATGTTAGTATTTGTGTTTGTTTGTGTTAATTAACGTCCGTTTCTGCTCACTATAGGCTACTTGGACGCCCCAGAGAGAGGGGAAGAGGATACAGAGAAACCCGGGCGCGATGCCCTACTATTATTATCGACTGAGTTTCTCTGGTTCTTTTAGATGCCCAATGTAAAGCACTGATACGTCGGACCTCGGTTAATAGTCTCGTCCGAAGGACTTGGTCCTATTTGTGTACGCACTCTTATCTGTAGCCCTGTAAGGGTAATCAAACAGTGTACATACAGTAAAACCTCTCTTAACCGGAGGTTAAATTTAGTATAAATATCGGTCTTGGAGACAGGTGACAGCTTAATGCAGGGTGGAAGCCATGCAGAAAGCTCCTAAAGCTCCCTGCATTAAGCAGTCACCTGCCTTAAATATCTAAATTCTTCTCTACTAGAAGTCCGGTTAAGAGAGGTTTTACTGTATTATTAACCCATTCCCTCATATTGACGACTTTTGACGAATCTGTAAAAGTCACTTTGTGAAACTATTGTGATAAATAGAGCATTTGCTCCTATAGGAGCAAATGCTCTATTTATCACAATGGTTTCAAACTACTGTATTCTAATTTTTTCCATTTCTCTAGTTTATGCTCCTTTTCGGTAGATTTATTTAAAGAGGTTGCCTCTAAAAATAGCCTATGAGGTAATGTGTTAATGTTGATGACTAACTTTATCCTATTCCCGCTAGTTCACGACTCACATTATCACTCGGTATCAGTATCCAAACTGAATGACACTCAGATATGTTTCTGAAAATTTGAATGAATCAGAAAAAGTGCAGTATATCTGTTTGAACAGACATATAATTTCTAAACACAACATTTGTTCCATTGTTAGTCCCTATTCTGGTATGTGTGCCCTTTACTGTCAAGAAAATGCTGGACAAACACAGATCTATGTAAAAGAATGTGGTACTTAACCATTTACTCCATAAATACGCCTTTGTAAACAGAGTTGACCAAGATCAGACGGATCCTATAATATAGATATGATTCTACTCTTTCTGTCATAGCCAAATGTTTCTGGGTTCATGTGCTATTATAAAATAACAAGCAAAAAAATGCGGAAACTGCAATAAAGCCGGATTTTTAACTGAAAGACATTCACCAAAGCTATCTGTATGCCAAATATGAATTGTCTTGCATATGTTTTCAAAATAGTGACCTTGACCTGATTTCAGGTATCTTTATGTCATCTGTAAGGTTCTTGCCAAAGCTATCTAAAAACCAAAGGTGAAATGCCTAGCGTTCGTGGATCAGAAGTTATAGCAAAATGTTAAAGTTTTCAAAATAGTGACCTTGACCGTGACCCAATTTCATGTGTCCTTATATCAACTGAAAGGCCTTCACCAAAGCTATATCCATACCATATATGAATTGTCTAGCATATGTGGTTCAGTAGTTAAGACAAAAGTTTTTCAATAATGGCAAACTTGTCAAAATAGTGGCCTAGACCTAATTTCAAATATATTTACATCAACTGAAAGGCCTTTACCAAAGCTATATGTATACCAAAGATGAATCGGCTAGCATTTGTAGTTCAGAAGAATGTTAAAGTATGTTAAAAACGGCAAACTTTTCGAAATAGGGACCTTGACGTGATTTCATGTATCCTTGTATCAAGTGAAAGGCCTTCACCCAAGCTAACTGTATACTAAATATGACTTGTCTAGCTAAAGTAATTCAGAAGTTGTAAGCAATGTTAAATTTTTGTTAACGATGGCCCGCCTGGTTTTCCCCAAATTATATGCTGAGATTTTTCTCGAAAATTTTGGCTAAAAATTTATCTAACTACATGTAATATTCATGACGTCAATATTTCTTTCATTAATGTTCATGGAGTAAAGGGTTGATTAAGTGTGAAGGTAATGCAGAAATCTGTTCAGAAACTTTCTGCATAACTGTCATCCTGCTTAAGCTACCACCTACCTCTCAGACCCAGAATTAGTCCTCTTTTTGGTGGTTGCATTAGAGGAGTTTTACTGTATCACAAATGCTGAGGAATTTCAAACTGTACAGACTTTATAGCCAACAGAGTTTTCCTTTTTATGGCTGTTTTGGCAAATAGTAACAAAAGATGTTTGTAAAGCATGCATACACCCCAGACCCATTGGCCTTTGACCTAGTGACCTAAAAACAATAGGGGTCATTTTGTGGTCATGACTAATCACCACAGCAAGTTTGAAGATCCTAAGCCAAATCCTTGAGCAGTTATTGATCGGAAACCATTTCAACAGTTAAGGTCATAGTGACCTTGACCTTTGACCTAGTGACCTCAGAAACAATAGGGGTCATCTAGTGGCCTTGACTAATCACCAAAGCAAGTTTGAAGATCCTAAGCCAAACCCTTAAGCATTTATTGATCTGAAACCGTTTCACCAGTTAAGGTCATGGTAACCTTGACCTTTGACCTAGTGACCTAAAAACAACAGGGGTGATCTAGTGTTCATGGCCAACCACTACAACAAGTTTGAAGATCCTATGCCAAGCATTTTAACAGTTATTAATAAGAAACCGTTTGATCTACTGACCGACCGACATGTGGAAAGCAATATACCCCCATTTTTTCCAAAAGGAGCTATAAAAATACATGTTAATGGAAGAAGAAGTAAAGTATAACAGTTGTCTTTCTCTTATTTATTTTGACACTGACATATCACAATAATATCAAAGAGCACTAAAGTTTCAGTTTGATCACTAAATGCATTTCATCACAATCTGTTCATTTTCACAAAAGAAGGAAGATCAGTGAATACAAAATTGGTATCCCATAGGCTATAACTACTATCAGGTGATCAACAGTTAGTCAGGTAACTAATGGCCAGTCCCATTACTAGTCAGGTGACCATTATAAGTCATCTGACAAAATGACAAATCAATAAAATCTCATCCAATCTAATGGTGGGAGACATGTTATAAGTGACATTGTAATAATCTTTTCAAACAATGATACTCCAAATCAGAAATTAAGTAAACCCAGACCAAAGTGGGGTCTTCAACAGTCTGTACCAAGTTTTTGAACGAAAGGTAGAAACCCCAAGTTCAGACACACAGCAGAAACGCTTTTTAGTTAAAACAGTAGGGACTTGATGTCACACATCAATTGCTTGTTTTTACACAATAAAGAAATGTTTGATGGCAAAGTGTGTTTGTATCTTTCAGATCTATGTATGTGTCACTCCATACTTGTACCAAGATTAAGTATAAAGGTGAGGGTCATCGGAGTAGTCTGGTCAGCTACATACATCTCCTGGCTATTCACTAGACCCAGATCTGAGAAATAAAATGTTTTTGTTATATAAGGAAGAGCAATTAATTAACCCCTTACCTAATGAATATTCATGTAAGAAATAATGACACCATGAATGTTTATTCGCTGATTTTTTCTATTTTGTTTGCAAAGGCGTAAAAAAAATTCAATGAGATCAAGGGATAACCAGTTTATATGAGTTTATGCTCCATATGATCAAAGAATGTGGGGGTATTAACTCTTTCATTCATATTTAATTGGTTTCTACCAATACCAAAATATCATGTGTACATACGCCATTACAGAATTTCAACAAATATTTATTACCAGTCAGAGTAAATCCTTGGAATTTGATTGGTTAGTTTGCCAAAAACTGCCGGGGTGTACAGTACCGTATTCAGCGGCTTCCACGGAGAATACAGAATTATTCAAATTTGACGCGTGACGTCATTCGTTTTGTTTTTATTTTTAGCGTCGATTCGAAATTTCATATCGTCCTTACTCCAATAATTCTGGATGGATTACGACCAAATAATCGATAATAAACGTAAAAAACTGTACCTCATACGTTCCTCAATTTAACACTATCAACTTATCAGTACAACATGTTACCGTTAATGTTTACAAGTGAAGTTTCAATTCCTCTTTCGAAATTGCTCTGAGACGACGTCATATTTGCTCTGTGATGACGTCATGTTTCCTTTGTCATGTCGTCATACAATTAGAGATCTAATGTCAGCAACATAAGAGTTGTTCGTTTCTTAATTAGGTAAATCGGATCTCTGACTGGTAATAAATTCGTTACACGGTAATTTGGCAGGATGTACGGGCTGGTATGACCGGGTTAGACCACGTATTTCCTTCGGCTAACGCCTCAGGAAATACGGGATCTAACCCGGTCATACCAGCCCGTACACCCTGCCAAATAACCGTGTAACTAATAATATTCATGATGTCATTACATCTTACATTAATATTTAACTGGGAAAGGGTTAAGTGTTCACAAATTCACAATAAAGGGTTTAGTGGGAAAATGATGATTTAAGAATTAGAATATGCACCTATGTATTGCTTTGTGTAACTATAACTTTTACTTGTTGAATATTCATGCAAAAAATAATGACATCATGAATATCTGTTAGCTTATTTTTTATAATAGCATATATAGACAATTATTACCAGTCAGAGTAAATCCTTGGAATTTGATTGGTCAGTTTGCCAAAAACTGCCGGGGTGTACAGTACCGTATTCAGCGGCTTCCACGGAGAATACAGAATTATTCAAATTTGACGTGTGACGTCATTCGTTTTGTTTTTATTTTTAGCGTCGATTCGAAATTTCGTATCGTCCTTACTCCAATAATTCTGGATGGATTACGACCAAATAATCGATAATAAACGTAAAAAACTGAACCTCATACGTTCCTCAATTTAACACTATCAACTTATCAGTACAACGTGTTACCGTTAATGTTTACAAGTGAAGTTTCAATATTCCTCTTTCGAAATTGCTCTGAGACGACGTCATATTTGCTGTTATGACGTCATGTTTTCTTTGTCATGTCGTCATACAATTAGAGATCTAATGTCAGCAAAATAAAAGTTGTTCGTTTCTTAATTAGGTAAATCGGATCTCTGACTGGTAATAAATTCGTTACACGGTAATTTGGCAGGGTGCACGGGCTGGTATGACCGGGTTAGACCCCGTATTTCCTTCGGCTAACGCCTCAGGAAATACGGGATCTAACCCGGTCATACCAGCCCGTACACCCTGCCAAATAACCGTGTAACTAATAAAGTTTTGGCATTGGTCATACCTATTATAACTTCATAAGTAAACAGAGCTGTCTGATCTGGGTCTACTCTGTTTGCAAAGGCATGAAAAAGCGTTTATATGAGGGAAAGGGTTAAGTTTATTAACTCCGACAAATAGGTGCTAGTTTAGTGTACTTATAAAAGAATGAAGCACCCCATTTAAGAATGAAACCATCTGATTTCGTTTGTTCAAATTAAATAGAGCGTCTTTGGAAACCTTTACATTTATAGTTTGGATTCTCATATTATGATATATAAACATCTCTTTACTAAACCTTCACCGGATGAATATACATTAAGAAATAATGAATGTACATGTATGTATATTTATGAGCTGATGCTTTATAATGGCATCATTAACCCTTTACTCAATAAATATTCATGTAAGCAATTATGACATCATAAATATTAATTAGATTATATTTAATAATGACATTATGAAAACAGGACATTTCGGCTTAGAGAAAAACAGCAGAATAAGATCTATATAATACCATAAGCAAATAGAGCAGACCCTGATCAGACGGCTCCAATTGGAGTCTACCCCTGTTGGCAAAAGCGTTAAAATGAAGTATAGGATTAAGTTCAACATGAAGGATAGCGAGCAGTAAAATTGATGTAAAGAGGCATTAAAAGCTGTCATCTATGAGGTAATGAGTTAAGTTCTGTAGTAAAGTTAAAGAGTGTTAAGTCATTAAACGGTAGAAGGCGGATCGGATCTATGAGGTAATGAGTTCAGCTCAACCTGAAAGATATAGAGTGTTGAGGTGTTGAGGCCTTAAAAAAGGTGTTACAAGGAATATCTATGAGGTAATGAGTTAGTTCAACAAGAAAGAGATACAGTGTGTTGAGGTGTTAAAAAGGGCTTTAAAATAGTGTCTATGGGGTAAAGGTTTAAGTTTAGCATGAAAGATAGGCAACCCATGGCTTTACATAATGTGGATACTATGTGCAAATTGTATCACCTGCTAAAGTTTTCTTCAAATTTTCTCGCGTCCGCTCCTCTATAGACTTGACTGTCTGCATGTAAAGTGTTTTGTTCTTTCCATGAACTGATGCTGTCACCCCTGGTGCCTTCATCTGACTGCAAGAAAGAAGAAAAAACATATGAAAAGTGGTTAATGAAATTAATTTTGCCGCAATATAAAAACTAAATCTTTGCAAGATAGTGGTAACTTCCTCAAGTAGGTTGGATCCGGATGGGATGTTATTCAGCTTCTGATTGGATCAAACATGTTTGACAATCTGTTTGTACATCTTTAACCTTTTGAACTTGGGAAATGAGTGGACTGACACTAGCCAACAGAGTAGACACGGATAAGGCTCTGCACTGTTTGCCATTCAAATTCATCCAACAAATTAACCCCTTCCCTCGTATTGACACCTTTTGATGCCTCTGTAAAAGTCACTTTCTGAAACCATTGTGAGAAATAGAGTATTTGCTCCATAGGAGCAAATGCTCTATTTATCACAATGGTTTAAAAACTTCTGAAATGTTCCTTTTCTCTAGTAAATTCTCTTTTTCAGTAGGTTTATTCAAAGAGATAGGATCTAAAAATAGCCCCTCAGGGAATGGGTTAAGGTCTTCATGCTGAATGGACTCATAGTTAAATACTAATGTTCATTTCACTTTGAATCTTATCAACTGAACCAAAGGAATAAGAATAATTGCAAAGAACAATCATGTTGTAGACAAGGAGTCAATGTTTTTCAGGACACATGTGCAAGCATACTGTGTACTGGAACATTGACTTTACTTGGCAATATGCCTTGGGAAATAGGTGCTATAACATACACAGTACACCCTGGTCAGTCCTCAAGCATGTGATTTGGTAGCATCAGATCTGAGTTTACGCAGTTTGCCATGCTCCAGCATAACCTGTATACATTTAGCTACTGTTAGCAGCTTCTCATGTCGCTCATTACTATATACATGTGTCAATTTCTTACCACTGCTCCACACACACACGGATGGGTAACATACAGCAGCTGCATACAAATGCCAGCATGCTGAAACATTTAACCATGTACTTCAATGGTCTGCCTTTTTAATACATCTGCAAACAGAGAAGACCCAGATCAGACAGCTCCCACAGGAGCTGTCTGATCAGGGTCTGCTCTGTTTGCTTACAGAATAATGTAGATCTGATTCTAGCTTTTTGCCATTGCCAAACTTTCCTGTGTTCATGTTCCATTATAAAAAAAGAAATGTTGACACGTCATCAAACCGGGTTTTCCTTCACTATCAACCATAGGTGCCTTTCGCATGCTATGTCTCAACAACAACTCCATCACAAATACATTATTTTTTTAATTCAAGGAATGAACGCATCGATTTTTTAGCAGATTTCCGCCGGAGTTGAATACCTTTAACTTATTATATAGAGGGCGGGTGTTCACAATTTTTTTTTTTAAAGGAAGGGGGGGGGGGGGGGGGGTATTGAAAATTTGCAGAAAGAAAATCCCTGACAATATGCACGTGACATCTACATATTGTGTCTATGCTATGAACAATGAAATTCTGTTGAACAGTTTGGGAGGTGTTGCACTTACAAGGACAGGGTCAAAAGACCTAATGATTTCTATGTTCAAAGGGGCATAACTCCTAGAAAAATTGCAGAAGGGAAATTCCCAGACAAATGCACATCTACATACTGTATTCTTGCTACATACAAGGTTTTTTGAAATTCTGTTGAACAGTTTATGAGGAGTTGCGCTTACAAGGATAGGGTCAAAAGAACTAGTGATTTCTAAGTTCAAAGGGGCATAACCAAGGAAACATTCCAGACAATATGCACATCTACATATTGTGTCCTTGCTACATACAAGGTTTTATGAAATTCTGTTGAACAGTTTATGAGGAGTTGCGCTTACAAGGATAGGGTCAAAAGACCTAGTAATTTCTAAGTTCAAAGGGACATAACTCTAAGAAAAAATACAGAAGGAAAAATTCCCAGCAATATGCACATCTACATATTATGTCCTTGCTACATGCAAAGTTTTATGAAATTCTGTTCAACAGTTTGAGAGGAGTTGCGCTTACAAGATTGGCAGCCCACCGATCGCCTGTCCGCCCGGCCGCCGTACATCACCATTTCAATAACCGGATTTTCCGTGAAAACCCGGTTAAAAATCAGTTGATTAATACTCAGGATAATAGTATTGTTTACTTGAATATTTATGAAGTCAGGGGTTAACTTACTACTCTGGACTCTCTATGAAGAAGTTGATAATGTCCTGTAATTTATCCCCCTCAGAAAATGTGATCTTCTTTGGGATTTTGGAGCAAGCCATGCAATCCTCCTAACAGAAATAAAAATATCACATATTCATTTGATCTGTATAAAAGGGAAAAAAGGCACTCAAATATTAGATAAAGGTACAAGTACATATTCTCCTGACTTCACAATTTACCCCCTGGGTTATAAGTTGGCCATTAACATTTGGTGCCCAAGGCAGCCACGGCACATTGGCTTATTTCCCTCACAGGTACCCATTTATACACCTGGGTAGAGAGGAGCAAACGTGGGGTGCATTTTGGCAGGATTCGAACCAGGGACCCTCCGATCCAAAGTCCAACGTCCTTCCACTGGACCACCACTCCCACCAAAATATTGCCAAAACTGTAGAGCTGCTGAGGTGATGCCGCATCTGATAATAGTGTGCACTGTCTGGATTGTGATGTACAAAATGTTATTAATGGTAATGCCTGCAAAACCCAGTATAGACGTAAATCGAAAGCCATATTTCTAATTGTCATGACCAACCATCACAGCAAGTTTGAAGATCCTAAGCCAAACCCTTCAGCAGTTATTGATCGCAAACCATTTCACCAGTTAAGGTCATGCTGACCTTGACCTTTGACCTAGTCACCTAAAAAACAACAGGGCTCATCTAGTTGTCATGACCAACGACATAAGCAAATTTGAAGATTCTAAGACAAACCCTTGAGCAGTTATTGATCAGAAACCATTTAACCAGTTAAGATCATGGTGACCTTGACCTTTGACCTACTGACCTCAAAAACAATAGGGGTCATCTAGTGGTCATGTCCAACCACCACAGCAAATTTGAAGATCCTAAGCCAAACCCTTGAGCAGTTATTAATCGCAAACCATTTCACAAGTTAAAGTCATGGTGACCTTGACCTTTGACCTAGTGACCTAAAAAACAACAGGGCTCATATAGTTGTCATGACCAACCACCTAAGCAAATTTGAAGATCCTAAGCCAAACCCTTGAGCAATTATTGATCAGAAACCATTTTACCAGTTAAGGTCATGGTGACCTTGACCTTTGACCTAGTGACCTCAAAAACAATAGGGGTCATCCGGTGGTCATGACCAACTACCAAAGCAAGGTTGAAGATTCTAAGCTAAACCCTTGAGCAGTTATTGATCGGAAACCATTTAACCAGTTAAGGTCATGGTGACCTTGACCTTTGACCTAGTGACCTCAAAATCAATAGGGGTCATCTAGTGGTCATGACCAACCACCACAGCAAGTTTGAAGATCCTAAGCCAAACCCTTCAGCAGTTATTGATCGCAAACCATTTCACCAGTTAAGGTCATGCTGACCTTGACCTTTGACCTAGTCACCTAAAAAACAACAGGGCTCATCTAGTTGTCATGACCAACGACATAAGCAAATTTGAAGATTCTAAGACAAACCCTTGAGCAGTTATTGATCAGAAACCATTTAACCAGTTAAGATCATGGTGACCTTGACCTTTGACCTACTGACCTCAAAAACAATAGGGGTCATCTAGTGGTCATGTCCAACCACCACAGCAAATTTGAAGATCCTAAGCCAAACCCTTGAGCAGTTATTAATCGCAAACCATTTCACAAGTTAAAGTCATGGTGACCTTGACCTAGTGACCTAAAAAACAACAGGGCTCATATAGTTGTCATGACAAACCACCTAAGCAAATTTGAAGATCCTAAGCCAAACCCTTGAGCAATTATTGATCAGAAACCATTTTACCAGTTAAGGTCATGGTGACCTTGACCTTTGACCTAGTGACCTCAAAAACAATAGGGGTTATCCGGTGGTCATGACCAACTACCACAGCAAGGTTGAAGATTCTAAGCTAAACCCTTGAGCAGTTATTGATCGGAAACCATTGAACCAGTTAAGGTCATGGTGACCTTTACCTTTGACCTAGTGACCTCAAAAACAATAGGGGTCATCTAGTGGTCATGACCAACCACCACAGCAAGTTTGAAGATCCCAAGCCAAACCCTTGAGCAGTTATTGATCGGAAACTATTTCACCATTTTAGGTTATGGTGACCTTGACCTTTGACCTAGTGACCTCAAAAACAATAGGGGTCATCTACTTGTCATGGCCAACCACCACAGCAAGTTTGACGATTCTATGCCAAGTCATTTATTAGTTATCGTTCGGAAACCATTGATCTACCGACCGACCGACCGACATGTGCAAAGCAATATACCCCCATTTTTTTCAAAAGGGGGGTATAATAAACATTAATACAAGAGGGCCATGACGGTCCTGATATCTCTCATCAGACATTCAGGAGAAGATTTCTCAAAGTTTTCACTGTATGTTTGTATAGAAAACTTGCCACTCCTGGGCAGGGCCTCATTTGATCACCGGGGCATAATTCATACAACTTTTGTAGAGGACTTCAAGCTGATGTTGTGCCAACTATGAAAGCTGAAAAACTTCAGTGGAAGATTTTCAAAGTTTTTACAATATGTTTCTATATAAAACAAGGCACCCCTGGTCAATTTTGACTCCAGGGGCATAATTTGTAAAACTTTTGTAGAAGACCTGAATTGGATGCTATGTGCCAAATAAGAAAGCTAAGAACCTTCCAGTGCCAGAGAAGATTTTCAAAGCTTTCACTATATGTTTCTGTGGAAAAATGGCCACCCCTGGGGTGGGGTCACATTTGGGCATAATTTATAAAACTTTTGTAGAGGACCTGAACATGATGCTATGTGCGAAATATTACAGCTGAGAACCTTCCAGTTTCAGGAGACGATTTTCAAAATTTCACTATATGTTCTATAGAAAAATGGCCACCCCTTGGGCGGGGCCAATTTTGACCCTAGGGACATAATTAATATAACTTTCATTGACGACCTACAGATGATGCTATGTGCCAAAGATGAAAGCTGAGAACCCTGTAGATTTATAGGAAAAGATTTTAAATGTTCCAAATTGTTGACGACTGACGACGCACAACGGATGAAGCACACTGAAGGATGAGGAACATCAGGCGATCAGAAAAGCACAACCAGAGCAATTTGCGCTCTGGTGAGCTAAATAACCAATACAGTGAAACCCCTCTAAACCGGAATTAATTTAGATACTTTTATGCAGGTGGTTGATTAATGTAGGGTGCAAGTCATGCAGACAGTTGCTGTATACCCAGCATTAAGCTGCAACCTATCTCCAAGACCAATATATATATACTAAATTTAACGTTCGCTTTTGAGGGGGTTTACTGTATCAGAGGGTTTCAATTTTTAATTCTTTTAACAAACGATTCAGAAGATTTTTAAAGATTTTCCTATGAAAAACTGATAAGTCCCGGGGTGGGCCATTTTTGGTCCGGGGGTCATAATTTGAACAAGCTTTGTAGAGGACCATTAGATGATGCTACATATTAACATCAATGGTCTAGGACATATGGTTTCAGAGAAAAAGAGTTCTAAATATTTTCCTATGAAAAACTGATAAGCCCCGGGGCGGGGCCATTTTTGGTCCGGGAGTCATGATTTAAAAATCTTTGTAGAGGGCCATTATATGATGCTACATACCAAATATCAAAAGTCTAGGCCTTACAGTTTCAGAAGATTTTTAAAGATTTTCCTATGAAAAACTGATAAGCCCTGGGGCGGGCCATTTTTGGTCCCGGGGTCATAATTTGTACAATCTTTGTAGAGGACCATTAGATGATGCTACATACTAAATACCAAAGGTCTAGGCCTTACGGTTTCTGAGAAGAAGATTTTTAAAATTTTCCTATGAAAAACTGATAAGCCCCCGGGGCGGGGCCATTTTTGGTCCGGGGGTCATAATTTAAACAATCTTTGTAGAGGACCATTAGATAATGCTACATACCAAATATCAAATGTCTAGGCCTTACAGTTTCAGAGTAGAAGATTTTTAAAGATTTTCCTATGAAAAACTGATAAGGCCCGGGGAGGGGCCATTTTTGGCCCGGGGTCATAATTTGAACAATCTTGGTAGAGGACCATTAGATGATGTTACATACTAAATACCAAAGGTCTAGGCCTTACGGTTTCTGAGAAGAAGATTTTTTAAAGATTTTCCTAAGAAAAACTGATAAGCCCCGGGGCGGGGCCATTTTTGGTCCGGGGGACATAATTTGAACAATCTTTGTAGAGGACCATTAGATAATGCTACATACCAAATATCAAATGTCTAGTCCATACGGTTTCAGAGAAGAAGATTTTTAAAGATTTTCCTATGAAAAACTGGTAAGCCCCGGGGCGGGGCCATTTTTGGCCCGGGGGTCATAATTTGAACAATCTTGGTAGAGGACCATTAGATGATGCTACATACTAAATTTCAAAGGTCTAGGCCTTACGGTTTCTGAGAAGAAGATTTTTAAATATTTTCCTATGACAAGAGGGCCATTGGCCCTATATCGCTCACCTGAGTTACAGTAATATATTGACATTTTTCAGTGGACAACATTTCTAGCAGATGAAAGAAGCTTAGTCCACTGCTTTCACCCTTTCACTGCTGAATAAACTTGAACTGGATTCAGATCTAATACCAAGTGACTGGTTGACCAAGATCTAAACTGTTTACAACTTGTGCCATTTTTGCCTTAGCTCAAAATGCCTAAAACTGGTCTTTGAGAAATTCAAATGACGTCAATAAAGCTATGCAATTATACCTTGATCCAGGTATATAGGCAAATAAAGTGCTAGGCAGTACATAATGCCAGTTTTTGTGTGAAACGACCAATAAAAATATCTTTAAAAATCTTCTAACCCTTTCCCTCATATAAAGCTGTTTTCACGCATTAGCAAACAGAGTAGACCCAGATCAAACGACACCTATGGAATATAGATCTGATTCTACAGTTTTTATCAAAGCAAAAACTTCTCTTCACAAAAATAATGTGTTTTACGCATTAAAAATAAGAGTAGACTAGATTAGACGGCTGCTATAGAAGCTGTCTGATCAGGGTCTGCTCTGTTTGCATTTGACAAGATATAGATTTGATTTTACAGGTTTTATCAAAGCTAAAACTTCTCTTTATGGAAATAATTTTTTACGCATTAGCAAACAGAGTAGTCCCAGATAATTTTTTGTCAAAGCAAACAGGTAAGGGGTTAATAGGTGTTTAGAAATAATTCTAGCTCTAGGTGTGAATATCTGATGATAAGTCAATTAAAAGGGTCATTAGTTTTTTTAACAATTGAAATAGAGAAGAGTTACTAATTTTTTGAGTAACATTAATTATTGATCGACAATAATTTTGATTAACTTAAAGACATTATTTTTTTTAAAAATCAAATTAAAACAAATACAATTAGTAGCAAGGAGAAAAGACATTATTAAACACCTAAATTTCAACTAAATGCAATTAAACAAGAGTTGCATAATAAAATTTGTTAGAATAAATGATCATAATGAAACTATTTTTTTCCAATCACATAAATTAACTGCAGAAACAAACATAACATTGTGCAAAGACCTGTGAAACTAAAATGTTAACGGTTTATTCCAATGTCTCCCACATTTTGGTTGACAAAATTCCAATAAGTCCCACAATCAAGCCAGACAGGTAATTCAATGGAGCATGCATTAGACTATAGTCAGTATCAATTGATTGCTTTATAGGTTGCTTGAACTGGCCTACCTATAGAAAGAGAACAAATATATGCAGAAAACTGATAATTACAGTTAATGACTCAAACAAGATGATGGAAAAAGTTGAGGGTTGAATGTAATTTAAGTATAACATGTAATTAAGTCAGATTGCTTAATTAATAGACACTTAGTATTGTTTGTAATTGTATAAATCACATAATCACATAATCAAAGTCATATTAAAATATTGTCTTTGATGCAATCGAAAAAATAAATTCTATTAAAGTCTGTCTGATCTTGGTCTACTCTGGTAAACTTTGCAAATGCGTGAAAACCTGTTTATTGACTGTTTCCAGCAGTTTATATCTTAAAATCCGTCTATTCTTGATGAGATGTTGAGTAATGTTATGAAGGAAAAACATATCTATTAAATTCCGTTAAATTCCATCTGATCTTGGTCTACTGTTTGCAAATGCATGAAAACACGTTTATGTGAAGGAACTTGTTAAATTATGACTGTTTCAAGCAGTTTTGATCCCGATGAGATGCTTTGTGAAAGGTTTCAATACATATGTACACGAAATCCTGAACAGTTTGATGTATTTCACATTGCTAACAGTTTGGCTCCAGATCAGACACTGCATAAGGTGGTGTGTGATTTGGATTCAAACTGTTTGTTATGTATTTAAATTTAAGAAATACCTAATAGTTTCCTTAATATTTAATATTCTAAATATGGTAACTAGCATAATGCCTATTTTTTTCCTAAAATGACAATTTTTTAGTTAATTAAAAGTATTAAAATGAATCTATTGTTGGTATTATCTAATTTAAGAAATACCTATTATTTTCCTAAATATTTAACTCTTTGCACATAATGTGGCGTCTCATGATTCTCATCATAATCATCTTGATTACCTATGCAAACAGTGTGGATCCAGATGATAATGCAGTGTCTCATCAGGATGCAAACAAGGGGGGGGGGCATATGCATGATCATGTTTTCTTAGCTTAGGATTTCCAATATCTCCCACATCTAATTTGAGAGACATTGGTAACATCTAGCTGTATAGCACTCACACTATGGGGTTAATAGGTCAACATTCCTTTCCAAATCCCTTTAATGTTTCGTCTGCAACAAAAAGTTATTGTCATCTGCTTCAATTCTTAAAATAAACTTACTTTCATTTTTTTTCAAAAATATGGTTAAGATGACAAACAGTTTGGATCCTGATGAGACGCTGCATTATGCAGCCTCTCATCTGGATCCAAACTGTTTGCATAGGTAATCACAGTTTCACCACTAGCGTGCAAAGGGTTAAGAGTCATGCATTGACCTGGAGAGATTTTACTGCCCAGAGCTATAACCCTTTAACTGCAGAAAAGCCTGTTTAACCCTTAATTTCCATCATATAAACTTGTTTTCATGCATCTGCAAACAGAGTAGACCCAGATAAGGTGGCTCCTATAGGATCAGGGTCTGCTGTTTGCAAATGGAATTTGATATATCTGTTTCTATGCCTTCTAAAACAGCTACACTGTTCCACCTTCCACATTTTATTATAAGTAGTTACAAATAGAATCACTATTCTGGAAGTACTAGAATTCCAATGCAGTTATCTCCCTTTGTCCATTATAGCTATGCTGATGGGACAAGGGAAATAACTGTGAGGAATTTTTTTTAACTAGCTTCCTGATGTTAAAGTAATATAAAACCCCAGGGTGAGGCCATTTTTGGTCCAGGGGTCATTATTTGAACATACTTGGTAGTGATACATTAGGTGATGCTTCATACCAAATATCTTAGCTCTAGATTATGTGGTTTCAGAAAAAAAATTGTTAAAGGTTTCCCTATATAAGTCTATGTAAAAACTACAAGCCCCAGGGCAGGGCCATTTTTAGCCCGGGGGTCATCATTTGAACAAACTTGGTAAAGGACCATTAGATGATGCTATATCCCAAATATCAAAGCTCTAGAAATTGTGGTTTCAGAGAAGAAGATTTTTAAAGATTTAAAAAAAAAACCTTTAAAAGTAGTGGGGCGGGGCCATTTTTTGCCCGGGGGGTCATGATTTTAACAAACTTGATAGAGGACACCCTAAGGTACATTTCTGTGAAATTTGGTTGAAATCCTCCCAGTGGTTTAGGAGAAGAAGTCATTTGAAACAAAAGTGAACGGACGGACAGACGGACAGACGGACAGACGGACAGACGGACGACGGACGACAGGCGGTCACAATAGCTCACCTTGAGCCTTCGGCTCAGGTGAGCTAAAAAACTGATAAGCCCCGGGGCGGGGCCATTTTTGGTCCGGGAGTCATGATTTAAAAATCTTTGTAGAGGGCCATTATATGATGCTACATACCAAATATCAAAAGTCTAGGCCTTACAGTTTCAGAAGATTTTTAAAGATTTTCCTATGAAAAACTGATAAGCCCTGGGGCGGGCCATTTTTGGTCCCGGGGTCATAATTTGTACAATCTCTGTAGAGGACCATTAGATAATGCTACATACCGAATATCAAAGATCTAGGTTTCAGAGAAGAAGATTTTTAAAAATATTCCTATGAAAAACTGATAAGCCCCGGGGCAGGGCCATTTTTGGTCCGGGGGTCATAATTTGAACAATCTTTGTAGAGGACCATTAGATAATGCTACATACCAAATATAAAATATCTAGGCCTTACCGTTTCAGAGAAGAAGATTTTTAAAGATTTTCCTATGAAAAACTGATAAGCCCTGGGGCGGGGCCATTTTTGGTCCGGGGTCATAATTTGAACACTCTTTGTAGAGGACCATTAGATAATGCTACATACCAAATATCAAATCTCTAGGCCTTACCGTTTCAGAGAAGAAGATTTTTAAAAAAATTCCTATGAAAAACTGATAAGCCCTGGGGCGGGGCCATTTTTCGTCCGGGGGTCATAATTTGAACAATCTTTGTAGAGGACCATTAGATGATGCTACCTACCAAATACCAAATATCTAGGCCTTATGGTTTCAGAGAAGATGTTTAAGTAAATTGTTGACGACGCACATATGCATGACGCACATACGCACGACGACGGACACTGCTCCCTCACAATACCTCACCTGGCACTTTGTGCCAGGTGAGCTAAAAAGGTGCTTGTATGAAGGAAAGGGTTAAGTGTGGCTTGTGTATACATCCTCCAAACACTTGCAGAATGTATGATGCCCTTTGGTGCCTTTGCAAACTGAGAAACCCCAGATCAGATAGCTCCTGTTAGAGCCATCTGATCAGGGTATGCTCTGTTTGCTTATAGTATTATATATATGTATATACTAGATTCCTACAGAAACCATCTGATCTGGGTCTACTCTGTTTGCAAAGGTATCAAAAGGTGATTCTATCTGAGAAAGGGTTAATATCTAATAAGGCTTGATCATGAACCCTTTGTTATTATGCACTTCAGCCATCTAATCATATTGGATCTTGTGAAAACATAGCCAAATGAAATTGTGTTACCTTTCTCTCCGCTTCAAATGTGTATGTGTAAATACCATCTGTGTCATTGAAGTTCATATAGTTGTTAAGTGGTAAACAGCAACTGAAATGGGAGACAAGAAACATGGCAATATCAAATTTACCAGATTTTTCTCTTTTTTAATTCTAACATTTCCTTCATATAAACATCTTTTCATGCATTTACAAACAGACAAATCCTAGATCAAGGTCCATGGTTATAAAGCTTTTAGTTGAGTCTGAGATCGTTCTCAAGCTTTTGATTGGTCAGATTTGAGCCTTTGGCTCAAATCTGACCAATCAAAAGCTTGAGAACTCAAATCTGACCAATCAAAAGCTTGAGAACGAAACTCAGACTCAACTAAACGCTTTATAAGCATGGACCCAGATGGTTCTTGTAGGAGCTGTTTGATCAGGGTCAGTTCTGTTTGCTTGTGGAAATATATAGATGTGATTCTATAGTTTCTGCAAAGGTACAACAAATACTGAGTGATGGACCTTAGTTACATCAATGGTCCTCAATGAGAGAAAGACACATGTGAAATTTGAAAGCTCTATAATGATTAGTTTAGAAATAACAGCCAAAAAAAGAAAGTGTGACAAAAGTCAGAACAAAGGAGAATAACTCAAAAAGTATTGCATGGA
Organism: Azorinus chamasolen; assembly: GCA_963576725.1. Lineage (NCBI taxonomy): Eukaryota > Metazoa > Mollusca > Bivalvia > Cardiida > Solecurtidae > Azorinus > Azorinus chamasolen. Next base: position 27,311,668 of record OY755244.1, read on the forward strand.
GAGTGATGGACCTTAGTTACATCAATGGTCCACAATGAGAGGAAAACACGTGTGAAATTTGAAAGCTCTATAATGATTAGTTTAGAAATGACAGCCAAAAAAGAAAGTGTGATGAAAATTAGAACAAATGGGAATAATTCAAAAAGTATTGCATGCTGGGTAATGGACCTTAGTTACATCAATGGTCCTCAATGAGAGGAAGACACATATGAAAATTGAAAGCTCTATAATGATTAGTTTAGAAATGACACTTTAGAAAGTGTGACGGACAGACAGACAACGGAAAAGTGATCCCTAAGTGACACACTACCTCTCGGCAGGTGACACAAAAATTAAGCAGATATATATTCAAGATGTCATTATTTCTTTCATGAATATTAAACTAGGAAAAAGGTTATTGAATGCACAACTGACCTGGATATAGGAGACCACAATCTACAATCGGTGTGTGAGAATATGAACTTGACCTTGACCCCAGAACACACCCTCTTGCAATCCCAACCTTTGTTAGGTTGTTGCCTCCATTGAAATCACTCGTATACCATGTTTGGTTACAAAAGATCCACTCTAACTAAAGTTTCAGTCTAAAAACTGTTACAATAGTGTTAACTAGAACTGTAAGCCAAAAGCTAACGAATACCCCCACCTGGCTACTTGTCAGAACACCTATCATCAATCTGAACATATGTACATACAGAAACATGAAGAGATTTAAAAACAATACATGCCCCAACCCAATTAATGTAACAAAAATGACAAGATGTTCAGCAAAAATGAAGATAATTCAGAATTCAGAGAAATAAGACCCTTTCATGAGGTTTTATCCACACAACATATTTTTCCCACATTCTAAGTACATGTGTAATAAGTTATGGGAGCATTGAAAGCAATGCCATGGTCCCTAACCGGTTGAACTCTGCCACAATTTAACGAAAAGCACTTATGTGCTGCACATTCATACAAGAACCTGTATATAATACTTATTGATTCAAATATATCACTTCTAACATGTAATATTCAATCCAAGATCAATCACAGACATAAATAAAGCAACTTTTACCAAATATTGTCAAGTCCAAAAAGGGAGATAAGTCTGTTAAAATTCATAGAAGTGTTATGGCTGCTGCCAATGTCATCCAATAAGTTCAAGCTGGTTGGTTTATTTTTGTGAAGTGTCAATTCCAAAGTTCTAAACCTAGGTACCTTTTCAGAAAAACATTCAGTTCAAGGACCATAACTCTGACAAAAATTATTCAACCAGACCGATATTCGAACTTAAGCTGTAACTCATCTAGATTTAGCTTTATTTTAAATATAAAATTAATACCTCCTACCACTTCCAAAGAAAGACCGGAAAATTGAAAATTTGACAAAAAATAAAGTTCAAGGGCCATAACTCTGGCAACTAGAGGTTTTTGTCAAAAAAACGGATGTCTCCCCTCTAATAAAAACAATATGTAAAGGGAAATCACTAAAAATGTTATGGTCTTGATGAATGATACTTCCCCTCATTATGCGTTTTCCACACTACATTTTTCAAGAAGAAAATGATAACAGCTAATAACTCCAAAAATACTGATACCAGATTTATGGCCCTTGTGCATGACACTTACTTTCATCATGCTCTTTCCAAAAATAAAATGTCATTCCAATAGCATCAGTCGAACAGGAGTTATTGATCGGCCAAAAAATGTAACAAAGGGCAATAACTCCAAAAGTATTGAAGCCAGAATTATGGCCCTTGTTCATGACACTTTCTCTCATCATGCTCTTTCCATGTATGAAGTTTCAATACGATGGCAAGAGCCATGTAGGAGTTATCGTCCCGACAAGAAAGAATTAAACAAATGTACAAGGGGCAATAACTCTAATTTTATTGAAGCTCGAGTTAAGGATCTTATGCATGACACTTTCTCTTATTATGATCGTTCCATGTATGAAGGTTCACTCCAATGGCATGTGTCACATAGGAGTAATCATCTGGACAAAAAATTGTGATTGTTTTTACAAAGGGCAATAACTCCAATATTAGTGAAGCCAGAGTTATGGACCTTGTGCATGACACTTCCTCTCGTTATGATCTTTCCATATATGAAGATTCAATCCAATGACATGAGCCATATAGAAGTTATCGTCCGGACAAAAAAGTGTGATTTTTTTTACAAAGGGCAATAACTCCAATATTAGTGAAGCCAGAGCTATGGACCTTGTGCATGACACTTCCTCTCGTTATGATCTTTCCATATATGAAGTTTCAATCCAATGGCATGAGCCATATAGAAGTTATCGTCCGGACAAAAAAGTGTGATTTTTTTACAAAGGGCAATAACTCCTATATTAGTGAAGCCAGAGTTATGTACCTTCTGCATGACACTTCCTCTCATTATGATCTTTCCATATATGAAGTTTCAATCAACTGGCATCAGGCATATTGAAGTTATTGTCCGGACAAAAAATTATATTTTTTACAAAGGGCAATAACTCCAATATTAGTGAAGCCAGAGTTATGGACCTTCTGCATGACACTTCCTCTCATTATGCTCTTTCCATATATGAAGTTTCAATCAACTGGCATCAGGCATATTGAAGTTATTGTCCGGACAAAAAATTATGATATTTTTTACAAAGGGCAATAACTCCAATATTAGTGAAGCCAGAGTTATGGACCTTGTGCATGACACTTCCTCTCGTCATGATCTTTCCATATATGAAGTTTCAATCCAATGGCATGAGCCATATAGGAGTTATCGTCCGGACAAAAAAGTGTGATTTTTTTTACAAAGGGCAATAACTCCAATATTAGTGAAGCCAGAGTTATGGACCTTGTGCATGACACTTCCTCTCATTATGCTCTTTCCATATATGAAGTTTCAATCAACTGGCATCAGGCATATTGAAGTTATCGTCCGGACAAAAAGTGTGACAGACAGACGGACAGACGGACAGACAGACAACTCTCACGAAAACAATATGTCTCCCCCATATAAATATGGGGGGAGACATAAAAATTATTCAACCTGACTGAGATTGGGAATGAAGCTGTAAATCATCTAGATTTAGCTTTATGCAAAATATAAAGTTAATATCTCCAACCACTTCTGAAAAAAGTCTGGAAAACTCAAAATTTGAAGAAAAAAATTAAAGTTCAAGGGCCATAACTCTGGAAATAATTATTAAACCGGACTGAGATTGGAACATAAGCTGTAACTTATCTAGATTTAGCTTTGTACTAAATATAGAGTTGATATCTCTAGTCACTTCCATAAAAAGTGGAGAAAACCGGAAAACATTGGTAGGGGATTAAAAGGGGGAGATAACTCCTGAAGTAGTGGTCTGATCATAATGGAAAAATGCGGTGCACAGGTTTATATGGTCATATGGCTAAACATGAACTTTCAACAAAATTGAAGCAAAGACGGATGGACGGACGTACAGACAGACAGACAACCTGATTCCAGTATACCCCCCAAAAAAAACTTGGTTGTGGGGGGTATAATAAGTGAACATGACCTTGAACCCATAAGAGTAATTCTAACAATTGTCATCATGTAAAATATATTCAATCCAAGTCTCCTACAAGAGCCGTCTGATCAATCCAAGTCTCCTACAAGAGCCATCTGATTTGGGTCTTATCTGTTTGAAAAGGTTTCTCTATCAGGTAAACTCTTAATTCTCACAGCAGAGTTTGCATGGACAATGATTGAGACGTGCATTAACTTTGAAACTGATCTGGATCCAAATAATTTTGAAAAATTACCAAAAAATTTCCCAATTGCATTTTCACCCGTATCCTTGCCCTTAACCTAACCAGCATTAGCAAAACGTTTGGATCAAGATGTCATGTACATGCGTATTCAATTTTGTGTCTACTTTTAGTGAAGTTTCTAAATTTATAAAAATGTGTCATACAGGAGCCATCTGATCAGGATGTATGGTTATGAAATAGCATAGATACTGTCATGGTAGAATAGTCTCTTGTTCATAATAACATTATACAAGAGGGCCAGAATGGCCCTGAAGCGCTCACCAGACAATCAGAGGAGAAGATTTTCAAAGTTTTCACTATATGTTTCTATAGGAAACTAGCCGGCCCTGGGGCGGGCCAATTTTGACCCCAGGGGCATAATTTATACAACTTTTGTAGAGGACTTGAACATGAAGCTATGAGCCAAATATGAAAGATGAGAAGCTTTCAGTTTCAGAGGAGAAGATTTTCAAAGTTTTCACTATATGTTTCTACTGAAAACTACCCACCCCTGGGGCGGGGCCAATTTTGACCCCAGGGCCATAATTCATATAACTTTTGTAGAGGACCTATACATGATGCTATGCGCCAAATATGAAAGCTGAGAACTTTCCAGATTCAGAGAAGATTTTCAAAGTTTTCACTATTTGTTTCTATTGAAAACTGCTCACCCCTGGGGCGGGCCAATTTTGACCCCAGGGCCATAATTAATATAACTTTTGTAGAGGACCTGAACATGATGCCCTGCGCCCAATATGAAAGCTGAGTGCCTTCCAGTTTCAGAGGAGAAGATTTTCAAAGATTTCACTATTTGTTTCTATTGAAAACTGCCCACCCCTGGGTCGGGGCCAATTTTAACCCCAGGGCCATAATTTATATAACTTTTGTAGAGGACCTAAACATGATGCTATGTGCCAAATATGAAAGATGAGAACCTTCCAGTTTCAGAGGAGAAGATTTTCAAAGTTTTCACTATATGTTTCTATTGAAAACTGCCCACCCCTGGGGCGGGGCCAATTTGACCCTAGGGGTATAATTTATATAACATTTGTAGAGGACCTGAACATAATGCTCTGGGCCAAATATGAAAGCTGAGAGCTTTCCAGCTTCAGAGGAGATTTTCAAAGATTTCACTATTTGTTTCTATTGAAAACTGCCCACCCCTGGGGCGGGCCAATTTTGACCCCAGGGGCATAATTTATATAACTTTTGTAGAGGACCTGAACATGATGCTATGTGCCAAATATGAAAGCTGAGAACCTTCTGGTTCCAGAGAAGATTTTCAAAGTTTTACTATGTTTCTATTGAAAACTTTCCACACCTGGGGCGGGGCCAATTTTGACCCCAGGGGCATAATTTATACAAATTTTGTAGAGGACCTATAGGTGATGCTATGTACCAAAGATGAAAGCTGAGAACCCTGTAGATTCAGAGGAGAAGATTTTTAAAGGTTCAAATTGTTGACGCGGGACGACGGACGACGGACATCAGGCAATCACAAAAGCTTACCCTGAGCACTTTGTGCTCTGGTGAGCTAAAAATAAGATGTGTTTGTGAAACACTATGCCCCCGATTATTGCCAATATAAATTTGACCCATAATTTGACCTTGATATATATGACCCTGACCTTATTAAGTCATCCCTAGAAATGTCGCCTTCATAAGTTGCACAAGCATGCCAAGTTTGAAATATGTATGTGCAATGGCTACAAAATTATCAGGTGAAGGGGGCATAAAAATCAATATTCATAAAGTCAGAACTACAGATAAAGGTGCATACCCAAATACTAAACTTGTCATTTCTCCACCAAACCCTATATTGTGACCACTCTTTAGAATCGTCATCTTCGAAACAATTCTAAAGAGGTTCACAGTAAAGGGTTTGGCTGAGAAATAAAGGGAGCTATTCTTGAGCTGAGAACCTTCCAGTTTCAGAGGAGAAGATTTTCAAAGTTTTCACCATATGTTTCTATTGAAAACTGGCCACCCCTGAGGCGGTGCCAATTTTGACCCTAGGGGCATAATTTATATAACTTTAGTCGAGTACCTGAACATGATGCTATGTGCTAAATATAAAAGCTGAGAACCTTCCAGTTTCAGAGGAGAAGATTTTCAAAGTTTTCAATATATGTTCCTATAGAAAACAATGTGCCCCTAGGGCGGGGCCAATTTTGACCCCAGGGACATAATCTATATAACTTTTGTAGAGGACCTAAATATGATGCTATGTGCCTAAGATGAAGGCTGAAGATGCTCTGGTTAGCTAAAAAGATCAATAAACTTCTGTATTCCAATGATTTACAAATGACAAACTGATAGGATTGGAATACGTTTTGTATTATAAACAATAATGATGGCAGAACTAATCTCATGAGCATCCTGTGTGTCTTTGAGAGGATTCTAGCATTTAACTGACATTTTCATTTCCTTGACAAAAAGTGTTTTTCTCTCATATTGCGTTGTTTAATTCAAAACGATCTCAGGTTTTCATCTATTACTTCACAAAAGATTTTCATAATGAATATTTTTCATGAAAAATATTGTAAATGATTGAATCTTTCTTCTGCTATTTTTTGACACTTGCAAACAGTCTGATACCAGAATTTGTTTTGTTTTTTGTTCAAACCTTCCTCACATTACATAAATATGACAGAGGTTGTAACCACTTGTACACATTACTCTCAAAGATGCAGAGGAAGGCATGTGTGGTTATCTATAGACTTTTGTCTCACATTAACCCTTTACTCCATTAATATGCTTTTCTACACCTTTGCAAACACAGCAGACCCAGATCAGATGGCTCTTGTAAGAGCCGCCTGAATAGGGTCTGTTCTGTTTGCTTATAATATAATTATATTAGTATGAATATTCATGGATTAAAGGGTTATGCTACAAGCTGCCTTATGGTTCCATTAGATTGATCATGTGGCTTTTTTAGATGTTTCATAAACTTGTATTATATATACAGTAGAATCCCGCTAATGCGACCACCTAAAAGAGGTATATTTTTGGGTGCTAGATGCAGGTGGTAGCTTAATGCAGAACAAAAGTAATGCAGAAAGCTCCTAGAGGAGCTTTCTGCATTACTTTTGTCCTGCATTAAGCAACCACCTGCTTATTAAGACACCCATGTTTATTCATTAAGTGGTCGCATTAGAGGGGTTTTACTGTACTTCAGTATACCCTTTACTTCATGAATATTTGTGTAAGAGGTAGTAACCTCATATATTAATTAGCTGAATGTTTATGACATGAAAAAATGAACTTTTGGCCATGACAGAAACTGCAGAATCGGATCTAAATCATTTCATAAGCAGACTCAGGTCAGATGTCATCTACAGGAGCTGTCTGGTCTGAGTTTACTCTGTTTGCAAAGGCATTAACACATTCCTTTATGTAAACACTTTTTCACACATTTGCAAACAGAGTAGATCCAGATCAGATGGCTCCTCTAGTAGCCTTCTGATCAATGTCTGCTCTGTTTGCTTATGATATGATACAGATCTGATTCTACAGTTTTTGTCAAAGCAAATAAAATCCCTTGAAAATTATACATTATAACAAAATGTGTTTGTGAAACACTATGCCCCCTCGATATGATATTTGACCTTGAAGGATGACCTTGATCTTGACATGTCATCACTCAAACTGTGCAGCTTCATGGGGTACACATGCATATCAAATATCAAGTCTGTATCTCTACTGGTACAAAAGTTATGGCCAATGTAATAAACTACAGTGAATCCAAAATATGTGTGCTAAACTCGTTTTGAATAGGAAATGGTCAGACAGCTCCAAACAATCTCTTAAAGACTTACATTGGTTACCTATCAAAGCTAGGATCACTTTTAAGATATTGACATACATGTACAATTGCTCTCTCAACCACGCTCCCGTTTATCTAACAGAACTTCTCGTAAGGCCAGCACCAACACGCTGTCTGAGATCGGTAGACAAAGCTCAAGAGATGTATGCTGTGCCTTTCAACAAGAGAAAGACCTTTAGTGATAGAAGTTTTGGGACAGTAGGTCCCAGACTTTGGAACGGGCTTCCTAGCGAGATTAAAAGAGCAGAAAATGTTGATTCTTTTAAAAGAAAGTTAAAAACGCATTATTTCAGACACTTTGACTCACTTTTTAATATTTCGTAGAAACTGTCCGTGTGTTTTAGATGTATAAAGTACTTAATAATATAAAGTCTGGGTTTTAGTATATTATAACAGTTTTTTAACCATCGTTTTATGGATATTAGCTTTTATGCTTTCTTAAATGTATATTCGTGTATTGTATATCCTCTATCGATTTTTATTTGTCTCTGATTTTATTTATGTCAATGTATAACGCCATTGAATGCATTATTTGCAAAAATAGGCGTTTAACCAAGTGATTAAGTTTCAAGTTTCAATGTTAAAAGTTGGTGACCTTTGACCATGAAGGATGATCTTGACCTTGACATGTCACCCCTCAAACTGTGCGGCTTCATGAGATACACATGCATAACATTATCAAGGATGTGTATCTACTGGTTCAAACGTTACGGCCAATGTTAATGACCTTTGACCTTCCAAGATGACATTGACCTTGACATGTCACCCCTCAAACTGTGCAGCCAAATGAGAAACACATGTATACCAACAATCAAGTCTGTATCTCTACTGGTTCAAAAGTTATGGCCAATGTTAAAGTCGGTGACCTTTGACCCTGAAAAATGACCTTGACATGACACCCCAAACTGTGCAGCTTCATGAGATACACATGTATACCAAATGTCAAGTCTGTATCTCTACTGGTTCAAAAGTTATGGCCAATGTTAAAGTCGGTGACCTTTGACCCTGAAAGATGACCTTGACCTTGACATGTCACCCCAAACTGTGCAGCTTCATGAGATACACATGCATACCAAATGCCAAGTCTGTATCTACAGGTTCAAAAGTTATGGCCAATGTCAAAGTCTGTGACCTTTGACCCTAAAAGATGACCTTTACCTTGACATGTTGCCTCTCAAAATGTGCAGCTTCATGAAATACACATGCATACCAAATATCAAGACTCTATCTCTATTGGTTCAAAAGTTATGGCCAATTTGAAGTTGGTGACCTTTGACCCTGAAGGATGACCTTGACATGTCACCCCTCAAACTGTGCAGCTTCATGAGATACACAAGCATGCCAGATATCAAGTCTCCATCTCTACTGGTCCAAAAGTTATGGCCAATGTTAAAGTCGGTGATTTGACCCATATGTTTGACCTCTGACCTTTAAGAATGGCCTTGACGTGTCACCCCTCAAAATGTGCGTCTTTATGAGATACATATGCATGCCAAATATCAAATCTCTATCTGTACTGGCTCAAAAGTTATGACCAATGTTAAAGTTAGACAAACAAACAGACAATTTGACGTTTGACCCTGAAGAATAACCTTGACCTTGACATGTCATCCCTCAAAATGTGCAGCTTCATGAGATACACAAGCATGCCAAATATCAAGTCTCCATCTCTACTGGTCCAAAAGTTATGGCCAATGTTAAAGTCAGTGATTTGACCCATATATTTGACCTCTGACATTGACAGATGACATTGACCTTGACATGTCACCCCTCAAAAAGTGTGACTTTATGAGATACATATGCATGCCAAATATCAAGTCACTAGCTGTACTGGCTCAAAAGTTATGACCAATGTTAAAGTTACAGACAAAGAAACAGACAATTTGACCTTTGACCCTGAAGGATGACCTTGCCATTGACATGTCACCCATCAAAATGTACAGCTTCATGAGATACACAAGCATGCCAAATATCAAGTCTCTGTCTTTACTGGTCCAAAAGTTATGGCCAATGTTAAAGTCGGTGATTTGACCCATATATTTGACCTCTGACCTTGAAGTATGACCTTAACCTTGACATGTCACCCCTCAAAATGTGCGGCTTTATGAGATACATACGCATGCCAAATATCAAGTCTCTATCTGTACTGGCTCAAAATATATGACCAATGTTAAAGTTGCGTTAAAGTTACAGCCAAAAAAACAGACAATTTGACCTTTGACCCTGAAGGATAACCTTGACCTTGACATGTCACCCTCAAAATGTGCAGCTTCATTAGATACACAAGCATGCCAAATATCAAGTCTCTATCTCTACTGGTCCAAAAGTTATGGCCAATGTTAAAGTCCGTGATTTGACCCATATATTTGACCTCTGACCTTGAAGGATGACCTTGACCTTGACATGTCACCTCTCAAAATGTGCGGCTTTATGAGATACATATGCATGCTTAATATCAAGTCTCTATCTGTACTGGCTCAAAAGTTATGACCAATGTTAAAGTTGCTGACAAACAAACAGACAAACGGACAAAGAGACAAACAAACAGACAGGGCAAAAACAATATGCCCCCCAGATCAGATCTGGGGGGCATAAAAATGTTTGCTACTAGATATTCAAGATGTCATTATTTATTACATGAATATTGAACACGTAAACATTTAACCCATTCCCTCATATTGACGACTTTTGACGACTCTGTAAAAGTCACTTTGTGAAACCATTGTGATAAATAGAGCATTTGCTCCTATAGGAGCAAAGTACAACATTCTAAAACTTTCCTTTTCTCTAGTTAATGCTCTTTTCGGTAGATTTATTCAAAGAGGTTGTATCTAAAAATAGCCTATGAGGTAATGGGTTAATAGGCATATACAGTAGAACCTCCCTAAACCTGACATTACATTCGGTATAAATATCAGTCTTTGAGACAGTTGGCAGCTTAATGCAGGGTGAAAGTCACCCTGCATTAAGCAGCCACCTGCATAAAAGTATCTAAATGTTTCTCTACTAGAATTCCCATTTACAGAGGTTTTACTGTATATGATGAAAATGTTTAAATTTTACATACCGAGGGAAAAATGGATAGTTATTATGCATACATCACAATCAGTTCAGACCATGTGGTAACAAGATGACCGCATACGGTACATAATACGCCCACTTGCAAACTTTCTCTGATTCAACATGCCTTATAAGTGTTGACATTTTCTAATCTGTGCTTCAGATCATGATTTCCATATTAAGGTGATACTATTTTTTAAAAAAATGAAGTGAATATCTTATTAAATAAACAAGAGGGCCAGAATGGCCCAGAAGCGCTCACCAGACAATCAGAGGAGAAGATATTCAAAGTTTTCAGTATATGTTTCTGTTGAAAACTGGCTACCCCTGGGGCGGGGCCAATTTTGACCCCAGGGCCATAATTTATATAACTTTTGTAGAGGACCTGAACATGATGCTATGTGCAAAATATGAAAGCTGAGAACCACCCAGTTTCAGAGAAGAAGATATTCAAAGATTTCACTATTTGTTTCTATTGAAAACTGCCCACCCCTGAGGCGGGGCCAATTTTGACCCAAGGGCCATAATTTATATATATTTTGTAGCGGACCTGAACATGATGCTCTGTGCCAAATATGAAAGCTGAGAGCCTTCCAGTTTCAGAGGAAAAGATTTTCAAAATTCCACTATTTGTTTCTATTGAAAACTGCTCAACCCCTGGGGCAGGGCCAATTTTGACCCCAGGGCCATAATTTATATCACTTTTGTAGAGGACCTGAACATGATGCTCTGTGCAAAATATGAAAGCTGAGAGCCTTCCAGTTTAAGAGGAGAAGATTTTCAAAGATTTCACTATTTGTTTCTATTGAAAACTGCCCAACCCCTGGGGCGGGCCAATTTTGACCCAAGGGCCATAATTTATATAACTTTTGTAGAGGACCTGAACATGATGCTCTGTGCCAAATATGAAAGTTGAGAGCCTTCCAGTTTCAGAGAAGAAGATTTTCAAAGATTTCATTATTTGTTTCTATTGAAAACTGCCCACCCCTGGGGCGGGGTTAATTTTGACCCCAGGGCCATAATTTATATAACTTTTGTAGAGGACCTAAACAAGATGCTATGTGCCAAATATGAAAGCTAGGAGCCTTCCAGTTTTAGAGAAGAAGATTTTCAAAGATTTCACTATTTTTTTCTATTGAAAACTGCCCAAGCCCTGGGGCAGGGCCAATTTTGACCCCAGGGCCATAATTTATATAATTTTGTAGAGGACCTAAACATGATGCTCTGTGCCAGATATGAAAGCTGAGAGCCTTCCAGTTTCAGAGGAGAAGATTTTCAAAGATTTCACTATTTGTTTCTATTGAAAACTGCCCAACCCCTGGGGCGGGGCCAATTTCGACCCCAGGGCCATAATTTATATAACTTTTGTAGAGGACCTGAACATGATGCTCTGTGCCAGATATGAAAGCTGAGAGACTTCCAGTTTCAGAGAAGAAGATTTTCAAAGATTTTACTATTTGTTTCTATTGAAAACTGCCCACCCCTGGGGCGGGGGTTAATTTTGACCCCAGGGACATAATTTATATAACTTTTGTAGAGGACCTGAACAAGATGCTATGTGCCAAATATGAAAGCTGAAACCCTTCCAGTTTCAGAGGAGAAGATTTTCAAAGATTTCACTATTTGTTTCTATTGAAAACTGCCCACCCCTGGGGCGGGGCCAATTTTGACCCCAGGGCCATAATTTATATAACTTTTGTAGAGGACCTGAACATGATGCTCTGTGCCAAATATGAAAGTTGAGAGCCTTCCAGTTTCAGAGGAGAAGATTTTCAAAGTTTTACTATATGTTTCTATTGAAAACAAGGAATCCTTGGGGCAGGGCCAATTTTGACCCCAGGGCCATAATTTATATAACTTTTGTAGAGGACCTAAAGATGATACTATGTGCCAAAGGTGAAAGCTGAGAACCCTGTAGATTCAGAGGAGAAGATTTTTAAAGGTTCAAATTGTTGACGACTGACGACGCACGACTGACGACGGACGACGGACGACGCACGCCGACGGACGACGGACATCAGGCAATCACAAAAGCTCACCCTGAGCACTTTGTGCTCTGGTGAGCTCAAAAGTTACAGCTAATCCTCATTTTTGCAGATTTTTGTAAAGTGCAACGGCCATAACTCTGTAAAGACAAACTGAATGAACCTCAAAATAAACTCAGCTTCAAATTTTGTTGCTTAAAACATTTGTGTTAAGTTTCATTTATATCATTTTAATAGTTTTCCCAGAAAACAACAGACAAACTAAAAGCTGACCGACCAACAAAGCAACGAACACACGAAGTTCAAGGACCATAACTTTAGAATAAAATGACATATCAAAACCCCCGCAATATATGTAAAAATTCACATTAAGGTTTAACCATATAAAAAAATTGAAGTAAATATCATTTCAAATGAAAAAGTTATGGCCATCCTCATACTTGCATTATTTTTTCAAGTGCAAGGGCCATAACTCCGAAACAACAAATCAAATGATCCTCAGAATCGACTTAGCTTTAGGTCTTGATGCATTAAACATGTGTATGAAGTTTCATTAATATCTGTCAAACAGTTTTGCCAGAAAACAGCGGACAAACTATTTGCATATATTTGCATTTTTTTTAAGTAAAAGGGCAATAACTCCGAAACGAAAAATCAAATAAACCTCAAAATCGACTCAGCATCAGATCTTGATGCATTAAACATTTTTGTGAAGTTTCATTAATATCTCTCAAATAGTTTTCCCAGCAAACAGCGGACAAACTATTTGCATTATTTTTTAAGGACAAGGGCCATAACTCTGAAACGAAAAATCAAATGATCCTCAGAATCAATTCAGTTTCAATTCTTGATGCATTAAACATTTATGTGAAGTTTCATTAATATCTCTCAAATAGTCTTCCCAGAAATCAGCGGACAAACTATTTGCATATTTTTTAAGGACAAGGGCCATAACTCTGAAATGAAAAATCAAATGAACCTCAGAATCAACTCAGCTTCAGATCTTGATGCATTAAACATTTGTTTGAAGTTTCATTAATATCTGTCAAATAGTTTTCCCAGAAAACAGCGGACAAACAAAATGTTGACGGACGAACGAACGAAAGAACGAACAAACGGACGGACGGACAGGGCCACTACAATATACGACCACCTTTATTAGGTAGGCGTATAAAAACCTTGAGATTGGATGTACAACTACCATATACCCATTCACATAGGTGTCTAAGTTCTGAGATAAACCAGGATGGTATTGGCAAAAACCTGAGGCACAAACCACTGCTATGACATACTGGTTTTGCAATAATTCCGAGATCCAAAGTTATCAAATGAAATCTTCATCCTTTATGTTATAACTGTATTCATGTTAGAAATACATGTAACTAGAACTATCACTAAATGTTAAGATTACTCCGCACAGCAGCCTTGATCGCAAATCCAAGGGCTCATAACTCCTGTATATTAGATACTGAAAAAAATTATGTGATGCACATCTACACTTCACAGAGATCATGTGTATCAACTTTCACTGAATTATGTTGAAAACTGTTGAAGTTCACTCCAGAAATTTTATTGGGGTAACAACATATTTGGTACAAGTCCAAGGGCAGATAACTCTTGTATGACTTGTTAGATACTGAAAAGAATTAGGCCATGCACACCTATACCTCAAATAGACTAGGTGTACAAACCGTCATAGAAATTAGATGAAAAATATAAATGTACAGTAAAACCTCTCTATAAAGGCCACTAAATTTAGTGGCTGTTATAGAGAGATTTTACTGTAGTTTGTATAACAAGTACACAGGTACCGCTATACAACAGGAAATTCTGGAGACATGCAAACACAAACTATTTAATGCACAAATACACCTCATAGAGGTCATGTATATAAACATTTGCAGAAACAAATTGAAGGACGGTTTTACGACACCAACTACCAAGGTAACAGTCCCAAATGACAAACAATACTCAAATTTCAAGGGGAGATAGTTCTGCAATTCCTGGCACTAAGAACATGAAAATTTGGTATTGTACATTTACTGTTTGTGGTTATTATATATGGTAAGTTTCAAACTGAAGTAGAAATTTGCGACACCAACTACCTATGTTTCAGGCCAAAATGACCAAAAATACTAAAAGTTCAAGGCTAAACACACAAAAAGTTACGTCTTACACATCTATTTATTTCGGGTATTATGCATGCCAGATATATATTTAATAACTTTGGAACCAAAGAAAACTTTTGAGACACCAACTATCAATGGTACATGCCAAAATGACCAAAAAATACTCAAAGTTCAATTTAAGATGCTAGATGTTCAACACATGAAACTGTGGCTTGTACATCTACTATTCCTGGTTATTATGTATGGTATGCATAAATTCAGTAACTTTCAAATTTAAGGAGAAGTCTGCCATACCAACTACTCATGTTTCATGCCAAAAAACCCTCAAAGTTCAAGGGGAGAAAAATCTCAAATGCCTGGAAGTAAATCATGAAAATTGTGCTCTGCACATCTGCTATGTATTGTTATTAGGTATGCCAAATATAAATTCAATAACTTTCAAATTGAATTCAACTATCCATGTTCAAATGCGGATCGACCACCAATCAACTGACCAACCAATCGCCAGCCAACCTGCCCGACCGACAGAGTGATTCCTGTATACATCCTCAAACTTTGTTTGCAGGGCATCATAACATCTAGAATATTTGTTAGCTAAATGTTTATAATGGCATATGAACACATCCTACAGATGTCTGATATGGGTCTACTCTGTTTGCAAAGGCATCAAATGGCAGGTCTATCAGATAAAGGGGTTGAGCTCTGTAGATAATACTATCTGCAAAAAATTGATCTGAAAACCTAAAATCTCACTGAAGATCACAAGTTTCTTTTGAGATTCTTAAGAATATATGCCTTTGAATGCCGTAGCAAACAGAGGAGCGCCCCCTGGTCGGGATCTGCTGTCTATGCCTATAAAAAAATAGATCTGATTCTAGTTTCTGTCAAGGCCAAAACTTCTTATTCATTTAAAAAAATTCAGTTTAAATACAAATCAAGTCATTTTTTCTAACATGAATATCCATGGAGTAAAGGGTTAAATAGAGATAAAACAAGATGTGTTTGTGAAACACTAAGTCTCAGATATGACTATGACCTTTATGTATGACCTTGGCCTTAATAAGTCACTGCTAAAAATGTTCACCTCCATAAGTTGCACATGCATGCCAAGTTTTAAGTACAGTATACATGTTGAATGGAGACAAAATTATCGCCTATCTAAATTTGACCAGTAATTTGACCTTTGACCTTGATGTACAGATGACTCGACTGAGCGGTCATTCGGACTGAAAGTAGGCTATAACTAGGCACTTTACTTTTCATGTATGACCTTGACCTTAATAAGTCACCCCTAAAAATGTTCACCTGAATAAGTTGCACATGCATGCCAAGTTTGAAGTATGTTACAGGAGCCATCTGATCAGGGTTTACTCTGTTTGCAAAAGCGTAGAAAGTCGTATTTATGGAGTAAAGGATTGACCCAAGACTATCCCAACACTGTCTACTCAATAATCATAACGAGAATGACATGAAACAAAAAGGAGTCATTGGAAAGAAGGATAGCCAATGTTTCCCTGGAATTTCTTACCTTGTGGCCAGTTTGAAGACTTCTGTGGCACCAGCAGCTGAAAAAAAAGCGGAAAGATACATCAAAGTTAAATGTTCATAAACATATCAATTTTTCAAGATTTATTTCACAAAATCTCAACATACAGAGCTCCTATTGGAGTTTTCTGCATTTAGTTTAGTTAGACCTGAATTAAGCTACCATTTGCCCAACAGTCCAATAGTTTTGATGGCAATTTATGACAGGTTCTACTGCATTTCACAAAATCTGAATATCTAAAGAGTGGTCACAGTATAGAGTTTGGTGAAGAAATAAAGGAGCTATTCCTGAAAATGATAAAAATTATGAATCTTATCTGGACCTCAAGTTACAAGCTTTAAACTTATAAAAAAAAAACTCAGAAAAAGGAGCAGTGCTACCTGCTATCACTGCATTTGTTGATGCTACAGCTGGTATGATTCTTTTCACAACACCTGGAAAAAAGACAAAAGTTCATTAAGAGTGAAACAACTTGTTCTTCCAATTTCATGGGATAATTGGAAACATTTGCAGATGTTGGTAATATATGTACTGTCCAAATAAATTATATTGATTTTCTAAACCCCAGTGTTATGGCCTGCATTATAAAATATTAAAATTGACATATTAACCCTTTCCCATATGAACATTATGCATGAAATGATCACTTAATGAATATTCATTAACTTAATTTCTATAAAGTTAAAGTTTAAAATGGAATTGTTAGGTAGACAAGAACTGAAGTTAGACAAGAACTGTAGGATCAGATCTTTAAAATTTCGAAAGCAAACAGAGCAGACCCTGATCAGAGAGCTCCTACAGGAGCCATCTGATCTGGGTGTACTCTGTTTGCAAAGGCATGAAAAGGATTAATCAAGGTGTGAGTATTTCAGTGGCACCTTGTGTGAGTCTGTAGGTTATTCCAGTGATGTTGTACTCATCCGCCCTCTCTCTGGATTTTTCCATGATCCACTTTATATGTTCTGGACTGTCTCCATCTATTGCAATCCCCTCTAAAACACAAACACAGCATTTGTCGGTGACTTTCTGCCTAGGCAAAGCATATTTAAGTCACAGGATAAAGTGTCCTATTGGTTTCCGTAACAATTAAGACTCAGACCTGGGTCCCGTTTTACTAAAGATCGTTTCACCAAACTTATCATAAATCCTAATGACATTCATTACTAAATCACTTCAATAGTGGAAAATTATCACACATTCTAACATACAACAAGGGTAACTTCATACAACATAAATTACATTAAATTCTAAGATATGACAATAGCAACTGAAAGTCGAGATGATCGTATGTTTGAACTTATGATAATTTCTGTGATATTCTTTTGTAAAACAAGCTGTCTGATCAGGTCCTACATTGTTTGGCATTTATCCCAATCTGCAGAATTACATTTGACAAGGCAGACCTTGATCACATGCAGTGTCTCTTATGCGTTCACTGGGATCAGTCTACATGAAATCTTTATCCTATGGTACCAATGCCTGACCCAATAAAAAAAGTCAAGATAAAATTTCTGAAAGTGTTGTAACCTTCCCTGAAAACATTACAAACAAAGTCCAAATGTTTCAAAACCATCCCTCAGGTTGTAAAGAAGGGACTACAGAACTGAAGCTAGACAAACTTGTCACAGATAAAAGCAACATCCTTAGATTTAAACAAAAGCGTACAGATACAACACATTGCATAACTCTGCAAACTGATCTTGTTAGAAAGAAGAATTGTCAGTAATATTTATCAAAAGTTAAGTTTTTCTTCAAAAGTAAAATCAGAATCTCAAAGAGTTTGGATCCTGGTGAGAAGCAGAGATACTCAGCATCTCATCTGGATCCAAACTGTTTGCATAAACTTTCCAGAAATCGCCACTAGCAAACAAAAAGATAAACTGGCTACTTGCCCCCAAAAGGCTCTTCTTTTGGCCACAGCAATATCCTCACATACTCAATGCAGTGTTCTGGTAGCCTCGGAGTGTGTGCTATGGTGCACAGAGGGAAGTTTACCTGAAAAATGCACAACAGCTCACAAATCAATGCAATTTGAAAGCTTCCCCTGTTGCATATTCATGTAAGAAATAATAACATGAATATTTATTACCTGAAGTTTTATAATGGCATATGTACACAGGATATTTTGGTGTTGATAGACTCTGTAGAATCAGATCCATAATAATTTCATAAGCAAACAGAGCAGACCCTGAGCAGACGGCTCCTACAGGAGTCGCCCAATCTGGGTATACTCTGTTTGCAAAGGAGTGAAAAAGTGTTTATATACAGGCAAGGGTTAAATCTTTTATCTGATGAAACCCATATTGACGCTTGTACAAGCTTTTAAAATTCAGTTAACAAATATTCATGATGTCAATATCTATTACCGTACATAAATATTCATCAGGTAAAGGGTTCAATTTACTGAAAGTGCAACACCATTCCATAACAAAGGACAAAAAAAACCAAGCAACCCTTTACTCCATAAATTCGCTTTTTTACGCCTTTGCAAACAGAGTAGACCAAGATCAGACGACTCTGACCAGGATCTAATCTGTTTGCTAATGAAAAAATATAGTTATAAATTTACAGTTTCTGACATGGTAAAATATTCCTTTCTTCATAGGGCTGTTATAAAAATACTGTTAATTTAAATTCATATAATCATTTCTTAATAAACATTCATGAAGTAAAGGGTTAACTGTACCTGGGGTGGATATAGATCTAGGGTACATTCAACACAGGCTGATATGCCGGGCAGTATCACTCGGGCATTCCCCTTGAAGCCTTCTGTACCGCCATCTACCATTGGAATGAGAGAACTTTGGTCAAGCTGGCCTTCATCATCATACTGCAGCATGCTGACCTAAAACAGAGTAAAGTAACCATAGAATCATGAGAATTACAATCATGACAATTACAACTATTAGAATAACAATCATGGAAATAACGATCAAGAGAATTCCAATCATGAGAATTTGCAAGCCTGAGAATTATATTTCATCAGAATTCCATTCATGAGAATAATAATGATAAAAATTAAAATCATGAGAATTACAATCATGAGAGTTAGTCATGATAATTAAATTACAATCAAGATAACAATAATTACAAATACAAGAAATACAATCATGAGTATTACAATTATTAGAATTACAATCATGAGAATTACAATCATGCAAATTACTCTGTGGTTACACTCCTAAAAGTATAGGAATTACAAGCAGACATATAACCATCATCTTACACTTTTCACACAGACAATCTTAAATTTTAGTATCCACTGCAGAAAATTCCTTCTAAAATGATACACATGTAACTGTCTGCACTCTACTGAATTTATGTTGACCTTTGCAAACAGTATGGATCCTGGTAAGATGCTGAGTAGCTGTGTGTGTCATCAGGAACCAAACTGTCTGACACTCGTCATTGTTTTTTAAACGGTACAGTAGAAAGATATTTAAGAAGTGAAGCAGGTGATAATAGTTGCAAGGCGGCCATTGCTTAGAGAAGATCAATCCTTTACTTTATATGAATGCCTTTTCATGCCTTTGCAAACAGAGAAGACCCAGATCAGACAGCTAATGTAGTAGCCATCAGCTAGAGGTCTTTTTGCCCATGCTACAGATTCAGCCATGGTAAAATATTCCTTTGGTCACAATGCCATTACAAAAATTCAGCTATTTGATATTTATGATGTCAATAATTCTTACTAAATGCTCATGTGGTAAAGGGTTAACCCTTTCCCTGTTCTATATGTATTCCAAATTTCATGGACAAAATAGTAATAATGAAATAAGGAAGGTGGAACATACTAGCCATTTTAGAAAGTAAAGAACCAGATCTATCAAATTCTATTAGCAAACAGTGTAGACCCTGATCAGACGGCTCCTCTAGGAGCCGTCTGATCGGGGTCTACTTTGTTTGCAAATGCGTGAAAATGAGTTTATATGAGGGAAAGAGTTAATTAGATGAGTGGGTAGATTGAATGAGAAATTACCTGCAGTGGAAATTATACAAGAGCAGTGAAACATGATCTTTAACCCTTTACCTGATGAATATTCTTGTTTGAACTAATGACTGTATGATTAATAATTTGCTGTATTTTTATAATGGCATATAAACAAAGGAACGTTTTACCATGACAGAAAGTGGGCCATCAGATCAACAATAATTTGAAGCAATAATTTGAGCAGACCCTTATCAGAGCTTTCCGATCTGGGTCTACTCTTTCTGCAAGTTTGTGAAAATGCGTTTCTATCAGTTGAAGGTTCAAAACAAATACAATATTTGAAATGCCACAAAAAACAACAAACCTTTCATTGAAACTTGACAAGTCATACATAGATTTGAAATAAAGAAATATCTGAAAGAAAACGGTTAAAATATGCGTCTACTATTTCCCAATACTTTTAAGATTTCATTATGTAAACAGAACTTTGAAGTCTTCCAGTGACATTGATATATTAACATGAGCTCAGTTTTCACTTGAGAAATACAAAATGTCTACAGCTTAGAAAAGAACTATCATCTATCTTAACATAATCCTTTATCTGAGGGAGATGCCTTTTGGTACATTAAGCAAACAGAGTAGACTCAGATTCGATGGTTCCTGCAGGAGCCATCTGACCAGGGTCAGTTTTGTTTGCTTATGAAATTATATAGATCCGTTTCTACAGCATCTTCTATGGCCAAACTGATTAACAATTAAGCAATGATCTATTACTTCATAAATATTTATTGAATGCATTTTCAGATGTTCACTGCAGCAGGGACTGCAACTCCAGGACAGAACTCTACAGTCACCGCAGACACTGCTCCAGCTCAAGTTCATCCTGGGGCAACACATCGTCTACTTAGACGGATGGAGGCCAACGACGACAGCATTTTCATAATTGTATCGGAACATAAGAACTTTTGGATATATGTACATTGGAAACTTAAGAATCGGTTCTATATAGTTCTATAAGCAAACAGAACACCCTGCTCAGACAGCTGCAAATGGCGATGTCTGACCTGTGTCTACTCTGTTTGCAAAAGCATAAAAAAACATCTCTACCAGGTAAAGGGTTTAACCCATTCCCACTTAGGCTATTTTTGACCCAACCTCTTTGAATAAATCTACCGAAAAGGAGCATTTACCAGAGAAAAGGAAATTTTTAAAATTTTGTAGTTTAAAACCATTGTAATAAATAGAGCATTTGCTCCTGTAGGAGCAAATGCTCTATTTATCACAATGGTTTCACAAAGTGACTTTTACAGAAGCGTCAAAAGGCATCAATATGTGGGAATGGGTTAAAAAATTACTAAATAGATATACAATATTGTGTTATACTAATATACATGTACAATATGTGATGTACTGTGACACATTATATAATATGCACAAAATTAAATTGATGGACAGGGGTAAATCTCAGTGATTTTTTTACCTGCGAGTCCCGAGTCCTGTACTCGTAAAATTCTCTGAGGATGCAAAGTTTCAAATTATGTGAGTCCCAATAATGCATTGAAATTTCTAACAAAATTTAATTTTGAAGTATATTTTAATTATTATCAATACCCAGTTTTTCATCAGCTATTAGTATGAAAAGTACAGTCTTATAAATACCTTTGACTGGGTGCTTTAATCTGTTTTCATAGAATATTAAAATTTGGACTCATTCTTTCAGTTTGGGGACTCGCAGACTCACTGTTTATCGAGTCCCAGGACTCGTGCAAGAAAATTTGTAAAAAAATCACTGAAATCTTAATACCACCACCAACACAAAACACACATACGTTTAAGTAGCGGTACATAAAACTCTACTTAAAGGCATTTCAAAGCTCCTTATATAAGTGACCCCCCCTATATACACAGTATCCAGCTGTGCTCCTGCAGTGTCCAGTCAGGGTCCATAGCCATAAGAGATAAGTTATGCAATTATACCTAGATTCTCTGTGATGGTAGCCTGCCTTATCAGTTTGTGTATCAGTTAGCTCCCAAAATACACAGCATGGGGATAATGGGTCAACATTCCTTTCGAAATGCCTTTAATAAGAAATTCATTTTGTAATTGTTTATAGAAGTTACTTTTGCGCTCAGCCCTATATGTATAAACACAAACAGCTATACATACCAACATCCCATTGATCCATCTCCTAGCAACTATGGAATCAAGCCCACAAACAACAATGTGAAAATCTGAAATAAGAGTGCCAAAATGTCACAATATATGCCCGTCAAATGTCTGTAAATTAAAAGGCCATTACTTCATATCAGGTGGCATAAAGTAAGGGGAGATAATTGTGGAATGTCAAGGGCAATCTTGCTATTTATCGAACTTCACTGAGACATTATGGTAATATACATGATGACCAAATTCGAAAAGGATTGGATTACGATTATTTGAGTAATCGAGTGGACAAGCAAAAGTTCACCGAAGTTCATAAAGAAAGGGGAGATAATTCTTGATTGTCAAAGACAATCTTGCAGGCTATCAAACCTGACTGAGGCATTACAGCAATATTCATGCTGAACAAATTTGAAAAAGATTGGATGACATTTGTTTGAGTTAGAGAGTGGACAACCAAAAATTTACAAAAAATTCATAAAGCAAGGGGGATAATTCAGGAGTGTCTGGCGCAGTATTGCTGGTTATTGAACATGACTGAGAAATTATGGTAATATACATGCTGACAAAATTTGTAAAGGATTGGATTACATTTGTGTGAGTTAGAGAGCTGACAAGCAAAAATTCACAGAAATTCATAAAGATAATTCTGGAGTGTCTGGGGCCATCTTGCTGGTTATCGATCTTGAGTCAGACATTATGGTAATAGACATGCTGACAAAATTTGAAAAGGATTGGATCACATTTGCTTGAGATAGAGAGCAAACAAGCAAAAGTTCACAGACGGATGGACAGCGCCAGGACATAATATGTCCCGTCTGAAGACAGGCATATAATAAAAAGATTGAAGAAATAAAGCCTGTCAAATGTCTGCAAATTAAAAGAAGGGGTCATAGTTTGAAAAATCTTTGTAGAAGACCATTAGATCATGCTACATACCAAATATCAAAGATCTAGGCCTTACAGTTTCAGAGAAGAAGATTTTTTTAAGATTTTCCTATGAAAAACTGATAAGCCTATGGGCGGAGCCATTTTTGGCCCGGGGGTCATAATTTGAACAATCTTTGTAGAGAACCATAAGATCATGCTACATACCAAATATCAAAGATCTAGGCCTATCAGTTTCAGAGAAGAAGATTTTTAAAGATTTTCCTATGGAAAACTGATAAGCCCTTGGGCCATTCTTGATCCGGGGGTCATAATGTGAACAACATTTCGTTCCCCATAGCCACTGATGCTTCTGACAAAACTTGGTTAAAATCGGGTCAGCAGTTTCAGAGGAGATGTCATTTGAAAATGTGGCCGGACACCGGACGCCAGACAGATCGCGGTCACAATAGCTCATCCTGAGCCTTTGGCTCAGGTGAGCTAAAATTGAAAGGGCTAGATTAGCAACAATGTACCTTATCATGATACACGGACAGACTGACGGACTGACATGCACATACACCTATTTCTACTGTTTTTGTTCTGGTACATATTCTGGTTAAAAATCAGCTAATTAATACTGAATATACATACAGTCATTATTTCTGACATGAATATTCATGGAGTATAGGGATAACGTTTAACATCAGTGTTGACATTGCCAAATCCATTAGTAACAGTACATGTAAATGTCTTATGTATGAAAACAGGCATTGAACCTTTCCTCCATAAATATGCCTTTCTATGCCTCTGTAACAGTTACTTTATGAAACAATTAAGATAAAAAGAGCATTTGGTCCTTTATAGGAGCAAATGCTCTATTTATCACAATGGTTTCAAAGCCCTTGGGTCTAAAAATAGCCTATGGAGGAAAGGGCAACCTTTTGACTGATGTTAAGTCTGCTAAAACTCTAAATGGCTACAATTTTTACTTAATACTGTTCTTTCAATTCATTTAAACTTTTGAGAAACCATTGACTGGACATCAGACTAGCTTGGATCCTGATGAGAAGCTGAGTTAGTCTGTGTCTCATCTGGATACAAGCTGTTAGAAAAACAACTGTCAGAGATTATGCTGAGTAGGTGAGGGCCAAACAAATACAATCAATTTAACCCTTTCTTTCATGAACATTTATGTAAGATTTTTTTACATCACGAATACTAATTAGATTAATTCATTAAATATAGTACATGGGCACAGGAATTTTGGCCATGGCAGAAAGTGTTGAATCATGTCTATATTATATCTTTAGCAAACATAGCAGACCCTGATCAGACGGCTCCTATAGGAGCCGTCTGATCTGGGTCTACTCTGTTTCCAAAGGTGTAGAAAGGTGTATTTATGGAGTAAAGGGTTAAGGACTGATGTGAACAATAAATACAAATGCTTACCTCTGTAAAATGACTCATCATAATCTTGTATTTTAGCATAATGTCTGGAAATGGTCAAGGAATAATCAATATTTGCACATGATACAATAATATTACTCTTTAAAAAAATGTGTCAGTTTCAACATTGGGAGAGTGTTCTCACCCTTTCCCTGTTCAATGTTCGTGTAAGAATGTTTTACTAGACTGTCGCAGGACAGCAAAGCTCGCCTATTGTAGACCTTGTCTACAAAGATGGAAGTCGAAAATATTTTTTTCTATTTTAACTGAACTACATCAATCTTAAACCTACTGGCAAACTCTATATTCCAAATACCAGCTACCTATGGCAAGTATTTCATGTTGTATTAGTGCATCTTAACACTTACCCCAAAACTTTAACCTTGAGATTTCAGCCCAAAAATCGAAGTCCAAAACAGGTGAAATTTGGACTAAAATTCAATATTATTTTTAATTTTAGCTACACTACATCAATGTTCAACACACAGGGAACCTCCACTCCAAATATCAGCTTTCTAGGGCAAATATTTCATGTAGTATTAGTGTAATTCAACACTTACCCCAAAACTTTAACCTTCCTATTTCAGCCCAAAAAGCTAAGTCCAAAACAGGTGAAATTTTGACTAAAATTCAATTTTATTTTAAATTTTAACTACACTACATCAATGTTAAACACACTGGGAACCTCCATTTCAACTATCAGCTTCCTAGGGCAAATATTTCATGTAGTATTAGTGCATTTCAACACTTACCCCAAAACTTTAACCAAAAGCCAATGCCGACGCCGGGGTGATTCCATGAGCCCCCCTATTCTTCGAATAGGCGAGCTAATAATGGCACATGTACACAGGGTGTTTTTTGTATTGATAGAAACTACAGAGTCAGATCTATTATACTTACATAAGCAGACTGAGCATACCATGATCAGATGATCCATCTAGAGGAGTCATCTGATCTGGGTCTACTCTGTTTGCTAATGCATGAAAAGAAAAAAAGAAAGGTATAGAGATGCTTTTGGGTGCCTTTGCAAACAAAATGGACCCAGATAAGATGGCTTCCGCTTAATAAGAAATAATTCAGATTCGATTTAATAGCTTTTGCCATGGTCAAGAAGTCCCTTGCTCATAATGTCAATATAAAAAATCAGCTAACTAATATCCTAACAGTCTAATTTCTTAACCCTTTCCCTCATATATATTCACATCTTTTTCACATCTTTGCAAATAGAGTAGACCAAGATCAGACAGCTCCTGTGGGAGCCATCTGATCAAGGTCGGCTCAGTTTGCTTATGAAATTATAATAGATCTGACTCTACAGTTTCCATCAATACCAAAAATTCATATGTACATAATGCAAAATGCCACAATAAAAAATCAGCTAATATTTATCCATGATGTTCTTATTTCTAGCATGAATATTCAACAGGGAAAGAGATCATCAAAACAAGTATCTATAAATATTTCCAGATGGTATTGAAAGTCACAATTATCCCAATGATGCCTCAGATATACATTGTATATACACATTTAAATAAGAGTTTTTAACAGGGTATTTTTATGTTAGATTAAAAACCAATTAACCATTTACTCCATAAATATGCCTTTGCAAAACGAGTAGACCTAAATCAAACAGCTCCTAAAGGGGCCTTCTGATCAGGGTCTGCTCTGTTTGCTTCTGATTTAATATAGACATGTTTATATAGCTAAAATATCCTGTGTCCATGTGCTATTACAACTAACTAATCTAATTAATATTCATGACATCATTATTTCTTGCATGAATACTCATGGTGGAAAGGGTTAAAGACATCGAGTATATCAATTTTTTGAAGCCAGTTCTACATTTTCTTATTCTATGTCAAGGATACGGTGTAACATTAGTGCCAGGAATTCTATGGTTGATGAATTCTGCGGCTACCTCAGCTTTGGCTCTTCCAACATCCTTTGTTCTGTGAGGCAAAAATAGAAGACAATATAGATCTCTCACTCTCCTAGGAAATAATACAAACAACCCCACTTATAAACATATCACATTTTCTGATATATCACTTATGTGTTTACAGACCATATTGTTCTTACTAACCATATAGTTGCAACTGGTTTTAAATATGCCTACAAATTACATAAATCTTTTGTTTATATTCTGGAAAGTATATCATAAAAACTGATCACATAAATGCTTTAATACATAATGACTGTTTATGTGTTTGATATCTAAGACATGATGATATTCGCTGAGGTATTAACCCTTCTCTTGCTGAATTTTAAAATATGTTTCTCCTTCTTTACCCATGCCTTGTTGGATAATTACATATATCTTCACTGTGTACACGTATTTCGCTTTGAAATCACTGCTGTGGAGTGCACTGGTTGCACAATCAACTTGTAAATAGTGCAGGAGCTGTCTCATCAGGGTCTTCACTATTTACAGGTAGGTATATTGAAATGAATAGCAAGCAAAGGGCTAGTATTTAATCTGGTTGAATTTTAGCTTTATAACTGTTTATAAATAGGCTGACAATATTTTGCTGTACAACAAAATCTTATAAGTATCCATGAAAAAATGGTTTATTTTCTATCACAGGGGCAGTTTTCTATTTAATTTCAAATTGACAATCTTCATATTAAAGAATAATTGAACATAACCAACAATGTATTTTATCATTTTATTGAAAATATGCATTAATTGTAGAGACAATCAAATTAACCGTTACCGAGCTCTATAAATATTCAGTCTAGAAATAATGACATCATGAATTTAAACAAGAATTTTAACAGACAAACAGATGGACAGACGGACGGACGGACGGACGGACTGACAGAAAGCACAACATTAATATGTCTCCCTCCCCTAAAGGGGGGGAGACATAATTCACTGAATTTTTACAAAACTGAACTGAACGAAATAATTTTTCATCATGACAGAAACTGAAGAATCAGATCTTTATTATATCAAAAGCAAACCCAGCAGAGCCTGATCAGACAGCTCCTATTGGAGTCATCAGATGTGGGTCTACTCTGTTTGCAAAGAAATGATCTCATTGATTGAACATGCATGTCTGGTTTTATGCATAAAACCCCTTTAAATGCACTTTACTCCTTTAACCCATTCCCTCATACTGGTGCCTCTGTAAATGTCACATGTTGAAACCACTGTGATAAAAAGAGCATTTACTCCTATAGGAGCAAATGCTCTATTTATCACAATGGTTTCAAACTACAAAATTATGTTTTTTTCTTTTCTCTAGTTAATGCTCCTTTTGGGTAGATTTATTCATAGTGGTTGGGTCTAAAAATAGCCTATGAGGTAATGGGTTAATACCTTTGCAAACAAAGTAGACCCATATAAAATGGCTCATGTAGGAGCCATCTGACCGGGCTCTGCTCTGTCTGCTTAAGCAATAATACAGAATCTGAACCTATAGTTTCTGTCATGGCCAACTTTTTATGTGTTCACATGCCATTATGAAAAGATATAGAATCAATATTTATGAGTGTCATGATTTGTTACATGAATATTCATGGAGTATAGGGTTGATACATATAACAACCTGTATGTGATTTATTTCAGTGTTACACCTCTGTCTTGCTCTAAACATGTATACAATAGATTATTCGAACTGAATCAAACTGTAAAAATACTCTGTCAGTATGTGATGACAACTACAGATGGAAATGATTTCTTGAACTGAAGAATGACAGACCTGTTATATTGCAACATACCTAAAGAGAAACTGTCTGTTCAGGTTTGAAATGTCTATGGTGTCCATGTCGATCACATCAATGTTCCTGAATCCCAGCAGCGCCTGAAACAAGATTATTAGGAATGGAATGCCTCAGTCTGATTGCAAAAATATTATCCAAGAGAAATAAATCTTGTCAACATGCATGAAAAACAAACATTTGATAATTACCCTCTGAATTTGGGAATCAAGTGTACTGTCATTTGCAAACAGTGTAGACTCAGATCAGAGGGTTCCAATGAGCATTCTGATCAGGGGATGCACTGTTGTTTGCCATTCTAAATCCTATTGCAGATTTAATCCTTTCAAACTAAATGGACTCTAAAGTTAAGTATTGATGGGCAATTCCACTTTGAAACTGCAAGGTATTAATGCTTGTGTGTGTTGGAACTTGGATTGAGTTTAACCCATTACCTCATAGGCTATTTTTAGATACAACCTCTTTGAATAAATCTACTGAAAAGGAGCATTAACTAGAAAATAGGATGTACCACAAGCCCTTTAACTCTATCAAAAGCCAGATTACTAAGGTCAAAGACAAAACAGACAAACTAAAAAAATATGGCGTCATCTACCATATCACATGTGACAATTGCAAGGAAGATTACATTGGAGAAACTGGCAGAACACTAGAAACAAGAATGAAAGAACATGTGACCAGAAACTCCTCAGCTATTTTTGAACATTGCAATAACACCTGACACTCTATCAAATCAGACAACACAAAAATATTGACCAGCGAGAATATTTTAATGAAAAGAAAGGTGAAAGAAGCCATCGAGATCAGACAGCGGAAACCATCACTCAACAGGGACGAGGGCCTGGAGTTACCCTCCGTCTACACGCCTCTCCTCAAGTCAGGTGACCAAACCAGGTCACCTGACCAGCACTAGTCGAACAGTCAGTGCCGACTAAGGAAGTGTGATACTTCCGAAAATTACACAGGTAAAAATTTCACAGCTCTGAGTAATGGAAATCTAATACAATGAATCATCCAGAGCATGGAAACAACCTTTTTAGTTGTAGAAAAAAGGATTTTTTTTAGAATTTTGTTGTTTCAAACCATTGTGATGAATAGAGCATTTGCTCCTATAGGAGCAAATGCTTCATTTATCACAATGGTTTCACAAAGTGAGTTTTACGGAGTCGTCAACAGTAGTCAATATGAGGGAATGGGTTAAATGTGTTGCAACACTAAACAAGTTATAGAGCACCAACTAGAAATGACTTGATGAACTGATAATATCTGGCACTTAGTTCATATGTACACAGTTTCATTAGGATGCTTTTAACCATTAACTCTATGAATATATGGTTAGATTCATGTCAGAAATAATGACATCAAGAATGTTTATGAATTAAAGTTTTATAAAAGCACAATGAACAAGGGAATTTCTTAAAAATATAGAAACTGTATCATTACCTTATAAGGAAACAGAGCAAACACTGATCAAGCATCTACTGAAGACATCTGAGCAGGGTTTACTATGCATAAGTGAAAAAGGAGTATCTATGGCGTGAAGAGTTAACATAATTTGCTTACATGCATTGTTAATCCTTCTCTTGCTGAATTTTAAAATACATTTCTCCTTCTTTACCCATGCCTTGTTGTATAATTACATATATCTTCACCGTCTACAATTATTTCCCTGTGCAATCACTGCTGTGGAGTGCACTAGCTGCACAATCAATTTGTAAATAGTGCAGACCCTGATGAGACAGCTCCTGCAGAAGCTGTCTCATCTGGGTCTGGGTCTTCACTATTTACAGGTAGGTATATTGACGTTAACAGCAAACGAAGGATTAAAACTGTAATCTTAAGCAAAAGAAAAACATACAGCTATCAGAGCTACAGATAGAGATTCATACTCAAATACTACAGATAGAGATTCATACTCAAATACTAAAAGCGTCATTTCTCTACCAAACTCTATGTTGTGACCACTCTTTAGAAACAAAGAGGTTATTCTTGAAAATGTTTCAATTTACGCATCTTATATGGACCTCTGGGCTATTGCTTTTCAAGCATAAAATAAACACATGAATAATATACCTTACCAAGTCTTTCAACAATTCACATCCAAGGCCACCAGCACCAATAACAAGGATCTTGCACACATCTTGAAGAAATGAAATGGTCTAAAAATAAAATAAATAAAAATGTGTCAAACAGTTTCAATTCATGACATTCCATACTCAAAGAAATCCATATATGATCTCATATTCATCCAATCATTTCCTATTCTATGGACTCTGTACCCCTCCCAATGAAACTGACAAAACATGGCAATCAAAAGTGGCAATTAACTTAAAAGTATGATTGCACAGTTAAAGACAATTAATATTATGAACAACAAGCTTGTTTTATAAGTGAACATTAAAAGCAAATGTAAAAAGATCTGTAAATTTAAAATAAAAAAAAAGCAAAAATATAAAGCAAAACAACATACATGTATTTACAGTAACTCAGATGTATACAGAACTTTTATCAATCCCTTTGAACTTGGAAAGTGAGAGAATAACATCTTTTAACAGAACAGAACAGAACAATTATTTTATTTGACTTGTACACAAGATACATCGTCATACATACAATTCAACTACAAATTGATACGTGAAACAATTAGCGTAAGCAAATATATGCAGATACAAATACTTTACACATAAGTTGAAATTTTCTTGGTCAGTGAGTGAACAATTTTTAACAAATTTTGTATTAAATTATGCTGATAGAATTTCTTAAACAGGACAAAAAGGAACAAATTCTATATTAAATTATGCTGATAGAATTTCTTAAACAGGACAAAAAGGAACAGAACGTATTTTTCATGTTTTTGATTACAGCTTACATCAATGCTGAAAACTTGTCAGTGTAAGATTAGAAGTATATGTATGTATCAATCATCCAACAGATTTTAGAAATGTGACAATTAATAACTATACCAAGTCATTTAAATCCACAGTCGAATAAGTGTTAAATAAACATTAATTTAACCCGTTCGTCCATAAATACGCCTTTCTAAGCCTCTGTAAAAGTCATCTGTGAAACCTATTGTGATAAATAGAGCATTTGCTTCTACAGGAGCAAATGCTCTATTTATCACAATGGTTTCAAACTACAAAATTCTAAAAATTTCCTTTTCTCTAGTTAATACTCCTTTTCAGTAGATTTATTAAAAGAGGTTGTATCTAAAAATAGCCTATGAGGTAATGGGTTAACTCTATCTGGAATGTAGTGTCTAACAGTGCTAAAAGTGTTACTGAACTTTGAGAATAAGAAGTATACAATATGCATAAGGAAAAGTGACTAGGTTTGGCCACAAACTTGGCTAAGATTTATAAACCCACTCATCAAACAAGAGTTGGAATGGTTTGACCACAAATTTGGCTAAGACCTTTCCACCCAACAAATAGAGATAGAATACCTCGTTGCTTGGTTCAAAGTCTGGATGAGCAAATGGTCCAGTTCTCTCCAGAAATTTCTGGACATGGTTCCATCTTCCTGCCCAATCTGTTGACATGATTAGATTATGCTGCTTCAAACTGAAATACATTAACAATTCTAAATATGGCATAAACAATTATGATGAAAATATTACATGTTCTGAGATTAAAACAAGTTCATATTAACAAGGTATTTACTTTCTCATCATTTCTTAAAGATACAACACATACATTTCAACTTCTACTGATAAACAAGACAGTTACTTGCAAAAGCTGTTGTTACTGGCTATCGTTTATCAAGTGTATGTCATGGTGTGTTGTTTATTGCGACTTTGCATGGGTTGGCAATATGGTAGAGTGCTGACTAGTAAGCTAGGGTCTGTAATTTCAATCCTAATTCCTAACCCTTAAAATTTACCTCCTGAACATTCATGTAAGAATAATGATGTTATGAATATTAATTAAAATGAATTGCACATGCATAAATGAAAGGAAATTTTGGCCTCACACCAAACGAATATTTCCTAATGTTCAGTCTACTTTGTTGCTTCATCAGCTTCATGCTGTCTGGCCCACAGGCGTTGGGCTCATGAAATATGTCTAAAATAAGTTAAAATGTCCCTAAATTGACGTTTTGTAACATTTGGGGCCGAAAAAATAAAGCCTGGGGCGTTTTGAGACAAAGCTGAAATTTCGTATATTCTATATAAGAGAAAGGCAAATAACTCTCGGACCATCCAATCCACGGGTGCTCCGCTTCAACTGCAATTATTTTCGACCGGAGGGGAATTTTCCCACAAAACAAAGATTATACAGAAAGAAAAATGTTTTATCTACACGCTGGTACCAAATACCCCATACTTTGTCTCCGTTTTAGCGAGTACGAGGGGCAAATACCTTCAGAAAAGAGTGTTTTTTATTTACTCGGAAACGATATAGTTGGCGACAAAGTGCTCGATTTCACTAAAATCCCTATTCGGGAGCGAATCTGACACTCTTTTTTGGTAGATCCTGATGAGAAATGATGAAACATGTTCAAAAAGAATTTCACATACCGGTGACAATGCATTCTACTGCCACAGATCCGATTATATCTTTTCCAACACTTCAACGCTAACAGACTACACCATTTTGCCCAGCAAGCGTCTATTCGAATTGATTAATTGTCAATTATGTAAACATTCAAATTATGTAACCCTGCTTTCTTCGTGATGGTGCACGGCGAAGTGGGGAACCAGTAGTCGTCTGAGCGCTTGACACGTTAAAAATGAATGTAGCCGTTTCTGGTCCTCGGAATTGTCCGAAAAGATTTAATAGGATCTGTGGCAATAAAATGCGATGTCACTGGTATGTAAGATTCCCTTTGAAAATATTTCATCATTTCTCATTAGTATCTACCAGAAAGAAGCGTTAGCTTCGTTTCCGAATAGGGATTTTAGTGAAATCGAGCACTTGTTCGCCAACTATATCGTTTCCGAGTAAATAAAAAACACTGTTTTCTGAAGGTATTTGCCCCTCGTACTCGCTAAAACGGAGACAAAGTATGGGGTATTTGGTACCAGCGTGTAGATAAAACATTTTTCTTTCTGTATAATCTTTGTTTTGTGGGAAAATTCCCCTCCGGTCGAAAATAATTGCAGTTGAAGCGGAGCACCCGTGGATCGGATGGTCCGAGAGTTATTTGCCTTTCTCTTATAGAATATACGAAATTTCAGCTTTGTCTCAAAACGCCCCAGGCTTTATTTTTTCGGCCCCAAATGTTACAAAACGTCAATTTAGGGACATTTTAACTTATTTTAGACATATTTCATGAGCCCAACGCCTGTGGTCTGGCCCCTTGTTCTGGATGTATGAGACCGTGGCAGTAATTTATCCTGATCCATTATGTCCTTCCCTGTCAGAAATTTGAAGACCTGAATCATATCTCCTCACCCTCGCCTGTAGAGCAGGGAGGGCAGTTTCAGTTTCTTCAGACCCTCTTCATATGTCAAGTCGCATACTTCAGCATAGTTTGGTCGCTCTCCTCTGGACTCTCTCCAATTTGTCGATGTCACCCGCGTATTGATGTATGCGGGGTGCGTTGCCATATTCCGGTAATGGCAGAACCAGGGTCTTATAGAGTCGCTTGATCACTATACCCTTCCTGCTAGCAAATGTCCTTTTGATCATCCCCAAGATTCGGTTTGCCTTCGTGACATGCTGGTGGAATGACAACTTATTGTCAACATAAACTCCGAGGTCCTTTTCTAATTCCGTGCTTTCAAGCTGTCTGTGATGGCCATCGTTGTCCCGCATGTGGTAGTGATACTGTGTATTGCTCTGGCCCAGGTGCATAACATTGCATTTACTAGTGTTAGGGCGAAAAGTGTATGGGGCGTCAATATTTATAAACCAAACATGCAATACGGCGGAATAGTTTCGATGACTTCCCAATAAATTAGTTTGAAACATTACAATCTTCGGAAAATTACTGAAAATATATAGTGCGACCTGTAGACACCACACTTTTCATTTCTTACCGGTTTCGTTTTGTTTTTCAGGTATCCTTGTAGAGTCGCTTACATCGTTTATAAAAGATAATTCCCCATCTACTATCATTACTATTTTTATTGACATAAAATAATTTTCCTCTCAATTATTACTATTTATTTTTGAACCAAATTTGATACTGTCTATAGAAATTAGAAGCGGTGAAAATAAATGTAGCCATAATTGATCTAAGCGGTCTTATTTATGACAACATGGCTGATGTTCAGCTTGCACCGCTGAGAGCTCTTGGAGACTTTTTACTTGAATCTGCACGGTTCCAAGTTCCAAACATCAAGGATCCTGAAAAATGGGCCAACAGAATAATGAACAACCTGCTGTATTACCAGACTAATTATTTCTTGACGGCGTTAATTGTCTTTCTTTTGATAGGGTAGGTGCTTTTTTGGATCTGAACCCGATTCGGTTGGTTGGAATGGGTGCACTCTGTCCAGAGTTCAGGGTCTCTCTACTCACCTCTGTCAGACTGAGCTAAGATACTTCGCAAATTGTTTTCGATAAGAATTTTAAGTCGGTATTGTTTATATTTAGAAGAATTGCACATATAAAATACCAGGAAATTATGATAGTAAATTAAGTTTTATCTTAAAAAATTGTTAAGAACTTGATATTTATTTATTTTTATTGATATACAAAAAGATGTCAAAACTAGCCAATTTACAAATTTATATTGTAACCGGGTGTTCTTTCAATAAAGAAACATACCAGGGATATCGAACCTGGGTTGCCAGGTTCGCAGTCATGCACTCTACCACGTCAATATAAAAGCGTGCTTGTACGGCAAGGCCGTACAAGTAATGATAAACCTACACACTGTGACATACTCCCCCAGCAAGTTGAAATTTGTCCCAAATTTCTATGGGTAAACCATATGAGTATGACTGGGAATCCAACTCGGAGCACAAACCGTCAAAGCCCAATGTTGGGCGCTAAATGTAACTGGGTGTTCTTAAAAAGAAACATACCCACTCAGACCCGGGATCACCAGGTTGGCAGTCATGCACTCTACCACGTCGACATAAATGCGCGCTTGTACAGCAAGGCCGTACAAGTGATTATAAACCTACACACTGTGACAATATGATTGCCCAGGGGATTTACCCTTGTAAATGTACAGTCAGCTGAGCGGTCCTTCGGACTGAAAGTAGACTATAACTAGGTACTTTACTCTTTTTTTTCTTTTTTTGGTAAATGACCAGTTTGGTAAATTTAATTTATATAGTAAACAGAATTGATGTTTCTGTAAAAAGGTGATTATATAGTAATTATGTTCACAGGTATTTCACACCTTCCATTGATGCATTATAT
Organism: Azorinus chamasolen; assembly: GCA_963576725.1. Taxonomy (NCBI): domain Eukaryota; kingdom Metazoa; phylum Mollusca; class Bivalvia; order Cardiida; family Solecurtidae; genus Azorinus; species Azorinus chamasolen. Next base: position 27,347,409 of record OY755244.1, read on the forward strand.
AATAGTCTTATTGTGGTGATGGAGGTTTTGAACATTGAGTAGCTCAGTGTTATCTGGGTGTAAGCAGTAGTGCAGGAGTGAATACGCAGTTGTAAACCATTAATTGCCGATTACGAAATGGCGATTAACTGGTTACAAAATCTGTAACCAGTTAACCGGATTAGTTACTTCCCTTAGTTGTTATCGGTTTGATTTGTTTGCAGTAGAATGCTTAAGTTTACAGCAGTCATTAAATTTCTTGTTCAATAAAACTGTTTCCCAGGGCACTATATCAATTTTATTTTGTGATGTACAACTGTTATTTAATGAATCATTTGTATATAATTGTTTTTTCTTCTGCTGTTACAAAATGATAGAAAAGGCAGAAACAGGCAGATCAAAGGTGGAAAGTAGGGTAGTGTGATGAAACATGTTTATTATTACAAGTTCACGAAATGTGATGTTTTGAATGGAATTTCACAATTGGCTCAAAGACGAAAAATTTAAATAAAATTGAAGAAAAAAAATTATTGATGATTTTTCATTATAAAACTTGGTCCAAACCTATTAAATCCAGCCTTATTTATTGATGATGCAGTGGCTGAAATAGGATGTACATGTAGGTTTCACAAATTGTGCGCATGAGTGTTGGTAGTTGCCCACTCTCAAACTTCAGAAACTTGTGTCCAGTCTTCAAAGTAATATCTGAGGGTGTAATATCTTGGTCAAGAAATCATCATGGTGAATATTCATGAAAGAAAAAATGACTAATATGCATATTAATTAGCTGAATTTTATAATACTGTGACACAAACTGTAGAATCAAATCTTTATTATTTCATTATCAAACAGAACAGACTGATCAGATGGCTCCTATAATCTGGATCTACTCTTTTTGCAAAAGCGTTAAAAGGCATATATCTATGAAGCAAATGGTTATAATCATTATAGTGCATTCTAACTTGCACTAAAATACATATATATGATAAGGTACTGGTAGGAATATTATCAGTGGACATTCCATGCTAGTAATCATCGCAGAATCAGAATTGGAATGTATACCTGCCAACTGAGTTTGGCCGCTAGTAGAAACAAAATCAGAAACATTGTTATATTAGTGTATACACCAGTTTCAAAGTGTTTCAAGTGTAAGAAAAACAAAAATGTCCATTATACATAAACAATTATAGCTTTACCATACTTGTGGCTTAAACATTTTGTTACACAGCTGGACTAATTCAACTTCAAGCATAACAGCCAAAGCTGTAGCTTTTCTTTTCCAGTCTGTTTCATGATATTTATGGGGGAGTTTGGGATGAGTACTATTGATGATTTAACAAAAAGGAGGTGTACAAAATACTTCTATTCATGGATGCAGGAAAACCTGATATATATATACAACGCAGTAAGCACAATTTAAAGATTTGCAGGTTGGAAATTTGCATGGTTTTTATTCAATCATTAGTCATATTTGGTGCTGCAAAATTTTATGGTGTCCGAATAATCACTAGATGTTTGTACATGTATCTGCCTGGACTTTTGTCTATATAACATATATGTTGCTTTTCTTTCAGCATTATTCATCCAGTAAAGATGGTCTGTGGGTTTGCTGCTATTTCGGTTGCCTTTGGAGGGTTTGTGTATTGCACAAGCTCCAGGTGGAAGGCCCGTCGATTCAAGAGGGACCACCCTATCATCAGTGTCATCATCATTCTTCTGGCTGGCTATTTACTTGTGTACATGATGGGGGCCGTTATTGTCTTCATGTTTGGCATAGCATTTCCTTTACTCTGTAAGTACACATGCATCATGGGCACTAATAGTTTACCATTTACCTGATAAATATTCATGTAAAAATATATTGACTGTATAAATATCAAATATAAATAGCTAATATTGTTAACCTTTACTCCAGTCTCCTTGAATATTCATGTAAGAAATACCAACGTCATTAATATCAATTAATTAAATATTTATAATGGACTGGTATTAGTATATGAGCACAGGAAATCTTTGCAGTGACAGAAACAATAGCATCAATAGAGCAGACATTGATCAGAAGGCTCCGACGGAGCCATCTGATTTGGGTCTACTCTGTTTCCAAAACTAAAAAGGTGTATAATTATTATTTATGATTTGAAAGGTTAACCCTTTACCTCAAATATGCACCATTCTACACCTTTGCAAACATAGTAGACCAAGATCAGATGGCTCCTGTAGGAGCCGTTTGATCTGGGTCTGCTCTGTTTGCTTATGAAATGATATACATGTAGATATGTTTATGCAGTTTCTGCCATGGCCAACAAAAACCTTCTGTGTCCATGTAGTATTGTAACAATTAATTCAATCAATATCAGTGGTGTCATTATTCCTTACATGAATATTCATGGAGGAAAGGGTTAAGTACTTGTTAAGTTTATGACTCTTTGTTTTTCAGTAATTTTAATCCATGCTTCCCTACGCATGAGGAGTATCAAGAACAAAGTGACCAACAAGCTGGAGTATGTGGGACTGAAACGAACACCTATGGGCATCATACTGGAAGGACTGGGACAAGAGCAGGAAGCGGGCTCGTAAATCCTCTGCACGAACAACAGCTGACTATTTTTTACATCTGTAGAAACTTTTCTTTGTATTGTGATACTTTTATTAAGCATTTACTGAAAAGTGATATGTTTGATCAAATGTGTATTATCAGCTGGATATGATTACTGTGAAACATTGTGAGATGTATTTTTCTTTACAGTGTATTGCTACTGAACCTTTTACATGTACCTGGTGAATATTCATGTAACTTAAGAAATAATGATATCATGAATAGTAATTAGCTGAATTGTTCAACAGCAGTATTAACAAAAGATGTTGACGTCATAATATGACTGAAATATTGTTAAAGCAATGTAAAACCCAATAAAAACCAAAAGCATCCATAAAGCAATGGATGTTTTGACCATGGCAGAAACTGGAATCAGATCTATTTAATAAGGAAACAGGGCAGATCCATATCAGATGGCTGTAGAAACCATTATATCAGGGTCTACTCTGTTTGCAACGGCATTAAAAGACATAGTTATCAGATAAAGGGTTAAATGTTTTGAACTGAAAGAAGATTTATCAACATTTTATGTTTAGAGCAGAGCAACAGATGAAGGTGCATATTCAAATACTAAAATCACCATTTCTACACCAAACAATTCCAAAGAGTGGTCACAACATAGGGTTTGGTGGAGAAATGAAGGAACTATTGGCTATGTTTTAATTTATGCATCTTTTCTGGGCTTCTGTCCATTGCCATGTTTGGGTAGAGCTATTGCCTGCTGTTTTTGTGCTTCTGCTCTTATGAGTATTTGTTATGGCCCTAATTCCTGTGCATTGTTGTGAAGAATCACTTACTGGTACATGCTGTTTTGCAATTGAGTGTTGCAAGTTTCTTTTAATCCATTTTCTCATGGGCTATTTTTGGACCAAACCTCTTTGAATAAATCTACAGGATAAGAGTATTACTTGAAGAAGGAAAACTTTAGAATTGTGTAGTTTCAAAACCATGGTGATAATTAGAACATTTGCTCATATGAAGCAAATTCTCTGTTTGTCACAATGATTTCAAAAAGTGGCATTTACAGATGTTTCAAAAGGCTTCAATATGAGGGAATGGGTTAATCCTTTCCTCCATAAATACATGTACGCCTTTCTACGCCTCTGTAAAAGACACTTAATGAAACCATTGTGATAATTAGAGGATTTGCTCCTATAGGAGCAAATGCTCTATTTATCACAATGGTTTCAACTACACAATTCTAAACTTTTCCTTTTCACTAGATAATGCTCCTTTTTGGTAGATTCGTTCCAAGAGATTGGGTCTAAAAATAGCTTATGAGGGAATGGGTTAAGGGGGTTAAATGCAATATTTTGCAGCCCTTTATCCTCTTCCCTTCATGTATCTTAGAACATGTGTCATGTTTGGAGAAAAACTGTATTTATGGACTGGCATTTCATACTGTGTAGCCTTAGACCAAATGCTGCTTTGAAAATGCAGGATGTGTTAACCCCTTCCCTAATATAAATGTCTTTCAATGCCTTTACAAACAGAGGAGACACAGATCAGACAGCTTTTGTACAAGCTGTCTAATAATCTGTTCTATTTGCTTATGCAATTATGTAAATATCCAACAATTTGGTCTAAGCCAAACTTTAATATGAAAATTAGTTCATGAAGCTATCAATTATGCATACATGTATAATGTTCGTTAGGGAACGGTTTAATGACAGCATGTATATTCATTACATTAAATTTTATAATGGCATATGAACACAGGAAGTTTTGGATCTGGCCAAACTGTAGAACTGGATCTATATATTTATTTTGTAAGCAAACAGGGTGGACCCTGATCAGATGACTTACAAGTCTCTGATCTGGGTCTACTCTGTTTGCAAAGGCATGAAAAAACGTTTCTTTCAGGTAAGAGTTTACTAGTAACCCATTCCCTCATAGGCTATTTTTAGACCCAATTTCTTTGAATAAATCTACTGAAAACGAGCATTTACTAGAGAAAAAAAAAATGGTTAGAATTGTGTAGTATTGAAACTATTATGATAATGGTTTCAAGAAGTGACTATTACAGAGGCATAGAATGGCGTATTTATGGAGGAAAGGGTTAAGTATCTGCACTGTTCAATAGTAGTCAATGATTGCAGTATTTTTGGGATACAGACAAAACAACTATTCTTTGCATGGCAAAGCTTACATATATCCCTTTACTCCATATATATTCATTTGATGCTTTTGCAAATAGAGTAGACAAGGTGCCAGAGTCATCTGATCAGGGTCTGCTCAGAGTCTGTTTGCTTATGGAATAATATAGCTTTTGCTTTGGTCGAAAATTGTTCAAATGCCTCTATAAAAATTAGTATTCGTCATATGGCATTCTTTGTCCATGAATATTAAGTGAAGTGATATGTATACACATGTATACTTTCATGACAAAAAAAACCCCACTTCTTTTAACTCTTTACCACATAAAAATGCCTTTTAACCCTTCGCTTGCTATTCACGTCAATATACCTACCTGTAAATAGTGAAGACCCAGATGAGACAGCTCCTGCAGGAGCTGTCTCATCAGGGTCTGCATTATTTACAAGTTGATTGTGCATCCAGTGCACTCCACAGCAGTGATTGCATAGCGAAATACTTATACACAGTGAAGATATATGTAATTATACAACAGAGCATGGGTAAAGAATGAGACATGTATTTTAAAATTCAGCAAGCGAAGGGTTAACACCTTTACCAACAGATTAGACCCAGATCTGATGGCTCCTATGGGTCTGCTTTGTTTGCATATTGAATAATAAAGATTCTGCCATGGTAAAGCATCGATTGTTCATGATGCAATTATAAAAACTCAGCTCATTAATATTGATATATTCATTGTTTCTTAATGAATATTCATGAGGTAAAGGGTTAATTACGCAAATGACATTGTTTATTGGTTTAATGGTCCCAGACCTGTGAGATTTTAGTTTGTTTATACTTTTTATTTGACTCTTATAATTCCTACGGTTAAGTTTTTGTCTGTTGGTGGATTTTTTCTGCTTGTTTTTTTTTTTTTTATCTGAATTTGATGTAGGATTATTTAAGAATTATGTAACACATGTATATAATATATGATGTAATATGTAACCTGTAACTCATTCCCTCCTAGACTATTTTTAGACCCAACGTCTTTTAACAAATCTACCGAAAATGAGCATAAACTATAGAAAAGGAGAATTTTAGAATTGTGTAATTTTGAAACCATTGTGATGAATAGAGCATTCGCTTATTTTATCACAATGGTTTCAAAAAATGACTTTAACAGAGGTGCCAAAAGGTGTCAGTAGGAGCGAATTGGTTAATGCGCAGGAACCAAGTATATCAGACCTTTGCAAACAGTACAGACCCAGATCAAAGGGTTCCTGGGGGAAGCACTTTAATCAGGGCCATCACTGTTTGTTATAAAAATCATTTTTCGTCAGTGATATTGATAAAAAAATTAAATTGATAGATACATGTACAGTAAAACCTCTCTATAACGACCACTAAATTGTGTTCATTAGTTGTTATTTTGGGCAGGTGGTTGCTTAAAGCAAGGTGAAAGTAAAACAGAATGCTCCCATAGGAGCGTTCTGTTTTACTTTCACATTGCTTTAAGCAACCACCTGCCTTTAACACAAAATACTTGATGTAATTCAATGGTTGTTATAGAGAGGTTTTACTGTACATCTATTCAGAAAGGGAGGAGCCGGTTTTAATTATTGAACAGATTAAAGATTAATAATAATGAACACTTACATGTGGTCAACAAGTTTTAATGAAATACAAACAAACTGGCCTTTTCATGTATGGTACCGAAGAAGAAATTAACTTTTTTTTGTCAGTATTACAGTGTTGTTTATTTGTTTCTTTATTATATTGCATCATGCAAAGAATTAATACTATTTAAAGATTGGTTATGCTTTTGAAGCTTTTAATGTGTTTTTGTTTCCCAATTTACATCTATATATATATTGCTTAACCTGTTACCTGACAGAGACACACTTTTGATGGCTTTGCATACAGTTTATCCCTTTCCCTGTTCTATGTTATTCCAAATTTCAGTACTTCAGAATATTAATGGACAAAGTAGTTATAATGAAATATTGAAGGCGGAACAATGTAGCCATTTAGAAAGTAAAGAAACAGAACTATTAAATTCTATTAGTCAACAGAGCAGATCCCGATCAGACGGCTCCTGTAGGAGCTGTCTGATCTGGGTCTTCTCTGTTTGCAAATGCGTGAAAAGGTGTTTATGTGAAGAAAATGGTTAAACATAGATCAGACGGCTTCTGTAGGGGCCATCTGGTCAGGGTATACTCTGTTTGCGTATGGAATAATAATTATATATCTTATTTTACAGTTTCTGCCATGGTGAAACATTCTTGTGTTCATTTGCCACTTACATTTAATACATCTAATTGATACTCGTGATGTTAAAATTTCTTACATGAATATTCATCAGGTAATGGGTTAAGTACACTAACAAGTGTACTACATGTATCTATGTTGGTTGTAGTGGGTTTTGTACTGATGAAGTACAGTAAAAACCTCTCTATAACGGCCACTAACGTATGTTAATTAGTTGATTATTAGGGCAGGTGGCTGTTTCAAGCAAGGTGAAAGTAAAACAGAACGCAGCTATAGGAGCGTTCTGTTTTACTTTCACCTTGCTTAAAGCAGTCAACTGCCTTTAACACAAAATACTTGATGTAATTTAGTGGCTGTTATAGAGAGGTTTTACTGTATTATAATGGTTGAGGAAAAATATCAATACTCAGAGCAATAGATAAGAGGAATATTTAACCCTTTACTCCATGAATATTCTTGTAAGAAATAATGACATCATGAATATTAATTAGATCATTATGATGGCATATGAAAACAGGAATTTTTGCCCGCGGCAGAATCATATCTACATGTGTATTATATCATAAGCAAACATAGCAGACCATGATCAGACAGCTGATCTGGGTCTACTCTGTTTGCAAAGGCGTAGATAGATCAATATGCATCTTACCTGCTGCCCTGTTTATTGTATAAACTACAGTGTATACATTCTTTGGGATATTTTGATATGTTAGATTCAATCTGATGCATTAGTTTACCCTTGTCCTGTTGATTATTCGTGTGATAAATAATGACATCATGAATATTTATTAGCTGATATTTTATAATAGCATATGTACACTGGAAATTTCGGTATTGGTAGAAACTGTAGAGTCAGATCTATTGTTGTTTCATAAGCAAAAAAAAACAGACCCAGATCAGAAGGCTCCTATAGGAGCCATCTGATCTTGTTCTACTCTGTTTGAAGAGGCATGAAAAAGCGTTTATATGAGGGAAATTGTTAAACACATGAAACATATTATGTCTGAAATAAGTACCATGTATGTTTGATCATGATAAAGTGAATTTTTATGTGAATCATTGATACTGTAGATCGCAACTTTGTTTTTGTTTTTTTCTAAACCACCAACATTTCACTAAAGCAGATGAATGTCCTATAAACCCATTACCTGACAGAAAACCTTTGTCATGCCTTTGCACACAAAGTAGACCCATATCAGACAGCTCCTGTAACAGTTGTCTGATTAGTGCTTGCTTACAAAATTATATAGATCTGATACTTGGCAAAACTACTATACAGTAAAACCTCTCTATAACGACCACTAAATTACATCAAGTATTTAGTGTTAAAGGCAGGTGGCTGCTTAAAGCAAGGTGAAAGTAAAACAGAACGCTCCTATAGGAGCGTTCTGTTTTACTTTCACCTTGCTTTAAGCAGCCACCTGTCCTAAATACCAACTAATTAACACAATTTAGTGGCCATTATAGAGAGGTTTTACTGTACAAAACAAATCAGCAAATAAATATTAATGATGTCATTATTTTTTACTTGAATATTCATTAAGTAAAGAGTTAACACACAGTTCTATGGTAAATATGTGCTTGGTGTCAGTGTTGTAATTATTTATCTTATCTGGGTCTGATTAAGTTACTATACACATACATATATATAGGAGTCACTCTAACCTAACGACAGTTTATCAGTCAGCCTGCACACTTCAATGTATGCAATCTTGTTCAGCTAACAACGTTTGTATGTTTTAAGATGCATTGATGACAATTGGTATATGATATCAACATTGACTGTAGATATGCATGAAGTATTTTGTTTGTGTGTCAAACAGTCATGGTGACATGTAAAGTTATTGGCCTTGAACTGTCAAAATTTGTCAAATTTTGCAGTACTTGTATGTACATGTATATACATACTTTTTTGTTTGTTGAGTAAATTGTAGAGGGATAGATGAAGGTACCTGTTCAAATACTAAAATTGTCATTTGTCCACAAAACCCTATTTTGTGACAACTCTTTAGAATTGTCTCTTTGAGATGATTCTAAAGAATGGCCACAAAGTATGGTTTCATGGAGAAAAAAAGAACTATTCTTGAAAATGTTTTAATTTATGCATCTTATATGGGTCTCTGAAACTACGTATACACTTTTCAAGATACACTTGTTAAAACTTGATATATAATATCACCTTGGAATGTAGATTTGCACTGCATACATTTGTGCATATGAAATAGTGCTAGCTAGAGTTATTGGCCTTTGAATTTAGTGCAATAAGGCAGTAGGAGCCGTCTGATCAGAGTCTGCTCAGTTTGCTTAAATGTTATTAATTGAGCTTTACAAAGCTACAGATAGGGGAGATTAGGTGTCAGAATACTTAAGTACATGTACAGTAGAACCTGTCTTAAGAGATCTTGTATTTATTGGATACACGAACCTAAAAAAGCAGGTGGTTGCTTGATACAAGTTCCTATAGGACCTTTCTGCATTACTTGGTGACCTGCATTAAGCTACAACTTGCCTTCCAGACCTACAATTAGACCACATTGGTGGTAGGGTTAAGACTGGTTCTACTGTATTTGTATAGTATGATAGACTTGTATGTTATCTTTGCTGGTGCATGTGCACTTATGCTTGTCTTTAGTTTCTGTGTTGTACTTTGTACCATTTGGCTGTTAACAACTCCATAATACATGTGCAATAATTTAATATCATTAGACAGCAAAGACAGCAAAGAGTTGTGAACTACCGCAATATGCAACTTCCCTTTGTATTGAATTGTATTGAATGAAAGTTAGTTTTGCCTTAAAGAGAATCACAGATATCCTTTTTAAACAGTGGCGACCCATATCAGATGACTCCTGTATGATCTGTCTGATCAGGGTCTGCTCAGTTTACTTATGAAATAACAGATCTGATTCTACGGTAACTGTATATGTCAAGGCCAAAGACTATCTTGTTAAGATGTCATAATAAAATCGAGTATTTCTAACATAAATGTTCATGAGGTAAATGGTTAAGAATACATGGTTTTGGTATTGTCATACATGTAAACATACTGCTGACATCATACTGATGATCATTGCCAGGCAGACTTGGCATTGGTTGTAGCTTCATGATCATTATTCCTTAACCCTTTTCCGCCATGAGTATTCATGTAAGAAATAATGACGTCACAAATATTAATTAAATTAATTTGTAATAATAGCATTTATGACCATGGCCAAAACTGTAGAATCATACATATATCATAACCAAACAGAGCAGACCCTAATCGGACGTCTCCTATCTGGGTCTACTCTGTTTGCAAAGGCGTAGAAAGGCATATTTATGGAGTAAAGGGTTAACTTCACACACTCTTTTACAAGGGTTGTTATCTGATAAACCCTTTACCTGATGAATATTCACATAAGAAAATAAGGATATAATAAGGATATTTCATTTGCAGTAATTTCATAATGGCTTAAGACCGAAGTGATGTTTTGACCATGGCAGAAATAGCAGAATCAGATCTATATAATTCCATAAACAAACAGATCAGACCCTGATGAGGTCTAAGGTATAGAAAGGCGTTTCTATCCAGTAAATGGTTCAGGGTTGTGGCTGAGCATTTAGGTCCCTTTGAAAAAAGCATTGTATCTGCATTCATTTTTGAAAACCTTTTTGTTCATTACCAGTGTGATTATGTGCAGAAAGAGTATAATGATCTAAAAGTAAGCTCTATGTACCTTGGTTATTCTTAGTATGTTGAAAGTCAAACTTAGGCAAAAAGTGCAGACCCAGATCAGACTGCTCGTGAAGGAGTAGTTTGATCAGGATCTACATTAATGGCTACTATATCAGTGTAATTTAAAGCTACCAAACTAGTGCCAGTTTATCTACAATTGCTTTATAAACGTGCAGCAAGGGGAGATGGATGGAGTGTCCAAATACTTGAGAGTACCGGTACATTGTTATTAGAATGTCTGATTTTTAAAAAAAATGTTTTCATCTGCATTTTTTCCATTCACTGTTTAACCCTTTACCTGTTCTATATTTTTTGTCCAATTTTCAATACCTACTGAATATTCATGGACAAAATACTTTCATGATGAAACATTGAAGCCATTTTAGAAACTAAAGAAGCAACTTATCAAATATCATTTAAAGCAAACAGAGGAGACTCTGATCAGAGGGTTCCAATAGGAGCCATCTGATCTGGGTCTTCTCTGTTTGTAAATGCGTTAGGGAAAGGGTTAATGATAAGAGTCCATTCAGTTTGAAGGGATGAAATGCCTAATGATTTTTAATGTCAAACAGTGCACATTTGTGATTATCATCTGCAAAAAAATTGTTGATGGCTGCAATTCTCAATGCATGATTTTGTTCCCTTTTTTTAGTAACCCTTTATTTCATAAATATGCCTTTTAAAATATTTGCAAACAGGGTAGACACAGATCAGATGGGTCCTGTTGGAGGGGTCTGCTCTGTTTGCTGATATATTAATATGGGTTTGATTCTACAGTTTCAGACTTTCTGTCAAAGCTAAAGGTCCTGTGTTCATGTGCCATTATAAAAATTCATCTAATTAATATTCATGATGTCATTATTTCTTACATTAATATTCATGTAGTAAAGGGTTAAATAAACAACAATTAGAATGTCATGACACTTGTTTACTATCCCCCTGAACCCTTTCTGTGTTCAATATCTGTGTAAGAAATAATGATATCACGAATATTTATTAATAGATATTTTTCTTATAATGTTAAAGGGGATGTCCCTACATTTGACGCGTTTCATAAACACTTAAAATGTACAAAACTCATTTGTTTATATGCTGAAAAGTAGTATATCGCAAAAAGCCCCATCCAATTACCGTTTATAACGACAAAACATCCAATGTGTTTGATATCGCCGATCTCGGTTTTACTCCCCGATGTTTCAGTTTTATTCGGGTTGGGTTTTAGTTTCGTAACTGTTCGCCCTATTCCAGATTCTCCGACCACTTCCGAGAAAGCTCTTACGTAAACAATGGAGGGATCGGTGATCATCGGCAAAACGCGGAAGAATTGAACGGAAAAGGCCGATAATATTGTGTTGTAGAACAAAAATTATCAGTATTGATGAAATCGGTTTATTTGTATCACAGAGGCATTTTTAGATATAAGTTCAAATTGGGAACCTTCATAATAATGATAGAGCATAACAAATACCAAGTTTTATGATATTATTGAAAATATGCGATCATTGTAGGGACTTCCTCTTTAACAGGATTTTTGGTATTGGCAGAAACTGGACTTAGCTCTATTATATTTTCATAATATAATTTCAAAATTAAACAGAGCAGACCCTGATCAGACAGCTCCAACAGGAGCCATCTGATCTGGGTCTACTCTGTTTGCCTTTGGATGAAAACGTGTTTACATGAAGGAAATTATTATCTGGATCAGAACTGTTTCCATAGCTTATCAAGAATGTACCCCCAGTAGGCAGAGTTAATATCAGTAGATTGTAGCATATTCTTGCCAGGTAATATGAATCTCATTACATTTGCATTTCAATCTCTTTCCCTGTTTATTACTCATCTAAGAAATAATGACATGATGAATATTTATTAGCTGATTTTCTATAATGGCATATTCATAAGCAAACAGACCAGACTCTGATCAGACCGCTCCTACAGGAACTGTCTGATCTGGGTCTCATCTGTTCGCAAAGAGGTGAAAAAAGCGTTTATATGAGGAATAGGATTAACAGGTACATAGAGTCTAGAAAATGTTTTAATGAACATTATAAATGCCATTTTTTCTTGAAGTTGCTAGAAGACTGTATCATATTTAAAATATGTGTGAATTTGTGAAATGCAAATTAGGTCATATAATCATAGTAATGAAATTACAGATGGAGTTTGATTATTCCTGTTATGTAACCTTTAGCCTACTGGGCAAATTGTGTTTGGTAGAAAATTTCACAGTTGATTTACCATGCATTTCTTTTCAACCACATGGTGAGAGTATCAACCGTTTGGATCCTAATGAGACACCTTATCTAGATCCAAACTGTTTGCATAGGTAATCACTCATCTGCCCGCAGCATGCTAAATAACTACTTCTTGCCAAATTCTGTTACATGAATACTTGAAAACTTGGCTCCTCCTTTTCTGAATATTATCTGAATAAAATATTTAAAAATATTTATCACTAGAGAAAATGATTTGTATGCCAAACAATGCAGACACTGATCAAAGTGCTCTCTGAGGAACCCTCTGATCTGGGTCTGCACTGTTTGCAAACGTATTATATACTTGTTTTCGCACATTAAAGGTTAAACCTTTAGACAGTGATTCAAACACAGACTTACAACAACAGACAAAAGAATTACAGACTTAACACTTTAGTCAATGAATATTCATGAAAGATTAATTTTTAAAATGGCATATTAAAATATGAAATTTTTGCCATAGCAGAAACTAGAATCAGATCTACATTATGCTATAAGCAAACAGAGTAGACCCTGATCAGACAGCTCCTATAGGAGCCGTCTGATCTGGGTTTACTCTGTTTGCAAAGGCATATAAAAGTGTATTTATAGAGTAAAGGGTTACCGGCAATTGTTTCACGGTGGTAGTGAATACATTTTATCACCTTATGTAGACGTAAAAATACTCAGAAACTGCTTCCGCATAGTTTTACTATTGTTATGGTGTCCAATTGGCAATAACAAATCAATAATGTATGCATAATAGTAACTTATCTTCTTTAGAATGTGTTATATTATCATCAGGAGCAAGTAAAACTCTGTGTAGCTGGTAACATGTTGATTGATGCATTTTCTGTGTGTTTGTTTCAACAGTATTTGACACTTTTCATGTTATGATACTCATATGCGTTGCATTTAGATGATTAAACCCTTTTGTGCTGCTAAAAAGTGTTGCCTGCTTAAAATATTTCCTGCATCATGTTTAACCTTTTAACCCTTTCTTCCATAACTATGCCTTTCTTCGCCTCTGTAAAGGTCACTTTTTGAAACCATTCTGATAAATTCTGATGGTTTCAGAAATACAAAATACTAAAAAAATCCTTTTCTCTAGTTAATAATGCTCCTTTTCAGTAGATTTATTGAAAGAGGTTGGATCTAAAAATAGCCTAGGGAATGGGTTAACCCATTCCCTCATAGACTATTTTAGACTCAACCTCATTGAATAAATTTACTGAAAAGGAGCATTTACTAGAAGAAAAAAAACGGAAATAATAAAATTGTGTAGTTTTGAAACCATTGTGATGAATAGAGCATTTGCTCCAATGGAGCAACTGCTCTATTTATCACAGTGGTTTCAAAAAGTAACTTTTATAGAGGCATCAAAAGGCCTTGGTATGAGGGAATGGGTTAACTGCAGTGATACTATAGATAGGACATAGGCAAACAGTTTTAGAAAATATTGACTGTCTGAACTTGGGGTCTAAGCGGATGCCAAGTTACTTTGTATTTTATTTTGGATCCAAGCTGGATTCAATTACCAGATAGTTCAGAAGTGATCTTAGTAGAACTCTATGATAATTTTTTATAATTTCCTGTTGACTCAAGTAAGTTTGATTATGGCTGGAACTAGTATGAGATCTGTATTATTTCATTAGCAAACAGAGCATCCGTGATCAGACAGCTCCTGTAGGAGCTGTCTGATCTTGGTCTACTCTATTTGCAAAGACATATATATGGAGTAAAGTGTTAAATGAGATATATCTGGTGAAGTTTATATATTATATATAAACGGTTGAATATTTGTTATCCCCCACCCCACCCTACCCCCACCCCATAGGTGGGAGACATATAGCCTTGCTCCTATTTGTTTGTAAGCACATCCATCCATGTATACATCCAGCAAATCTTGTGTGTCCAACTACTCAAACACCAATGGGAGAAATCACTTCAAACTTTCAAAGAAGAGCAACATTAATGTGAAAATGTACAAAATGAAATGAAGTTTTGCTGTGAGCGTTTTTACCAGAGTTATGGGACTTTTGAATTTTTCTTCACTGTATAACATATAGTGAAAAGTGCTTGGTTAAGAGATCACACCACCATGGAGGCATCTGCATGTGTCCTATGGACACAATTTTCTAGTTTATTACTCTGGTCTTTGAAATGACTTTACCCTTTACCGAATAATCCTGTCATTTTATACCTTTTTCAAAAAGAATAGACCCTGATCAGATGTCTGCTATAGGAGCTACCTGATTAGGGTCTGGTTTGATCTTACTTATTTTAGATCTGATTCTCTACTGTTTCCAGTAGCAATAGATTTCCACCTAAAGTTACGTTTTTGATAGAAGACTAATTAACCCTGTGCTCCATGAATATTCATGCAAGAAATAATGAAGTACTGAATATTAAAGTTTAATATTTATAATGACAAATGGACAGGTATTTTTGGCCTCAGCAGAAACTATAGAATCATATATATATTATTTCATAAGCAAACAGAGCAGACACTGATCAGACGGCTCCTATAGGAGTCGTCTGATCTGGGTCTACTCTGTTTGTAAAGGCGTAGAAAAGTGTTTGTATGTATATGGAGGAAAGGGTTAATATTGATATGTGGAATATTGTATGAATATTTATCTGGTAAAGGATTAATATAGAATATTAAATTCACATTACTTATTATATAGCTTTTTTTTTTATAATATGTATTTTAATACTGTTATTTTATTACAAAGTGCCATGCTTTAAATTAAAGCCAGAATGTTCCTGCATAAATATGATAATTATCCTGATCTATGAAAATCACTTTTTTTCCCCAGCTAAACCCTGTCTTGCTGTAACTCATTAGAATCACCTGTTATAGGTGAGTCTACTTATTATAGCAAGGTAAGACTTGATGGAGTCAAATTTGAGCATATTGGCACCCATTAATCAGATATACATTTTAAAAATGTCCTACATAAAAAAATATAATTTTATTATATTTGCAGGCATTATTCTGGCTTGTGTTGCTCTAATTAATCCAATATGGGGCATACATGTACTGTCATTTGCAAATTTGCAAACAGTGTAAACCCAGATCAGAGGGCTCTTAGAGAAGCCCTCTGATCAAGTTCTGCACTATTTGTCATTCAAAAATCTCTAGCATGTTTAAACCTTTCCACTCTCAAATTTCAGCATTGGAAGGGTTAAGTTTTACCCTTTCATACTAAGTAGACTTTATAGTTAACCCTTTCCCTCATGTTGACGACTTTTGACGACTCTGTAAAAGTCACTTTGTGAAACCATTGTGATAAATAGAGCATTTGCTCCTATAGCAGCAAATGCTCTATCTATCACAATGGTTTCAAACTACAGAATTCCTAAAAAAATCCTTTTCTCTAGTTAATGCTCCTTTACGGTAGATTTATTCAAAGAGGTTGTATCTAAAAATAGCCTATGAGGTAATGGGTTAAACACTGCTGGGTTATTCCACTCAGACAATTCAGCTTTTGAAAGGGTTAAACTAATTAAATATGCAACTTTGGCCTAGCCTATTACTATAACCCTTAGCACACCTTAGAGTGAAAATGTGATAACCTTACAGACAGTTAGACATTGATGACAACATCAATAACTCAATGACTTATCAGAATCCACACTATATTTTACCTTTATCTGGTCATTTAACCATTTACTCCATAAATACTGTACATCTTTCTGTGCCTTTACCATCTGAGTAGACCCAGATCAGACGGCTCCTGTAGGAGCCGTCTGATCAGGGTCTGCTCTGTTTGCTTATGATTTAAATATGATTCTACAGTTTCTGCCATAGGCAAAATTTCCTGTGTTCATCTGCTATTATTACAATTAAACTAACTAATATTTATGATGTCGTTATTCCTTTCATTAATATTTGTGGAGTAATGAGTTATATGAGGAAAACGTACTCACTAGGATTTACAGACAGTGTAGACTCAGATCAGGGGACTACTGGAAGAGCAAAATTATGTGTGTCGAGAAAACAGCAATTTGTGATACATTGTGATTGTAGACAACCCTGTTATTCATTGTTTTGATGTTTGATGTCAACAAGAAGGCTGCTAAAAGGTGTAACCCTTTACTCCATGAATATTCATGTAACAAGTAATGACATACATGTACATGTAATGAATATTTGTCAGATATTTTCTGTATAATAGAAATAGAATAGTATATTAGTATTAGTATATTAGCAGGAAAGTTTGGCCTTAGCAGAAACAGTATACATCAGCTCTTTATTATTCCATAAGCAAACGGAGAATACCCTGATCATACGACTCCAACTGGAACCATCTGATCTGGGTTTACTCTGTTTGCAAAGGCTTTGATAGATGTTGTCTGTATGGAGTAAAGGGTTAATTTGGTGTTATGCATTCTCATTACTCCTGTACAGTGGTGTGTAGTGTTATCATCCATGTTGCCTGTAGATGTTTTAACATGTTGCTTTGTCATGATGTGCTGGTTTAATCCAGTTTCAAATAAAACATTTCAAGCTTTATGAATGATTCATTGTTACTTACCCTTTACTCCATATAATTATACGCATGTTTACGCATTTGCAGTCAAGACAGGCCCAGTATCCATGCTTATAAAACTTTTAGTTGAGATTGAGGTTCAAATCTGACCAAACAAAAGCTTGAGAACTCAAATCGGACCAATCAAAAGCTTGAGAACTAACTCAGACTCAACTAGAAAGGTTTATAAGCATGGACCCAGATCATACAGCTCCTGTATTATCTATCTGATCGGGTGTGCTCTATTTGGTTTCTGCCACAGCCAAAATATGCTTTCATTTACCAGTATATAAACATTCAGGTGATAAATATTCCTGGTCTCGCTATGTTTTACATGATCATTTTAACCGGGTTTTCCACCGAAAAGCTAGTTATTGAAATGGTGGTGATGGGCGGACGGACGGACCAATCTTGTAAGCACAACTCCTCTCAAAGTGTTCAACTGATTTTCATAAAACCTTGATGTAAACAAGGACACAATATGTAGATGTTCATATTGCCGGGGATTTTTCCTTCTGCAATATTTTTGGGAGTTATGCCCCTTTGAACTTAGAAATCACTAAGTATGTTGACCTTATCCTTGTAAGCGCAACTCCTCTCAAACTGTTCAACAGAATTTCATAAAATATTGTTTATAGCAAGGACACAATATGTAGATGTGCATATTCTCGGGGATGTTTCCTTTTGCAATTTTTCTGTGAGTTATGCCCCTTTGAACTTAGAAATCACTATGTCTTTTGACCCTGTTCTTGTAAGCGCAACTCCTCTCAAACTGATTAACCCTTTACCTCATATAAACGTGGTGTGCAAACAGAGTAGACCCAGATCAGATGGCTCCTATAGGAGCCGTCTGATCAGGGTCTGCTCTGTTTGCAAATAGAATTTGATGGATCTGTTTCTTTGCTTTCTAAAAAGTCTACAATATCCCCCTTTCATATTTCTTTATAACTATTTTGTAACTGGATGTTTAGTTGGTATTGAAAATTTGAATAAACAAAAAATATGGTAAGGGTTAACAGAATTTCATAAAATATTGTATATAGCAAGGACACAATATGTAGATGTGCATATTGTCAAAGATTTGTATACCACCACTACGAAGTAGGGGACATAATGGTTTACCTCTGTCTGTCCGTCTGTTAGGTAGTCCGCCCATTCTTGTAAGCGCAATTCCTCCTACATGGGTGGTCGGGTTTAAATGAATGTAGTACACCATATGAAGATATGCATGAAGAAAAGCATTTTGGTTGGACACATTTCAGGGGATCTAATCAGACTAGGGATTTATTCCAGATAGTATGTATGGTTGAACTGTTAAGCGGAACTCCTCGTACATGGGTAGACGGATTTCAATGAATTTTTAACAGAAGGTGGTAATAAGTCATATGAAGATGTGCACGATGGATGATTTTTACGATCCGACATATTTCGGCGGAGATAATTTGACTTTAGGATTTATTCCAGATATAATATGTGGTTGAACTCGTAAGCGCAACTCCTCGTTCATGGGTAGTCGGATTTCAATGAATATTTAATATTTTTGAACTTGTAAGAGCAACTCCTACATGGGTAGTTAAACTTTGACAATAATGTTCCTTATGTATTTGCTTCGTGATGTTCTATTACAAAACATGGACTTAGCCATAATAATACATGGAGTTTGGGATATCTCAATTCATCAGCGCAACTCCTCCTAAATTCTTTAAACGAATATGTATCTTTGAAAGAATGTTTAGCATATAATGTAATTGTGGATCTCTTTTTAGCTCACCAGAGCACAAAGTGCTCAGGGTGAGCTTTTGTGATCACCCGTTGTCCGTCGTGCGTCGTGCGTCGTGCGTCGTCCGTCGTTCGTCGTTCGTCGTTCGTCGTCCGTCGTCAACAATTTGAACCTTTAAAAATCTTCTCCTCTGAATCTACAGGGATCTCAACTTTCATCTTTGGCACATAGCATCATATTCAGGTCCTCTACAAAAGTTATATAAATTATGCCCCTGGGGTCAAAATTGGCCCCGCCCCAGGGGTGCCTTGTTTTCAATAGAAACATATAGTAAAACTTTGAAAATCTTCTCCTCTGAAACCAGAAGCTTCTCAGCTTTCATATTTGGCACATAGCATCATGTTCAGGTCCTCTACAAAAGTTATATAAATTATGGCCCTAGGGTCAAAATTGGCCCTGCCCCAGGGGTGGGCAGTTTTCAATAGAATCATATAGTGAAATCTTTGAAAATCTTCTCCTCTGAAACTGGAAGGTTCTCAGCTTTCATATTTGGCACAGAGCATCATGTTCAGGTCCTCTACAAAGGTTATATTATTTTTGGCCCCGGGGTCAAAATTGGCCCCGCCCCATGGGTGGGCAGTTTTCAATAGAAACAAATAGTGAAATCTTTGAAAATCTTCTCCTCTGAAACTGGAAGGCTCTCAGCTTTCATATTTGGCACAGAGCATCATGTTCAGGTCCTATACAATGGTTATATAAATTATGGCCCCGGGGTCAAAATTGGCCCGCCCCAGGGGTGGGCAGTTTTCAATAGAAACAAATAGTGAAATCTTTGAAAATCTTCTTCTCTGAAACTGGCAGGCTCTCAGCTCTCATATTTGGCACATAACATCATGTTCAGGTCCTCTACAAAAGTTATATAAATAATGGGGCCCTGGGGTCAAAATTGGCCCAGCCCCAGGGGTGGACAGTTTTCAATAGAAACAAATAGTGAAATCTTTGAAAATCTTCTCTGGAACTGGAAGGCTCTCAGCTTTCATATTTGGCACAGAGCATCATGTTCAGGTCCTGTACAAAAGTTATATAAATTATGGCCCCGGGGTCAAAATTGGCCCCGCCCCAGGGGTGGGCAGGTTTCAAAAGAAACAAATAGTGAAATCTTTGAAAATCTTCTCCTCTGAAACTGGAAGGTTCTCAGCTTTCATATTTGGCACATAGCATCATGTTCAGGTCCTCTACAAAGGTTATATTATTTATGGCCCCTGGGTCAAAATTGGCCCCGCCCCAGGGGTGGGCAGTTTTCAAAAGAAACAAATAGTGAAATCTTTGAAAATCTTCTTCTCTGAAACTGGAAGGCTCTCAGCTTTCATATTTGGCACAGAGCATCATGTTCAGGTCCTATTCAAAAGGTATATAAATTATGGCCCCGGGGTCAAAATTGGCCCCGCCCCAGGGGTGGGCAGTTTTCAATAGAAACAAATAGTGAAATCTTTGAAAATCTTCTTCTCTGAAACTGGAAGGCTCTCAGCTTTCATATTTGGCACATAGCATCATGTTCAGGTCCTCTACAAAAGTTATGTAAATAATGGGGCCCTGGGGTCAAAATTGGCCCCGCCCCAGGGGTGGGCAGTTTTCAATAGGAACAAATAGTGAAATCTTTGAAAATCTTCTTCTCTGAAACTGGAAGGTTAATCTCAGCTTTCATATTTGGCTCATAGCATCATGTTCAGGTCCCCATCAAGTTTTTCTAAATTATTCCCCTGGGGTCAAAATTGGCCCGCCCCAGGGCCGGCTAGTTCTCTATAGAAACATATAGTGAAAACTTTGAAAATCTTCTCCTCTGATTGTCTGGTGAGCGCTTCAGGGCCATTCTGAATTTTAGAATTTTATCAAACTATTTTGCGGTCTCCCTACGCAAGACATAGACTTAGCGAAGACT
Source organism: Azorinus chamasolen (assembly GCA_963576725.1). Taxonomy (NCBI): domain Eukaryota; kingdom Metazoa; phylum Mollusca; class Bivalvia; order Cardiida; family Solecurtidae; genus Azorinus; species Azorinus chamasolen. The sequence goes on from OY755244.1 coordinate 27,368,477, forward strand.
ATACATGATAAGCAGGGGTGTCCGATAAAGAGCTTTGCACACAGTTAATAGTGAAGAAAACCCCGGTTTGATGTCGTGTCGACACCCCGTTCTTGTTCAATTAATGGGTTAACCTCTTCCTCCACGAATATCCATGTAGGCCTAAGGCATAATGACGTCATGAGTATTAATCAGATTAATTTATAATAATAGCACATGGACACAAGAATTGTTGGTCATTACCAACACTTTAGTATCATATCTTATATATTATGTCAAAAGGAAACAGAGCAGACCTTGATCAGACGGCTCCTATATGAAGTAATGGGTCAATACTCCAGTTAAGAATTCACCTTATGAATAAGAGCTTCCTATGGGATATTGCAATCAGTCCGCAGTGCAACATCAGAGTTTGCAGATTTGGTATCATATCTTAGTCTGTCCACCAAACCCCGGCTGTAACTTGCAAAACAACTAGGATCCTGATAAGAAGCCAAGAAACTGGACATAGTACGGGAATACAAAAATACTCTTGGACAATAGTTCCTTACAAGCTGGAAATGCCTGAGATAAACATTTCAACAGATGACGGTTTAGCAGACATGTTTTCGACTGGATAAATGTTAGACAATAAGTGTCAAGCAGGGTGGACCGTTTGCAAATGTGAGTCAAATCGCAGATAGCGTGAGAAGGAGAATATATAAACGTGCATTCACATGTAAAAACTCCGTAAACAGATGCTGCAGCTGAGTTGCCCAGCATGCAATATACTATTAATAAAAGACAATGGACACGAAGGCATACTAGATATCCAGCGACAGTGAGAGCCAAAAGTCCAGGTTTACGAGCAAACGGAGAGGAAACAACTATCTCCATCACATACATCATGGTGGCTGTCATGATGCATCAAGCTGTATATAGCATGTTATGATAAATAGTTAAACCCTTTCCTTCATATAAATACCTTTACACGACTTTGCAAACAGAGAAGACCCAAATCAGAGACTCCTGTAGAAGACGTCTGATCAGGATCTGCTCTGTTTCCTTATGAAATTATAATAGATCTGATTCTACAATTTCAACCAAAATACCATATGTGCATAGGCATTTATATAAAAAATCAGCTGATAAATATAAATGATGTAATTATTACATACATAATTATTGAACATGGTAAAGGTTAAATAAAACATTAAAAATACACAAATTCGTAAGCGTGTCTCTAGTCTAATCGACATTTCCAGTCAATATTACCCTTTACTTCATGAATAGCAATGTAAGAATTAATCACTTTATGCATATTAATTAGTGGCATATATGAACACCAGACGTTTTGACCCAGTCAAGAAATATTTATTTATAAATTCGGTTCACATAATAATATAACAGAATCGAGCGGAGGGCAATTGCCCCTTAGGATAATTGCCTCTTACAACGGTTACCCCTCGGACAAGTAATTGCACCTTAGGACAATTAGAGGCTGAGAGGACGCGTTTGCCCATTAGGACGGTTGTGCCTTGATATATAAACCACAGGGGGCCATTTTGTGGGTCTACATGGTCTAAAAGGTCAAAAAAATTGATTGGGTCGATTTAGTATTATATTATATACAACTAAATCGACCAATCAATTTTTTTGACCTTTTAGACCATGTAGACCCACGAAATGGCCCCCTGTGATATAAACTATAGCAGTATATAAAAGTAAATGCAATTCACTATAAACAATATGATAATTATATAATGTAAATAAATGGGCATCAGAATTCAAGTTGTGTGACGGTCAATAATGTTTCAAAACGTGTAACAAGTAGGATTTTCAGCAGACATAGTTGTATAAATAAAATGCCCGGGTTAACCCTCTCCTTCATATAAATTAACGCGTTTTCATGCATTGATCTGCAAACAGTGTAGACCAAGATCAGAGGGATCCTATAGGAGCCGTCTGATCAGGGTTTGCTATGTTTGCTCATGGAATTTGATTGATCTGTTTCTTAAGTTTCTAAAACAGTTATGTACAATGTTTCACCTTTCCATATTTCATTATAGATCTCGATCTATACAGCCAGTTTGTCCATGAATATTCAGTAGACCTAGTGTTGTTTCTAATAAACATAGAACAGGGAAAGGGTTAAGATACCAAAAGCTTTGTACTTCCCGATTAACACAGTAATTACACTGTAAGATTCTGATTTCATTGTGTGTCAGGTTGTAATTATATTGAGTATTTATAATAAAATAACAACAGCTAGCCCTAAATAAAGTATCATTTCATAAATCATTTTTTCAATGTCATGGCCATGAAGGAAACTGTATGAGTTCTAACTCCTGAGCAAACTGAACAGACCCTAAATATCATAACAAAATAATATTTGATTTTACAGCAATTAAATGAATTTGTACTAGTGTAGTTTCTTATTTCCGTTATCCGAAATTCATCCCGCATAACACCCCGCAAAACCTATCCTGCTTTTAATTTTCAATGTCGTAAGCGGCTTTCTCGGTGCACTAAGCGACAGGGCTCCTCCTTCTTTTCTTGACAGGAGGATATATTTCGCCGTATATTTCAAGTGTCACAAATCATGTAACAGCCAGTCTATTGGTTGTTAGAAGGAGATATACAGAAGTTAACACCGATGATTTCTGGCTAGGTAGTTTTTTGAAAAGCGGACGATCTTTGCTAAAGTTATCTTTATGTATTTTAGATCCCCAGGGTGGAGCTTTGCATGATAATTGGCACCGACGGGTGTTTATTTTACTCTTACTCTTAGATCCTCAGTTTTTAAAATGTCGCGGTCATTCATGATTCTAGCATACATGTGTATTTATAGAAATAAATTATATTCCATTCTGATTCAAGAACAATCGCATTTATAAAGCGATCTTCTTCTTCTTTAATGGCTAGCACTCAAAACTGAATATTGTTAAAAGATATGCCAGTAGTCTTAAAGCTACCCCGTCCACTTAAGAACTACAGGCATGTGCTAGTGGAGGTGCAACCTAATATCCTAAGAAAAGACTTCATCAAAGTCTACAGGTTATGCTGTGCAGAAATAGAGTGTTACACTGTTAGTGATTGTTAAAAGTAAAAGAATATCGGTAATCCTATGGTCCTGTCCATGTAGCCAGTGCTGACCTGAATCCGGCTACAGTATCAGAACTGACTATATGTTGTGGAGGAGAGCTCCTCACCAACACTGTACACGGAAAAAATAAGTATTTAACCCTTTCCTCCATAAATACGCCTTTCTACGTCTCTGTAATAACCACTAACTTCTTGAAACCATTGTGATAAATAGAGCATTTGCTCCTATAGGAGTAAATGCTCTATTTATCACAATGGTTTCAAAGTACAAAATTCTAAAATTTTCCTTTTCTCTAGTTTATGTTCATTTTCGGTAGATTTACTCAAAGTGGTTGTATCTAAAAATAGCATATGTAGGAATGGGTTAAAGGTGTCTTTGAAGATTAAACTAAGTGATAGGCCTGCAGATGAAATGTCTACATCACACCTATTTATCAAATTACATGCATCTGTAACTTTACCTTAACCCTTTATTCCATAAATACACCTTTCAATGCCTTTGCATACAGAATAGACCCAGATCAGACAGCTCCTATAGGAGCCATCTGGTTAGGGTATGCTCTTTTTGCTTATGAAATTACATAAATGTGACAGGGCAGAAATCACCGCAAGTCATAGGATTCTTTCATCATTTTATTTCAGCGTGTAGCGACCCAAAGCCTAAACTGTCTGACAAAACATGGTACGTGGCCCAATGCCTACCCGTCTGAAAATACACATACAAAGGGCTCATGAAGGCTACGATTCCACTCCGCTGAAGTTACATTGCTAACATCTGTACGAGTACATACACATGTCTATTGCACTACCAGTGTAACGCAAAAAGCTTACTCATGAATACTTTTATATAATTACTTGTTTCTAAACTTTCTGTGCTAATTACAATTTGATACTATACTATAACCAATTGCAAATCCGGATATATGCATTTGAATTCAAATAGAACAATAATAGTAATGTAATCAATCAGTATCACTTCGACCTTTAGCACTTTGATTCTCAAAATCGCTTCACAATTAACTCAATGAGCAATATTCCGATGCAGTTTCTTTGTAACTCACCCTAAGTAAGAACTAGACCTACAGCCTTCGCTTCAGCGGAATTGACTCCTGGCTCTACAACAGATTATAAAAAAGAACAAAGATAACAAAGAGCCCTTACCCCTTTAGTTTGCAAATTTATATCATAATTCCATACTGTGCCTCTTGGAAGTTATCTCCCTTGAACTAGCCGCTCAGTCATAAACAATTTAATTTAAAATCTCAATGAACTGCCATGGCCACTTGGCTGCATCTGATTGGCAACCAACATTCATAATTACAGATCATCTCAAGAGTAGCATAACTAACAAAAATAAGGGACCCAAAAGGGTTAAAAATTAATTTCCTGTTTACTTTCAGGTAAACCTTTTTTGAAGCACAAATGTGGCACTTAAAAGCAACAAGAAAATGACATCTCAGAGTGGTGAGATTAGAGAGGGGTTCCTGTGCCCCATGTGCATGAAGGACCTTGGCACTGTCACACAACTACAGTCACATTTCGAGGAGGCACACAGCACAGAAGATAAAGTAGTGCTAAATCAGCTGAGAGGTAATTTTGACTGCTTTCTGACCCTTAACCTGTTGAATACCGGTAATTAAAGCTGGCTCCTTCCTATCTGCAGATTAAACAAAAGGGGTGTCAAAATTAATCAGAGAAGGAATTATTTTATGGCAAACAGTGCAGACCCTGATCAAAGGGCTATATCTCCCAGACTGTAGGGGTCCAGTAAAACGATCCATTCCCAATGCAAAACGGGGTAACACTTTTCCCATTTTTGGGAAGAAACTCCCAAACGAGACCAAATTTTGATTAAAATGCTAAAAAATGCAAAATAAGTTAAAATGGGACCAAAATGCTTTCCAAATCATTGAGTTTTAATTTTATGCGCAAATTTTTTACAAATTATTGAAAATATTTTTTTCTTCACAAAATTGCCAGAAAAGGGCCTGGATACACACTCATGCAGTCTGATCCGACCATTGCATGTTATTATGGATCTTATGGCAATTACATCATCTCATTCTTGTAACAGGTTTGTTTGACCGAGCTAAGAAGAAGTTCCTGGGTGACAAGGAGGAAGAATATCAGTCAGAAGCCAGCAAGGCTGGTCCTGCACCCACACAGGCCACCAGTCTGTATGATGTGGACTATTGGCAGCCACAGGAAACAGGTGACTCCTTTTTGTGTGTCGGAAGAAACCTGTGCTTCATCTTCTTGCAGTCTTCTTGACATTAACCTGTTATTCCATGGAATCCATGCCTTTTTGCACCATTGCAAGCCGAGTAGACATGGATCACATGATTCACATCAGTCCTGGAGTTGTTTGATCAGTTTGCTGTGTTTGCATACGAAACATGCTATGCTACGATATATGATTCTGCAGTTTTAGCTGGTATTTGCAGTCAGCTTGGATCAATCAATTTGGATCAAGATCAGATGCCCACAGTTACTTGTTAAGTTAACGTTGGAGTGGTTTGCTAACTGGAGTTTACAATAATAGAAATTTACCAAATCTGAAAAATCAAGAGACTAGAGTATATATGTAAAAATGAAATTTGAAGAATTTTTCAGTTTGACACAGTCTTTGATGTTAAGGATGGGTACACCAAAGAGTTTGGACACAGTAATGCTACACAAGGCTGAACCAAAGCTAATAAATATCTTTACAGACAATTTATACAAAACAGTTGACTTTCAAAAAGGTTTTTGTGACTGACACAATTCAAAAAATTATAAAATCCCGCTAAGTTGACCACTTAACCCTTTCCTCCATGAATATTCATGTGAGCAATAATGATGTCATGAAAATTAATTAGATTAAACTGTTATAATAACACATGGAAATAGACTGTTATAATAACACATGGAAACAGGAAGTTTTGGCCATGGCTGAAACTGTAGAATCGTATCTATATTATATAATAAGTAAACAGAGCAGACCCGTATCAAACGGCTCCTATAGGAGCCATCTGATCTTGGTCTACTCTATTTTTAAAGGCATAGAAAGGCGTATTTATGGAGTTAAGGGTTATTGAATAAACATGAGTGGCTTTTAAAGCAGATGGCTGCTTACTATGCAGGAAGAAAGTAATGCAGAAAAAACCTATAGGAGTTTTTAAGCTAGCATCTGTCTCTACAACCCAGATATTAGACATCTTTTCATTAGCCATATTAGGGGGGATTCACTGTACAGTAAAACCTCTCTATAACGTCCACTAAATTACATCAAGTATTTTGTGTTAAAGGCAGATGGATGCTTAAAACAAGGAGCATATAGGAGCGTTCTGTTTTACTTTCACCTTGCTTTAAGCATCCACCTGCCCAAAATACCAATTAATTAACACAATTTAGTGGCTGTTATAGAGAGGTGTTACTGTATATTGTTTTGCATTTAATGATATCAGTATTTTGAATGTGTTGTACAGGAATAACAAGGAGCTGGACTGACACATTTCGAGGTACACGGGATGCCCGTGTAGACAAGTATGTAGTAGAAACCAACAAGCTGCTCATACGTCTAGACAAATTGATAAGTCCAGAAGCTCCCACTGAGTCTGGGAAAAGAAAAGGTATAGTGTTTTAAAATGTTCTTTTCCACTAGCAGAAATCTTTTTTGACTAACCTAGGCATATAATACTTGTATTACCTATTACTTCATGAATATTTATGTATGAAATAATGACACCATGAATATAATTATATTGACTGAAGTTTTATAATAAAGGAAATTCTGACCATGGAAGACCCTGATGAGAAGTCTCCAACACGAGCCAACTGATCTGGGTTCACTCTACTGGTGACAATGCGTCAGTTAAAGTAGACTACAGCATTCGATGTTGTAAAAAGTAATATTCCAGAAACACCTAAATATGCTGAAAATTATGACCTTCTTTTCCCTAAGTAATTGGACACCTAATCTTCCTTCTCCACCTGTTTGTAACACTGAATAATTCAATTTGGCACCATTTTGATAACTTTATATTATACTGACATTGTTGCAAATAATGTAGACCCAGATCAGACGACTCCTTCATTAGCCATTTGATCCCGGTCTACACTATTTACCTAAGTTTGTCTGTCCAAATACTTAGCGTAATTAAAGTACATTGTATAATTATCAAAAGAATTTGGATTATAAAATGTAATTATTTAGAATTAAATAGGTAAATCAAATGCAATATCAATGGTTGTTTAATTTTGGTTTGACTCTAATTTCAATGGGTTGGAAATTTCGGGGTGAAAGTCAGAGTCATCTGAACAGGCCATGAGTCAGACCATAGCCCTCTACTCCATGTATGCTTTTCTATGCCTTGGCAAACAAAGCAGACCAAGATAGATGACTCCTGTTGGAACCGTCTGCTCTGTTTGCTGATGATATACAGAAGAGAAGAATTTAGCTACTTTTAGGCAGGTGGCTGCTTAATGCAGGGTAAAAGTCATGCAGAAAGCTCCTAGAGGAGCTTTCTGCTTGACTTTCACCCTGCATTAAGCTGCCACCTGTCTCCAAGACCGATATTTATACCAAAATTAACGTCCGGTTTAGAGGGGTTTCACTGTAGATGATTCTACAGTGTCTGCCATGGCCAAAAATTCCTCTGTCCATGTGCACGATAGCAATTAATCAAAATAATATTCATGATTTCTTACATGAAAATGCATGTACATGACATAAGTAAAGGGGTAAAAACATTGGCAACAGGTTCACCGTTCTTCCTTTATATGGAAAAAATGCTAACAGTTTCAGAGATGCATGTTCAGAGCAACAGAAGATGGTGCGAACTTAAATACTAAAATCTTCATTTCTTCACCAATGGTCTCTTAGAGACAATTCTAAAGAGTTGTCACAATGTAGGGATTGATGGAGAAATAAAGAAGTTATTATTGAAAATCTTTTGATTTACACGTCTTATCTGGACCTCTGTTCACATGTATCGAGTAAAACAGCAGACAAACACTGGTAGTTTTGAATCTGACCCCTTTTCTGCTTGACTAGGTTTTTTTTTAATTACAAGCAGTATATGTGTTGAGCTTTGGTTTCAGCATTTGAGAAGTCTGTTGTGATGTGGACTCCAGACAATGAGGTCAAGACATGTCGTTTCTGTAGCAAGTCTTTCAGCATGACGCGGCGCAGACACCACTGTCGTCTGTGTGGGGGAATCATGTGTGACAAGTGCTCTCACTTCCTCACTCATGCCTATGCAAGTAAGTAATACCAGGTTATGTACTTACTTACCAGGACCGTACACCTGGGAACTGACTTTATACTAAATTACTTAACCCTTGACTCTATAAATACACCTTTCTATGTCTTTGCAAACAGAGTAGACTCAGATCAGACGGCTCCTATAGGAACTTTTTGATTAGGGTCTGCTCTGTTTGTTTATGATATAATATAGATATGATCTGCACTGTTCATCAAGACAAAGTTATTCCTGATTTATACATCGCTATAGAAATTATATTAATTAATATTTATTCATAATGTCATTATTTCTTACTTGAATATTCATGGAGTTAAGGGTTAATCCGTTATCTCATGATTATTCATGTTAGAAATTGTGACAAAATGAACATTAATTAACATATTTTCTATATTGGCAATTGAACACAGGAAAGATTTTATCCATGGCTGAAACTGTAGATTCAAATTTGTCATTCCATAAGCAAAAAAGCAGACCCTAATTAGACGGCTCCTACAGGAACTGTTTGATCTGGGTCTACTCTGTTTGCAAAGACACATATCAAAGAGGCATATATATATGGAATAAAGGGATATAGAGCAAGTTAATTTTCTTAAATTCTTGATCAGTCTACGGGTTCACAAGTTTTTTTTACAAATCCAGTTTTCACATGAAAATGTTATTATTTGTCAAGTTTTATTTTCCATAGCTTGCTGTGTGTTTTGCATGTTTAAACCGTTACCTTATAGAAATGCCTTTTCACGCATATGCATACATAGTAGATTCAGATCAGATGGCTCCTGTAGAAGCAGTCTGATTAGTGTCTTCTCTGATTTGCTTATGAAATGGTATAGATATGGCTATACAGTTTCTGCTATGGCAAAAATATGCTCTGTTCATATACCACTATAAAAATCCTCATTACTGCTTTAACCCTTTCCCTCATATAAACGTGGTTTCACGCAATTGCAAACAGAGTAGACCCAGATCAGACGGCTCCTAGAGGAGCCGTCTGATCAGGGTCTGCTCTGTTTGTTATTGGAATTTGATAGATCTGTTGCTTTACTTTCTAAAATGGCTACAATGTTCCACCTTCCGTATTTCATTATAACTATTTTGCTCATGAATATTTAGTAGGTATTGAAATTTGGAATAAACATAGAACAGGGAAAGGGTTAATACAAAACTTTTCATTAGGTAAAGGATTAAATTTGAAATTGATATGTTGTTTGCTTTAGTTACTACATGTATTTGAAATTTATGTTTATTGAGTTTGCTAAATGATTTAATTTATTATGCATAGATGATATGCAACCCTGTACTGTTTTTAGCTCATCTAACACAAAGCACCAAGGTGAGCTAATGGGATATTATTGTGTCTGTCATCATCAACAATTACTATAATCCTTTACTTCATATAAATACCTTTTCATACCTTTGCAAACAGAGTAGACCTGGATCAAAAGGTGCATGTACGGAGGAATCTGAACAGTGTCTGCTCTGTTTTCGTACAGACTATTATACTGTAGATACCATACTTTGGGAATAATTGAGCGTGGTTAATAATTGGCCTATTTCGCCACCAGGTACGAAAGGGCAAACATTTAACACACCAAAATATATCTGTGACAAACAAATAACTTTCGCGCCGATATGTAACTGATCCATTGTACACACAGAGATTAACACCTATGCGACACTACCTTAATTAATTTGTGGCAGATACGCAAACAGCGATTACAGCGGTATTGCTTGAGCGTTTAATCACTGCTTTCTTGTATAGTTAGTGTGCAATTCGATCATTTAAACAAATGTTGGGAACAAACAAATTATTTACGCTTAGCTGATATACCTTATACTCATCGTTTTATCCCTGGAATTAGACATGGCCGGAAATAGCATTTTCTACTTCTAGTATTTCCGTTTTATCAATAACAACTTGAATACTTGTAATTAACCAAAGGTAGAATAATCTTTTCTACTTTTGATTCATGTATGTGTTTATTTTTAGCCCCTTTAATCCTGGAATGGTGAAAATTAAACTGACCAAAATAAAACACGGGCATTTTGAAGCAAAGTGGCGAAAATATCACGACGCCAATTATTCCCAAAGTATGGTATGATTCTATGGTCTCTGACATGGGAAAATATTCCCTTGGTGATAATGCCATGATACATTCAACTAATGAATAATTATGGTGCTCTTACTAAATGCTCATGTGGTAAAAGGTTAAAGCACTTATATGGTTCGGCCACATAGTCCATAGGTGGGGCTAGTTTTCCATTATATGACTATATGGTGAAACTTCCATTTGTTATTTTCTTAGATACTTTTACACATATGTTTCTTGGATGATCATCTAAACAAATTCTGGAGAAGAAATTTCTTACATTGAAAAAACTTGGTGCCATGTTTTGGGTTAGTTTTCTGTATACGGCAATAAAGTTGCAATATTGTGAAAATCTCAGAAACTAGTGGTCTGTTGAAGTGACAACGTAATTAAATGTTTGGTTCAATATTTCACATGGCTTGTTGATCTGGTGACATTTAAACCCATGTGAGTGATTTAGGGCCTGTACGATGCTACTGTATTGCTTCTAAATGCATGCAACTGTAATCCAATGCTAAGATATGTCAAAGATTAATTTTCAGTTGTTGCTTAACTTTTGTTTGTAGGAACGTCAGTAGGTATGAAAACCTAATTTAATTTAACCCTTTCCTTCATATAAACATATTTTCACGCAATATGCAAACAGAGCAGACCCAGATCAGACGGCTCCTATAGGAGCCATCTCATCAGGGTCTGCTCTGTTTGCTTTTGACATGATATAGATCTGATTCTACAGTTTTTGTCAAAGCAAAGACTTTCATTGAAAGATTTACATTATAAAACTTCAGCTAATAAATATTCATGATGCCATTATTTCTTTCATGAATATTGAACAGGGAAAGGGTTAACTCCCTTTACACTATATCCTTCATCTTTAGAATCTCCTCCACTCCTCATACCGCAAATTTCTGAATTAACGAATAAAGAAATTAGTGGAGCATTGCTAGAAAGTAGCTCAAAACTGCACATCTTGCACTTGGGATAAAGAATATTTGTAATAAAGACTCAAACTCAATGGCTTTTGACTTTGAATTAGATATCTTATATTGAAGTGTGGAAAATAACTGTTCTGTTAATTATTTTTTACGATAAATTGTAGCTTTATAATGCAAAATGAAAGTTATGCAGAAAGCTCCTTCAGGATCTTTCTGCCTTACTTTCATTCTGCACCCAGCAGTTCCCTCTTCTGTTAACCCTTTCCTTCATACAAACACCTTTTTTATGCATTTGCAAACAGAGTAGACCCAGATCAGACAGCTCCTATAGGAGCTGTCTGATCAGGGTCTGCTCTGTTTGCTTATGAAACTTGATAGTTCTGTTTCTTTACTTTTTATACGCCCGTCTTCAGACGGGACGTATTATGTCGTGGCGTTGTCCGTCCGTCCGTCCGTCCGTCTGTCTGTCTGTCTGTCCGTCCGTCCGTCCGTCCGTGAACTTTTGTTTGTCCGCTCTCTAACTCGAACAAATTGAATCGGATCCTTTTCAAACTTGGTCAGCATGTATATGGCCAAAATGACTCGGCTAAGTTCGATAATCAGCAACATCGCCCTGCACACTTCTGAATTATCTCCCCTTTTTTAATAAATTTTTAACAAAATTCTCTTGTCCGCTCTCTAACTCGAACAAATTGAATCGGATCCTTTTCAAACTTGGTCAGCATGTATATGGCCAAAATGACTCGGCTAAGTTCGATAATCAGCATCATCGCCCTGCACACTTCTGAATTATCTCCCCTTTTTTATTAACTTTTTAACAAATTTTAAACAAAATTCGTTTTTTGTCCGCTCTCTAACTCAAACAAATAAAATCCAATCCTCATCAAACTTAGTCAGCATGTATATAGTCAAAATGACTTGGTCAAGTTCGATAATCACCAACATTGCCCCACCCACTACTAAATTATCTCCCCTTTTTTTAATATATTTAAGTGGAATTGTTATGTTTTTTTTTGTCTGTTATGGGGTGAACAAATGTAATCAAATTTAATCCAATCCTTTTGAAATTTTGTCAGCATGTTTATGGTCATAATATCTCGGCCCATGCGTGCATTTGATTTTGTAACCTCAAGAATTTCGGATAAGAAGAAAGAAATATGATGAGCTGATAGTAACCTTATATATAGCTCTACTAGGCAGTTGCCAATGATAGTTTCACATTGTAACAGATTCAATTTCCTATTAAATTGGCTTATCACTGACTTTGCCGACGGGCGTATTTTGCTGCACAGCGGTGCTCTTGTTAAAATAGCTACACTGTTCCACATTCCATATTTCATTATAACTATTTTGTCCATGAATATTCAGTTGGTATTGAAATTTGGAATAAACATAGAACAGGGAGACGGTTAATTAATTCTTAAATAGTTCTGTTAGAGGGGGTTCTAGTGTGTTCTGAATGTACACTTCTTTATCCTCTTATTAACCCTTTGAATACAGGTAAATGAGTGTACTGGCATTTGCCAAACAGTGTAGACACAGATAAAAAGCTCTGAGAGGAGCGCTAATCAGGGTCTGCTTAAGTTGTCAATTCTTCTTGTAAATTATTACCCATGTATACTGAATGGACTCTATTATTAACCCTTATCTTGCTGAATTTTAAAATACATTTCTCCTTCTTTACCCATGTCCTGTTGTATAATTACATATATCTTCACTGTGTACAAGTATTTCGCTGTGCAATCACTGCTGTGGAGTGCACTGGTTGCACAATCAACTTGTAAATAGTGCAGACCCTGATGAGACAGCTCCAGCAGGAGCTGTCTCATCTGGGTCTACACTATTTACAAGTAGGTATATTGACTTGAACAGCAAGCGAAGGGTTAAACAGTGTTTGGCCATTATCCTTTATGAAAATTTGGTATTCAAATGGTTATTTGTCTACAAAAGCATTTTTTTTACCATATTCCTTCATATAAGCATGTTATCAGGCATTTGCAAACAGAGTAGACCCAGACCAGATGGCTCCTATAGGGCTATCTTACAGTGTCTGCTCAGTTTGCTAATTGAATTTGAAAGATCTGTTTCATTACTTTCTAAAATGGCTACAGTTATCCACCTCCCATATTTCGTTATAACTACATGTATTTTGTCCATGAATATTCAGTAGGTATCGAAATTTGGAATAAACATTAAACAGGGAAAGAGTTAACCACTAAAATTGTGGGAACTGAGTATATAAGACCTATACAAACAGTAAAGAGCTGGGAGCCCATTGATCAGGGTCCATGCTTATAAAACTTTTAGTTGAGTCTGAGAACGTTCTCAAGTATTTGATTGGTCAGATTTGAGCCTTTGGCTCAAATCTGACCAATCAAAAGCTTGAGAACTCAAATCTGACCAATCAAAAGCTTGAGAACGAAACTCAGACTCAACTAAAAGTTTTATAAGCATGGACCCTGAGTATCTCCTTGTTGTCATGAAAATCACTACAATCACTAATACATTTTGATACAACATTTTGTTTAATTAATATTCAGAAAGGAAGGGGCCAGTTTTAATTACTCAGCCGGGAAAGAGTTAATTCTTTCCTGATGCATGTTGATCCTGAAAATAGTATTTCCTATTCAAACAGGAGATTGAATTGATTTGTGCAATGATGTGTGAAAACTGAAAATTATTGTTTTTGTTATGTTCAAGTTATAAAAAAGATTACAATTGTTTTGCAAGTTCTGTGTGAGGTTTCTATAACTTAAAAAGCATAGGTGATAAATTGGTTGCACCATAACTTTTCTGTTTGATTGTGTGTTTTGGATTTGCTCGTGAAATAGATTATAGTATTGACAATGACTTTACTCACTACTGTTGTAATGCTTGAGTGTGCAATAACCAGTTACCTGATACAGACACCTTTTAGTTTTCAAGACTTTGTCAATGGAATAGACCTAGATCAGATGGCTCTTTTAGGAGCTGTCTAATTAGCGCCTACTGTTTTCTTATTCCTCTTCTTCATATAAACACCTTTCCTGCATTTGCAGAGTAGACACAGATCAGTAGCCGTCTGATCAAGGTCTGCTCTGTTTGTTAATGGAATTTGAAAGATCTGTTTCTTTAGTTTATAAAATGGCTACAGTATTCCAACTTTCATATTTCGTTATAACTATATTGTCTATGAATGTTCAGTAAGTATTGAAATTTGGACTAAATATAGAACAGGGAAAGGGTTATTTTATTTACCTGATTCTGCCATAGCTAAAAATTCTTGTTTCTAGTTTCTCATAATTATCTGTCCATATACAGTTGAACTCAAATATCTCAAACTCAGATAACTCGAACTTCGGGATAACTCAAACAAAATGCTCAGTCCTTCCAAAACTTACAATACTGAATTGCTCTAAAATGTATCGCTACAAATATCTAGAAACACATGGGACATCTTAATTCAGGTCTTAAGTAATGCTGAGAGCTCCTACAGGAGCTCTCAGCATTACTTTAGACCTGTTTTAGCTGTGAACTCGAGAAATTGTTTAGATTAGAAAGTGGACAACTCGAACTTCAGTCATCTCGAACTAATTTGTATAGTCCCTTGAAGTTCAAGATATCGAAGTTCCATTATGGTAATTCAGCCAATAGATATAAATTTACATCATTACTTCATGTTACTTTTTACAGAGAAGCTAACAAATCCGGCATTTAACTTTGATGCGGGTAAAGACCAGAGCTTCCTAAAAAGGTCTGGCAGTAACTCTAGTCTTAACTCGATGTTCAGCACAGAGGGTGACCCACATATACGCTCATGCCATGATTGTCGGAAGCTACTAGAGAGACGTGATCAGCTGATGGAACAACGAAATACAAAGTCCACCATTGTGCTTATGTATGATGTAAGTACAGACAGCTTATGATATGATGGGAACACAGCTTGTTATATCATATGAGCACAGTTTGTGATATTATGAGAACGTAATATTTTATCGTTTAACCATTTACCTGATGATGACTATTTATTTAAAATTAATGACATCATGAATATTAATTAACTGATTTTTTGTAATGGCTATTTTTAGACCCAACCTCTTTGAATAAATCTACCGAAAAGGAAGATTTTAGAGTTGTGTAGTTTAGAAACCATTGTGATAAATAGAGCATTTGCTCCTATGGAGCAAATGCTCTATTTATCACATTGGTTTCTAAAAGTGACTCTTAAAGAGGGGTCAAATGGCGTTAATATGCGGGAATGGGTTAACTGCATTTTAATAAATATTTATGGGTCAAATAGATGTTAACCCTTGTTAAAAGTTTGGAGTTATATGAGACACAGGACAATTGAGAATGCCACTAGTGTTTTAAATATTGTTTTCTTTGTGTATTTGAAAAGATAAAAAAAGGAAACTATTTTATTATGCCTCCGTTGATGATAGTCAGGGGGCATTATGTTCTGCATCTGTCTGTCCGTCTGTGTCACGCTTGTATGTGCAGTTGGTTGTCACAGTTTTTCATTGTCAAACACCACCACGGGGCATCACTGTGTCTTGCAGGCACAATTTTCTAGTTTTAGAAATTAAATAAAAGAAAGTGTTTTTGGAATAGCTGATAAACTATCACTGTTGTTTGTTATGCGTTATAATATATGTTTTCATACCCCATTTGTATCAAAGCTTTCCCTGAACATGATAAAGACACATATTGATGCCTTTGCAAACAGCGTAAGACAGGGTCCATGCTTATAAAGCTTTTTATTTGAGTCTGAGTTCGTTCTCAAGCTTTTGATTGGTCAGATTTGAGTTCTCAAGCTTTTGATTGGTCAGATTTGAAGCTCAAATCTGACCAATCAAAAACTTGAGAACAAACTCAGACTCAACTAAAAGTTTTATAAGCATGGACCCAGATCATCGGCTCATGTAAGGGCCCTCTGATCAGTGTCTTCTCCTTTTACTTATGAATCATATACATGTAGATCTTATTCTACAGTTTCTGCCAGGGTCAAACATTGTCTCCTTGTTCATGATGCTGTTACATGTATAACTTATAGCTAAATAATATTCATAAATTCATTATTTCTTACATGTAAAATGACTATAAACATGCATATTAGTGGTCCATTCTGCAAAGATTCTTGTAGATCTGCTGTTTGAGTACATGATTATGATGTAGTTCTCATTCTAAAACACATTATTACACCGATATTATTAGTCCCCCACCGGTTACCGGTTGGGGGACTATAGGTTTGCTCGATTCCATCCGTCCGTCCGTCCGTCTGTCGCGCTTCGTGTCCGGGCCATATCTCCTACAAAGTTTGGCCAAATTCATTATAACTTCACACATTGAAGAAGCTTGATGAGGGCTAGTGTCATGCACAAGGGCCATAACTCTAGCATCAATATTTTTGGAGTTATTCCCCTTTTACATATTTTTTTGTCCGGACAATAACTCTTTATCTACTGGTTCAATTGATTTGAAACTTCACATATGGAACAATCATGACGAGGAGTAGTGTCATGCACAAGGGCCATAACTCTAGCATCAATATTTTTGGAGTTCTTCCCCTTTTTCATATTTTCTTGTCTGTCCGTCTGTCACGCTTCGTGTCCGGGCCATATCTCCTACAAAGTTAGGCCAAATTCATTATAACTTCACACATTGAAGAAGCATGATGAATAGTAGTGTCATGCACAAGGGCCATAACTCTAGCATCAATAATTTTGGAGTTATTTACCTTTTTCATATTTTTTTGTCCGGACAATAACTCTTTTATCTACTGGTTCAATTGATTTGAAACTTCACATATGGAACAAGCATGATGAGGGGTAGTGTCATGCACAAGGGTCATAACTCTAGCATCTATATTTTTGGAGTTATTCCCCTTTTCATATTTTCTTGTCCAGTTAATAACTCTTTATGTACTGGTTCAATTGATTTGAAACTTCTCATATGGAAAAAGCATGATGAGGTGTAGTGTCATGCACAAGGGCAATAACTCTAGCATCAATATTTTTGGAGTTACTCCCCTTTTTCATATTTTCTGGTCGGGACAATTTCATATTTTCTGGTCGGGACAATAACTTTCTATTTATTGATTCAATGTATGAAAGTAGATACTAATACCATTCAGGTGGTCATGTATATACCATGGTCAACCACACCATGGGTGGGTGGGTTGGGGAGAGTGGAGGTTTTTTTTCAGTCCGGTGGGGGACTCATGTCTTGCATAGCAATACAACATGCCCTTGTTTTTAATAGATCATTTTTTTACCGAAACTTTTTGCCACAACAGAAACTGTAGAATCAGATCTGTATTATTCCATAAACAAATAAATGTATGGTAGAACTTGATCAGATGTCCCCTCTAAGAGCTGTCTGATCTGGGTAATCTCTCTTCTATAATGACATCAAAAATAAAAAAAATAAAATGTCTCTCTATCTGTCAGAGGGGTTAAGATTTTCTATTCAGTGGAACAATTTCTTTAATATTTTTATTTGCTTTCTAAGGTTCTTTTTCTCACATTTGTACTAATAGTGCTCCAGATAAGATGCGTAAATTAAAACATTTTCGAGAAAAAACTTCTTCATTTCTCCATTAAACCCATTTGATTTGATAGAGAAAGGACCATTTCAGTATTTGAGTACACACTTTTATCTGTAGCTCCGTACTAATAGAGTTATGTTTCATTCTTTTTCCAGAAATTGAAGAGTTGTATCCATGAGTGTGATAAGTTGCTGGATACCTATCTGCCTATGGTTGAGTCTCTCAGGTTTGTTTGTGATATGTTTATCTTCTGTACAGCATGCACTCACTGATGGGATTAACTTTTTATCTGATAGAGATGCCATTTGAAGCAGATCCTCGAGGAACTGTCAGATCAGGGTCTGCTCTGTTTGCTTTTTTGATAATGTAGATCTCCTTGGTCCATGCTCATAAAACTTTTAGTTGAGTCTGAGTTCGTTCTCAAGATTTTGATTGGTCAGATTTGACCAATCAAAAGCTTGAGAACTCAAATCTGACCAATCAAAAGCTTATTCAGTTATGGTCAAGATTCCCTTGTTTATGGTGTTATTGTAAAATTCAGCAAATTGGTTTTCATACATTCTTACATGAATATTCACCAGGTAAAGGGTTAAAGAGAAGCTATATATCACTTGTCATACTCTTTTTATGCATCATATTAACTCTTTTCCTATTCTGTGTTTATTACAAATTTCAATACCTATTGAATATTCATGGACAAATTAGTTACATTGTATAATGAAATATGGAAGATGGAACATTGTAGCCATTACGGAAAGTATAAAAACAACTCTTATCAAATTCCATTAGAAAACAGAGCAGACCCTGATCAGGCGGCTCCTATAGGAGCGGTCTGATCTAGGTCTACTCTGTTTGCAGATGCGTGAAAACACATTTATATGAATACTGTTAAACTGTCAACTTTATATGAAACAGAAACTTTTGCTGCCTTTTACAGAAATTAAATGACATGTTTTATATTTGGACAAGCTTCAAATGATTTTGTTTGCTAAATTTGTGAAATTATGAGCAGAACATAGCTTTAACCTTTTCCTATTCAATATTTAGTCCAAATTTTGATACCTATTGAATATTCATGGACCAAAAATAACAAAGAAACACGGAAGAAGGAACATTGTAGCCATTTTAGAAAATAAAGAAACAGATCTTTGAAATTCCAGTTAGCAAACAGAGCAGATCCTGATCAGATGGCTCCTATAGGAAGCATCTGATCTGGGTCTACTCTGTTTGCAAATGCATGAAAACACATTTATATGTTAGGGTTAGCCCTTTCATTCATATAAATGCTTTTGGACAACTTTTCAAACAGATTAGACCCAGAGCAAAGGTCTCCTGAAGGAGCCATCTGATCAGGATTTGCTTTGTTTTCTTTTGACATTATAATAGATCTGACTCTAAATTTTCTATCAATACCAAAACATCCTGTGTGCATATGCCATTATAAAAACTCAGAAAATAGATATTCATGATGTCATTATTGTTTACAGGAATATTCTACTTGGAAAAGTTTGATTGTTATGTATACATATTACTGGACAAAACTGTTACAAATTTTATTCATTTCAGTCTAGGAGAGCCAATGCACAATCTGAGAGATGCCCAGAGATACAGAGGAGAGCTTGTGAGACAATATGAAATCATTGATAAAATCAGGTAAAAGTGGATTTTAAGGTTATAAAGAAACCCACCGTATTTGAGCATGATTATTTGGAATGGAAGGGAGACTACTCTTTTTGTCCTTGTAATGACATGAGCTGCGGTGTCTGCATCAATCTTATTGCAGCCTTTTGGGTTAAGAGTTTTATTTAGATTTTCTTCTGTAAGATAATTATATTAACACTCCCCTCCATAAATTCACCTTTCTTTGTCTTTGCACCTACAAAAAGCCATCTGATCAGGGCCTACTCTGTTTGCATATGATAGAATATAGATATGATTCTACAGTTTCTGCCTTGGCCAATAATTCCTGTTTCCATGTGCTTCTATTACAATTACTCTAATTGATATTTACGAGATCATAGCAGACCCAGATACTACAGGAGAAATATGATCAGAGTATTCTGTTTGCAATGTCATTAAAAAGTTTCTCAAAACCTTGAACATATTGCAAGTAAGTAAAACTTGCAGCAGATCAGCGTTTAACCCTTTCCTTCATATAAAAGCATTTTCATGCATTTTGCAAACAGAGTAGACCCAGGTCAGATTGCTCCTATAGAAGCCATCTGACCAGGGTCTGCTTTGCTTTCTAATGGAATTTGATAGATCTGTTTCTTCAGTTTCTAAAATGGCTACAATATTCCACCTTTCCTATTTTATTTTAAGTATTTTGTCTATAAATATTCAGTACGTATTGAAATCTGGAATAAATATGGAGCAGGGAAAGGGTTAATATATATTTTAGCATGGTAAAATCATAATTTTGTGAATGATGCATTGACCAGTAATTATGGATTTCTAAATTTGAATGAGTGAGGTATTTCTTCTGTTACAGTAAAAGAATAGCAATACTAGGCATGGACACAGAAACCGGGCCGTCCCCAAAGCAGGCACTCCTACAGAAATCTGTTCGAGCATATGCTGCTAATTTCATGCAAGAGAACATGATGGGACTGCAAAACTTGCCTACAGAAGAACAATATGCTGCCCTCCGTGAGAAACGGTCAGAACAAATACAGAGACAGATTGCTGCAGAGAGACAGGCAACATGGGAGGCACAGGCTGAAGAAAAAAGGCAATCAAATAAGGAAAAAGATAGACATCAAATGCCATCAAAAGATGATGAACAGAGGAAGGAGAGAAGTGGTTCAAAGAGACAGGAAGCTAGTTCTAAGGGCTGGATCCCAGCAGAACACAATGTCAAGGCAAATTCCAATGATCCTATGCTACAACAAATGGAGATTATACGAGGCTATATACGTCAAGCCAGACAAGCAGAGAAATGGGACGAGGTTAAAATGCTTGAACAGAATCTTAAAGATTTGCACACTGAATATTCTAGTCAACATAAACAAACTTGGTCATGATAGTAGGGACTTCACTGTATGCTCAGGTATGCAGGAAGTAATGCAGATAATCTACTCTAAACTCATGTCATGCTTCTTGCTTATCTCCCTTGCTTTAACCCATTCCCGCATAAACTATTTTTAGACTCAACCTCTGAATAAATATATTGAAAAGATGCATTTACTAGCAAAAGGAGCTTGTTTAGAATTGTATAGTTTTAGACCAAAGTGATAAATAAAGCATTTGCTCCTATTTATCTCAATGGTTTCGAAAAGTGCATTTTACTGAGGTGTCAAAAAGCATTAATATGAGGGAATGGGTTAACCCTTTACCTGATAGAGTATCTTTTGCAATTAGAGTAGACCTAGATCAGACACTGTAGGAACTGTCTGATCAGAATATACTCTTGTTTGCTTATTTAATTTTTCTACAGTTTCTGCAATGGGCAAAAACTACTTTGATTATTGGCCTTTATGATACAAGTAAAGAGTAAGCACGACAAAATATAAATGATATCTGCTTCAGTCTTGAAATGTTAAAGGTTGCCCCCACATTGGTCTGAGTTGTACCAGAGAGTGACCTTGGACTTGGGTTAACTGTCTGTCCTTAGAAGCACCAGAAGATTTTTTTTTAAAAAAAAAAAGATTTTTTAATCTGTAATTGCAGATGTTTATGTCAGTGACAGCAATAGTAAATGCTCTCTAGAATGTACATTAAATTAGCACAAGGGCCAGTCTATAACCCTTTTCCTCATATACGCATTTGTATGCCTTGGCAAACAGAGTAGAGACAATTTAGACAGCTCTGCTCTGTTTGCTTATGAAATTATATAGATCTAATCATACAGTTACAAAGCTAAAACTTCCCTTGAAAATTTACCTTATAAAGATTATGTTAATGAATAGTCACAAAGTGATCAATTTATGTATAAATGTTCATTAACCCTTTCCTCCATAAATACACCTTTCTATGCCTCTGTAAAAATTGCTTATGAAACCAGTGTGATAAATAGAGCATTTGATCCCATATGAGCAAATTCTCTATTTATCACAATGGTTTCAAAACTACACAATTCTAAACTTTTCCTTTTCTCTAGTAAATGTAGATTTACTCAAAGAGGTTGGGTCTAAAAATAGCATATGGAGGCATGGGTTAAGGAAAGGGTTTAGACAGATAGCAGCTTAATACCATGACTAAAGGAGCTTTCTGCATGGCTTTCACCCTGAACTAACCCTTTACTCCATAAATAGGCATTTCTTTGCCTTTGCAAACAGAGTAAACCCACATCAAATGGCAGGAGCCGTCTGACCAGGGTCTGCTCTGTTGTTAGATATGATTCTACAGTCATGCAGAAAGGTTCTTTAGTCATGGTATTAAGCTGCTATCTGTTTGCAAATATATTAAAAGGTATGTATATAGAGTGAAGGGTTAAAATAATATGAATGAAGTTGTTTTTTTATTTTTATTATGAAAACAGTCCTGCCAGTTTTGAAGCTCAAGCTAGGACTTTTCATTTTAAAGTTTTATGATAATAGTCTACCTTGGATCTTTTAATTTTAAACCTTTTAATAAAGGGAATGAGTGAACTGTCATTTGCAAACGGTGTAGTTAGGATATGCACTGTTTGTCATTGTCAAACTATTTTGCAAGTTACAGCCTTTCATACTGAATTGACTCAATCGTTAAACAATGATGGACAATACAGCATTCAAAGAGTTGACCCTTTATTCCATAATTATGCCTTTCAGTTTCTATGCCTTTGCTAGCAGACCAGACCCAGATCAAATGGCTCCTGTTTGAGCTGTCTAATCAGGATCTGCTCTATTTGCTCTTAATATGATATAGATCAGATTCTACAGTTGTCTATCACAGTAGAATTAGTTTGTACATATTGTCATTATAAACATTAAGGGAAGTAATATTCATGGTGTCATTCTTTCTTACATGAATATTCATGGAGTAAAGGGTTAACCCTAAGCCTGCTAATCATGACCTGACTGTCACTTGCAAACAACTTGGATCATCCATGTAAGATACCAAGTAACTCGTGGTCTCTTCCGGATCAAAGCTGTTTGACATGTGACAAATGATTGATTTACTGAGTAAGGTTGATACAAATTAGTGGTTGTAACCTTTGATTACACAAGTGTCCATATTTCAATGTTATGTGATATTCTAACCATAAATCTTGTCACAAAGAAATGCATCTTTCGGCTCAGTAAACCGTGCTGCCCAGACCAAATGCAGTGCCATGTACACTGTATGTTGTATATCTGATCAGGATCTACACTATTATTCTATGAACTTCTATAATGACATAGCAGCTACTGATGATTGCTGAACAATATGGATCCTGATTGGCAGGTCTGGATAGACCTTGATTACCTAGTCTGGAAGGAATCTGATTGGCTGGTGTAGATGGATCCAGCTTTGCTTGTCTGGACGGACCCTACTGACTGGTAATGATGGACCCAGTTTGTCTTGTCTGGTTGGACCCTGGTTTGACGTTCTGGGTGAACCCTAATTGGCTGATTTGGATCTGTACTGGTGATAATTTTTGTTCATGACAAGGTTTATACAAAACGTCATGCGTTTGTGAGGAACCATTGAGTTTGTGTGGAAACCAATTAAGCAGTCACATAAATGTCTGTTCTTGTACATCAGTGTTCTAAATTAATGTGTCTAGAGCAAAATTATTTTGTTTTGGTGTGTCTCATATTAGTTACATGAATGTCAGAAAATTTACTGGTTCAGACAATTTGGCAATTTTTAGATGTACAGTGTTAATATTTATTACTAAATAATCAGTATATGAGTCTTATAATGATAGTATACAAGGGGATTTTTGTACCATGGCAGAAACTGTAGAGTCATATCTTATTAATTTTGTAAGGAAACGGCAGATCCTGATCAGATGACTCCTACTTAACCCTTTCCCTGTTCTAAGTTTAGACCAAATTTCAACACCTACTGAATATTCATTAACAAAACAGTTATAAAGAAATATGGAACTAGGAACGTTGCAGACATTTTAGAAACCAAAGAAACAGATCTATCAAATTCTATTAGCAAACAGAGCAGACCCTGCTTAGACAGCTCCACTAGGAGCCGTCTGATTTGGGTATTCCCTGTTTGCAAATGCGTGAAAACACGTTTATATGAGGGAAAGGGTTAAACTGCCTTATATGTGTCTCCCCTGTTTGCAAAGGCATTAACCCTTTCCCTCATATAAACGTGTTTTCACGCATTTGCAAACAGAGTAGACCCAGATCAGACGGCTCCTATAGGAGCCGTCCGATCAGGGTCTACTCTGTTTGCTAATAAAATTTCAAAGATCTGTCTTTACTTTCTAAAATGGCTACAATTTTCCATCTTCCATATTTCATTATAATCATTTTATCTATGAATATTCAGTAGGTATTGAAATTTTGAATGAGCACAGAACAGGGAAAGGGTTAAAAGGCGTATCTATGGAATAAAGGGTTTAACATACAGTGTGAGAATAGCCTGGGAATAGTTGTGAAAACTATCTTGTCTCACTCTTAAGTTTAGTTAAACACTGATTGGCTATTCTACGCTGAAAATTCTTTATTTGAAAGGTTAACCAACTGAACCATTTACTCCATGAGTATTCATGTAAGAGATAATGACGCGTTGCATATCAATTACATTAATTAGTATTATAGCACAGAATGTATAGTCGGTTAAAAAAGCTCATCAGAGCTTATGTTATTTGTAAATGTCTTGCCGACTCAAAATAAATCTTATCTTATCTATCTTATCTTAACCCTTTCCCTCATATAAACGTGTTTTCACTCATTTGCAAACAGAGTAGACCCAGATCAGACGGCTCTCAGAGGAGCCGTCTGATCAGGGTCTTCTCTGTTTGCCATTAGAAAGTGATAGATATGTTTCTTTGCTTTCTAAAATGTCTACAATGTTCCACCTTTCATATTGCTTTATAATTAGTTTGTTAATTAGTACTGAGTAGGTATTGAAATTTGGAATAAATACAGAAAAGGGAAAAGGTTAATGTATTGGCCATGACAGATACTGTAGAAGCATATCTTTATTATATCATAAGCAAACAGAGCAGACCCTGATCAGACGGCACAAACAGTAGCTATCTAATCTGGGTTTACTGTGTTCGCAAAGGCGTATTAATGGAGTAGTGGGTTGGGGAAAGCAGTACGTATGAGCCATTGATCTCCTGTACCAAAAATGCGGATTTTGATTAGTTGCTATATTACTGGGTATAATACTCTATGCTGCCAAAAATGGGAATGAAGTACTTGCCTGTGTCTACAGGGTCACTTTGTTTGTTTCCCAGCAAAGAATATGTCTGCTTTGTGCAATTTCAATCAGACTTGATAAACAAATACAGTAGAACCCCTCTTATGCTACCACTTAATGAATAAACATGGGTGTCTTTATAAGCAGGTGGTTGCTAGATGCAGGACAAAAGTAATGCAGAAAGCTCCTAGAGGAGCTTTCTGCATTACTTTTGTCCTGCATTAAGCTACCACCTGCATCTAGCACCCAGAATTATATCTTTTAGCTGGTCGCATTAGCGGGGTTTTACTGTACATTAAATTATGAAGTTTAAAAGGTATATATGGAGTCACCATGTCAGTCTGTCATGATCAGTTGGTTTGTTATTTTTTCTTATCTTTGCTATTTCTTAGCAACTGCTGTCATTTTTAAGCTTCATCATCAAAAGGAGATGGGCGCACCATTACTATGTTCTGGTCGGATTACTTGTCACAGACTTGTGTCCTCTGAATCATTCAAAATATTAAATACTCTTTACAAACACTTGTATGGGGTATTAAGTTTATTAACCCATTGAGTGTGGTACATGCGTACACTGTCATTTGCAAACAATGTCGACTCAGGTGAGAGGACTCCTTGAGGAGCCCTTTGACCAGGCTCTGCACTGTTTGCCATTGTTAAACTCCACTCACAAATGACTTCCTTTCATACTGAATTGACTCTATTGTTAGACACAGATGAGCTATTCCACTCTTGAAGGGATGAACCACATTCTGTGATAGTAATAGTTTGCTTTGATTTATATCATGATTGTCTTGTTCTTAAGGTTCGTATTGAATGTATATGCCTAACTTACTTATTGCAATAAAGAAAAACTACTAAAGAGAGCAACACTTTTCCGCGTGTGTTTTACATGCTACTCTAACCTCGGGCAAGTTTCCGTTGAGAACTGTAGTTGAATCAGTGATATCTAAGGCAAATAACCTGGATCCAGATGACACACTTTGATAACTGATGCATGTGATTTTGTCCAATTTGCACTTTTTGATAATTGGTAAAAAATGACATTGGGTCCAGATGACACGCTTTTTTAACATGCACCTTACTTGGGGTCCAGATGGCACACTTTTATATGATTAATAACCTGTTACAAGTTCCCCTCTCTCTCTCTGTTTAAATATGTTTAAATATGTTTAAACTAATTAAACAAGGAGGTCATCTCTCTTAATGTTTAAATATGTTTAAACTAATTAAACAAGGAGGTCATTATCAAGAATGATGGGCGTCGTTAAATCTGTTGCGGACCAGCTCCTCGCGCCGCAAGCAATTCATTTTTATGACGAGTTGCTTCAAATCATCAATAATCAGTTATTTGAGCAAAATTTTATTCATAACATCAAGACAACTGACAGAAAAAAAATATTGGTCAGAAAATGTTCTTTAATGTTCACAATGGTTTAACCCTTTCGCTGCCAAGTTCTGTCGTCTGCTAACTTTGTCGTCTGCTACAAAATTTCATTTTTTTATTTTCTTCATTTTTTTTCTTCAAAAACATAGTAAAAGTAATAAACAGTTTGGATTCTGATGAGACGCCGAGTTACTCGGCGTCTCATCTGGATTCAAACTGTTTGCATAGGTAATCACAGATCCGGCATTGGCAGCGAAAGGTTTAATCTTGCATTTTCATAAACAAGATGAAAACAAAACAATCAGACGGTCGAACAAGTTTGGATTCTGATGAGATGTCGGGTTACTCAGCGTCTCATTTGAATCCAAACTGTTTGCAAGGGTTATCATAGATGAACCGGCCCAAGGTCAACCCTTTGCCTGCCAAGCACAATCTAACTGGCATTTGCAAACAGACAAGGCGCCGAACACTCAAGAGATACTCAGTGTTTAACCATTCTCTTGCTGAATTTTAAAATACATTTCTCCTTCTTTACCCATGCCCTGTTGTATAATTACATATATCTTCACTGTGTACAAGTATTTCGCTGTGCAATCACTGCTGTGTGGAGTGCACTGGTTGCACAATCAACTTGTAAATAGTTCAGACCCAGATGAGTCAGGTAGGTATATTGACGTGAATAGCAAGCGAATGGTTAATCTAGATCCGAGCTGTTTGCAAATGCGAGTCGGGTATGGATAGCAGGATAAGGGTTAAACCAGAAGATACTTTATGACAGTTCTTGGAAGTTTTACTCAATATTTGGCTGTACATACAGTAGAACATTTCTTAAGCGGCCACCAAAGAGGTATAATTATGAGTCTTGTAAGACAGGTGGTAGCTTAATGCAGGTCAAAAATAATACTGAAAACTCCTATGGGAGCTTTCTGCATTACTTTTGCCCTGCATTAAGCAATCATCTGCTTTTAAAGACTCCTACGTTCAATAAATGAATGAACGGTTAAACACTGTACCACTAAACAGCCAAATACAGTAAAACCCTATATACCGGATTGTAAAGAAAAAAATTAATCTATTTAAGCAGGTGGCTATTCAATGCAGGGTGCAAGTCATGCAGAAAGCTCATGTGGGATCTCTCTTCGTGATATGTTATCTGCATTTCACCCGTTTCTTAATATAAATCATTTTCACGCCTTCGCAAACGGAATAGACCCAGATCAGACCTCTCCTATACAGGAGCCTTATGAAATTGTAATAGACTTGACTCTACAGTTTCTATAAATACTGAAATTTTCTTTGTACATATGCCATTATAAAATGTCAGCTTATGAATATTCATGATGCCATTATTTCTTACAGAAATGTAAGAAATAATGATATTATGAACATTAATTAGATTAATTGCTGTACTAGCACATGGACACAGGAATATTTGGCCATGACAAAAACTGTAGAATCATAATTATCTATATTATATCATAAGCAAACAGAGTAGACCTGATCAGACTCCTATAAGAGCAATCTGACATCGGGTCTACTCTGTTTGCAAAGGTATAGATGGAGTGAAGGCATATTTATGGAGTGAAGGGTTAAACTCCGCTGCGATTCACCACCCCACATTGGAAGGCTGACGATGCATCACTAATCTAACAAGACCCACATTAAGCTGCCACCTTTCTTAACCCTTTCCCTGATGAATATTCATGTAGGAAATAATGACGTCATGAATATTAATAAGATTATTGTTGTAATGGCATATGAACACAGCACATTTTGACTCAAGCAGAATCTGTAGAATCATATCTATATTACACCATAAGCAAACAGGGCAGACCCTGATCAGACGGCTCCTATAGGAGCCGTCTGATCTGGGTCTACTCTGTTTGCAGATGCGTCGAAATGCGCTTACATAAGGGAAAGGGTTAAAGACATGCATTGCTAAACTAGTTTGAACATCCAGTTTTAATGGCTTTTATTAACGTGATCTATACAATGTATAATCAGTGCAATTTTGTACGATTTGTGCAAGTATAATTATAAAACCAAATTAAAGTGATTGTCTCTACTTGCAAGGCACTTTAAAATGCTTAAAATACATTAATCATTTGTTTATATGCTGGAAAGACGTGTATCGCAAGACAACCGATGAAATAAACACCGAAGAAGACACAGCTTTCATGTGTCTGGTATCGAAGACCCCAATGGTATTTGCTGATGTATATATTTACTCAGGCTACGTTTAAGTTTCGTAACTATTCAAAGTAGGCCGAACAAAAATATAGATATCAAAGAAAACGGTTTATATTGTATCACAGGAGCAGTGTTCAACATAAGTTCAAATTGACAATGTTCATAAGAACAAGATCTAATTGTAACGGAATTCGTTACAGAATATCCTCAAAACAAGCAGACAGCAGGTGTTGGTGTGTAAAATATCTAAATATTCACCAGTCACAGGCCTTCACAAGGTTAGCATGGCAAAAACACGTTTGAAACACCTGTCATTAAGGTCGAAGTACCCATATATCCCTATTTATCAATCTTCATCAAAACACAAATCTTTCGAAACATAAATACCCCTGTCATACCACATTTCAGCAATATCGACCGACATCTAATTCGACCAATCAGAGCCCACCATTCGGTTACCATGGCACATTTTAGAGATCACTATAGACAAAGGACAATAGAGATCACCCTGAGGAGTTTGGTAATGTTAATGTGAGGTTCACTAGGCAATCGTAACTACTCGCCGTATTCCGTCAGGATTCGAATATCGGAAGAAAGATTGATAATAATAATAAGAAGAAGAAACGGAGTAAACACAACATGCCCCTCCGGCTTTGTGGAAAATGATAACTAAACATTATTCGATATAAGTTTAAATGGGAATAATGGAGCATAACAAAAACATGTTTTATGATTTTGTGACAGGCCGGGTACAGGTACTGGGTGAAAGACAGTAAGCGGTTCGGTTAGCTCAGTGGTTAGAGCACTCGCCTTGTAAGTGAGGGGTCCCGGGTTCGATCCCCGGTGTGGCTGCATGTTTTTCACCAATCCTGTTACAGTTGGCACCCAATTTGAAAATCGGACCCTGTGCACGCCCATGATTTCTGCTGCAGATTCGGCGAGAATCTCAGGGAACAAGAGTACCGCATACGGTACATACTACGCCCACTTGCAAAAATTCTCTGATTCAACATGCCTTATAAGTGTTGACATTTTCTAGTCTGTGCTTCAGATCTTGATTTCCATATTAAGGTGATACTTTTTTTTTTAAAAAATGAAGTGAATATCTTATTAAATAAAAAAAGTTACAGCTAATTCTCATTTTTGCAGATTTTTGTAAAGTGCAACGGCCATAACTCTGTAAAGACAAACTGAATGAACCTCAAAATAAACTCAGCTTCAAATTTTGTTGCTTAAAACATTTGTGTTAAGTTTCATTTATACCGTTTTAATAGTTTTCCCAGAAAACAACAAACTAAAAGTTGACCGACTAACAAAGCAACGAACACACGAAGTTCAAGGACCATAACTTTAGAATAAAATGACATATCAAAACCCCCGCAATATATGTGAAAATTCACATTAAGGTTTAACCGTATAAAAAATTGAAGTAAATATCATTTCAAATGAAAAAGTTATGGCCATCCTCATATTTGCATAGATTTGCATTATTTTTTAAGTGCAAGGGCCATAACTCCGAAACAACAAATCAAATGATCCTCAGAATCGATTTAGCTTCAGGTCTTGATGCATTAAACATGTGTATGACGTTTCATTAATATCTGTCAAACAGTTTTGCCAGAAAACAGCGGACAAACTATTTGCATATATTTGCATTTTTTTAAAGTAAAAGGGCAATAACTCCGAAACGAAAATTCAAATAAACCTCAAAATCGACTCAGCATCAGATCTTGATGCATTAAACATTTTTGTGAAGTTTCATTAATATCTCTCAAAAAGTTTTCCCAGAAATCAGCGGACAAACTATTTGCATATTTTTTAAGGACAAGGGCCATAACTCTGAAACAACAAATCAAATGAACCTCAGAATCAACTCAGCTTCAGGTCTTGATGCATTAAACATTTGTGTGAAGTTTCATTAATATCTGTCGAATAGTTTTCTCAGAAAACAGCGGACAAACTATTTGCATGTATTTGCATTATTTTTTAAGTAAAAGGGCCATAACTCCGAAACGACATATCAAATGAACTTCAGAATCGACTCAGCTTCAGATCTTGATGCATTAAACATTTGTGTGAAGCTTCATTAATATCTCTCAAATAGTTTTCCCAGAAAACAGCGGACAAACTATTTGCATATTTTTTAAGTAAAAGGGCCATAACTCTGAAATGAAAAATCAAATGAACCTCAGAATCAACTCAGCTTCAGATCGTGATGCATTAAACATTTGTGTGAAGTTTCATTAATATCTGTCAAATAGTTTTCTCAGAAAACAGCGGACAAACTATTTGCATGTATTTGCATTATTTTTTAAGTAAAAGGGCCATAACTCCGAAACGACATATCAAATGAACCTCAGAATCGACTCAGCTTCAGATCTTGATGTATTAAACATTTGTGTGAAGTTTCATTAATATCTCTCGAACAGTTTTCCCAGAAAACAGCAGACAAACTATTTGCATATTTTTTTTAAGGAAAAGGCCATAACTCTGAAATGAAAAATCAAATGAACCTCAGAATCAACTCAGCTTCAGATCTTGATGCATTTAACATTTGTGTGAAGTTTCATTAATATCTGTCAAATAGTTTTCCCAGAAAACAGCGGACAAACAAAATGTTGACGGACGAACGAACGAACGAACGAACGGACGGACGGACAGGGCCACGACAATATACGACCACCTTTATTAGGTGGGCGTATAAAAAGGGGAGCAGTGTGACAGGCCGGGTACAGGTACTGGGTGTAAGACAGGAAGCGGTTCGGATAGCTCTGTGGTTAGAGCACTCACCTTGTAAGTGAGGGGTCCCGGGTTCGATCCCCATTCTGGCTGCATGTTTTTCACTAGTCCTGTTACAATTTTAATGGAAATATGCATAATTTTACTATCATTTTAAACAGCCAAGAGCATTATCGGATATAGACTGATTGTACACGAGTTTGATATTTGACCTTTTCCCTCATATTGACAACGTTAAGCACATTTGCAACAGAACAGACTCTGATCAGATAACTCTTATAGGAGCTGCCTGACAAGACTGTTCTATTTCTTTTTTTAACAACGTACTGCATGCAGATGATCAGATAAGGTGCGCAAATTGAAACATGTTCAAGTATAGCTCCTTTATTTCTTTACCAAATTCTATACTGTGACCACTCTTTAGAATCGCCTCTTTGAGTCGATTCTAAAAAGTGGTCACAATATAGGGTTTGGTGGTGAAATTACAATTTTAATATGCGGATGGGCACCTTTATCTGTAGCCCTGAATATAGATCTGATTCTGAAACTTCTGTCACAGCCAAAAGTTTCGCTGATAATGTGTAATTGTTAAAATTCATTCCATGAGTATGCATACAGTAAAAACTTCTTAACTCTTTCGCTGCCAATGCCGGATCTGTGATTACCTATGCAAACAGTTTGGATCCAGATGAGACGCCGAGTAACTCGGTGTCTCATCAGGATCCAAACTGTTTGTTATTCTTACTATGTTTTTTTAAACAAAAATGAAAATATGTAGCAGACGACAAAGTTATCAGACGACAGAGTTTGGCAGCGAAAGGGTTAAACAAATATTTAGGAGGGAAGGATTAACTCTTCTGATCTTAACGTGTTGACTTGCATTGACAAACAGATTGGATCAACATAAGACGCCGAGTAACTTGATGATTCTCATCAGGATCCAAGCTGTTTGACACTCAGACAAAACGTTCTCAAAAGTTCGATCGAACCGGACTACACTGATAATTTCAGCAGATCAGATTTTGAGCAGCTATTTTCAGCATGAGAAGAGTTACCGCTTTCGCTGCCGAATTTTGTCGTTTGCAGCCTTTGTCGTCTGCTGCATTTTTCATTTTATACATTTCTTCATCTTCATTAAATAAAAAGTCACAGGAACATACAGTTTGGATCCAGAACGGCGATGAAACACCGAGTTACTCGGCGTCTCTTCTGAATTCAAACTGTTTGAATAGGTAATTACAGATTCGACATTGATTTTGGCAGACATCGTTATGCATGTTGTGGAGTTGTCTGGAGGGGGAATTTTATTTACATTTTGACTTTGGTGAAAGTGGGATAAGGACGAGGTTGGGTACCCGTAAACCAGGTTTAAGTCCCCCAGTAGCCCTTTTTTGGGGCTGCTGGCCGTACCAAGGCGACACTCCTGCTTTCAGCCTACGGTCAATTTTGTTGTTTAATATGCTTAATGTTTAATGTGTTTCGTCTTGATATGCGTCCTGTTATGTTTTGTCTTGTGACTTTACCGTTTCTTGTTAGATGGTGTTTGGTGCGGTGTCATTTCGTGTGTGGCTCTCCCTGTTTGACTATTTTTCCATATATAATCTACCGTGGAGCCAAGTGTACGCACATTCAATTCGTTTAAGCTTTTGAATTACAGTAGAACCTCTCTAATGCGACCACTTAATAAAAACACACGGGTGGTTGCTTTATGCAGGACAAAATTAATGCAGAAAGCTCCTCAAGGAGCTTTCTGCATTACTTTTGTCCTGCATTAAGTTAGCACCTGCCTCTACCACCTAGATTAATAGAATCAAGCATGGGTTTTGTTAAAGACGGGGGTTTCTATACCCGAGGTTGGTCTGTTCCAGTCGGAAACGAGCTTTAGCGAGTTTCCGATAGGAACAGACCAACCGAGGGTATAGAACGCCCAGGCTTTAACAAAACCCATGCTTGATTATTTTTCTAGCTGAAATTCGCCCTAAAATCAAGTAAATTAACGAATTTTGTGAAGTACTACTTTACATTGCGTAATACGACTTCCATATCTAATAGCAACAGACTGCAGCATAACTTTAGGCAAACTCCTCACAGTGATCTCCCTTGTCACTACGTAGCGATTAGGGGAGATTACTGCGTTGGAGGTTGAACTTTAGGCGTGACAAATTGACGTCATTTGTTATGACAACCACAAACGTTACGTTTTGGCGTAAAATATAAATAACTGAGTGACTACAAAACGTCTTCGGTTAATTAAATAGGCTTTTAAAGTGTTTATATGATAAATAGAATTTCATATTCGTGCTAATTATTAATTTCAATTCATACGGTTGTTGCCTATAGAAATGTTGGTATAATTCTGTAAGAATTCCATCCCTTGTATTGATTTTACCCAATCGCGCGTATGAATACACTATTCACGGGGTGTTCCAGATTAGGATTTCTAGTACGGCTATTTTTAGTAACTCAGCTTATCTAGCACGGCTGAGAAGCGAGAATTATACATCTTTTAGGTGGTCGCATTAGACGTTTCTTACTGTACTACCGTGCCGAACAATTTGACGTCTAATGAGACGTCAGGTTACTTGGTTACAGGATCTATTCTGTTTACATTTTTTTTTATGTCAGCCGCTGTCGCGCTTACCATGATATGGATTAAATATATAACTGCTGAAGTTTGTCGTCTGCATCCTTTTTCGTCTTCTGCAAGTTTTTTTTTTAACATTTCTTCACTTTAGTTTCAATACATATAGTCACAGTAACAAACAGTTTGGATCCTGATGAAATGCCGAGTTATTCGGGGTCTCATCTAGATTCAAACCGTTTGCATAGGTAATCACAGATGCGACATTGGCAGCGAAAGCATTACCAATTACTCCGTCAATAAAGTCACAAGAAATAAGGGCATCATGAATATTAATTAGATTAATTGTTATACATGTAAATTTAATACATGGACACATGACTTTAACTGTATAAACACACACACACACACACACACACACACACACACACACACACACACACACACACACACACACACACACACACACACACACACACACACACACACACACACACACACACACACACACACACACACACACACACACACACACACACACACACACACACACACACACACACACACACACACACACACACACACACACCCACACACACACACACACACACACACACCCACACACACACACACACCCACCCACACACACACACACACACACACACACACACACACACACACACACACACACACACACACACACACACACACACACACACACACACACACACACACACACACACACACACACACACACACACACACACACACACACACACACACACACACACACACACACAGACACACACACACACACAGAGGAGCTACGAAGTTTAGTAAACACGGCCGCCTGATTCTGAAGCCTCTGTCATAGCCAAAGGTTCCGATGTTAATGTGTATTTACGAAAAGTTTGTCCGTGAACATTCATACAATAACGATTTCTTAATTAAATATTCAGGAATGAAGGATTAACCCTTCTCATTCCAATGTCTTGACTTATCTTTCTCCTGCAGGGTCCGTCTGACCTGGGTCTGCTCTGTTTGCAAAGACAGAAATGCGATATTATAGAGTAAAGGGTTAAACAGTTCATATCGTGAGTGTCCACCATACAAGGAGTAAATGACATACAACATAGCCATACATATATAACACTTTGGGTATCAGTTACAAACAATTATAAACATCTAGATAACCTGTTACTGTACAATATGACCCCTCTAAAGCGACCATTTAATGAATATACATTGGTGTCTATAACAGCAAGTGGTTGTTGAGAGTATTGCAGAAATTTCCTGTATGAGTTGTTTGAGTAACTTTCATCCTGCAGTAAGGTTTATCCTGGTTTTCGCAAGGTGGTCGCTTAAGAAAGGGTTTCTGTAAGTATGAATAAAAAACATACTTTAGCACATATAGTTATGCCTGTTTTTTATGGTCGCTTTATGGAAGTTTTACTGTATTTCCAAATCAAAAACTGTGAAGTGATTGCAACCGTCTTTCGGGTTATTGGACACCAATAAACTGCCGCGATATTGATCAAAACATATTGCTAAGGGGAATGCCAGTTTCTCGTTCACCCCAAGAATCGTGACGAGTTCACTCTTTGGCGTATTTCCAGCGGACATAACGTTACAAGGTCCATAGCAAGACAGCAACACATTGCCATAGTTATCGATGCAAATCCCGAAAGCATCCTTAAGGCGCTGATCAGTTCGTGTATATAGATGTTTACCATCCTTGTCGATCGTCACCACGCCCTTGTGAAGGTCAGCCACGTGGATCAAGCCGCCATTCTCGGTTGCCACGTGCCGTGGTTGTTCTAACAATCCTGATATCGTGAATAATTCATATCCTGTTAAGTCGAATACGACAACTTCGTTTTCCATTTTTGAGACAAAAAGCCTTCCTCCGTGATGAGCTATTCCATAACAGCTATATCCGGTCGCAAAGGACCTCTTGGCATGTAACGTGCCTCCTTCAATGGACACAAACTGGACTCGCCTACTCTTCAGCACGACTGCAACTTCAGTGTTGTTGACAGGCGTTATTCCCCTCGGCTTATCTAGCATGTCACAACTTGATAAAATACTGTATGTTCCTCTCTCAAACAATTTCAGTTTCTTGTTGTTATAGTCTGAGAAAACCAGTTCCCCATTTGGCAACTGGCACATGCCAGTAATAAAGCAATTTCCGCTATCTTCCTTCCAACTGACATCATGCCTTTTAGTATTCCGAACGATGTATCTGGATCCAAGAGGAACGTTCGTTGCAACAGTGCCAAAAGTAGTCACGTCTTCTACAAGTTGGACCAGTTCCGGGTTTGGTTGTAGAGAAAATGTATACTTATCCACCTCCTTGAAAGTCTGAAACGTCGGAGCAGGAGAGGCAATTCTTTTTTGTGCGCATTTCATGGTAACGAACTGCTGTGAGCCATTGTCAGTTCCCGGAGTTTTGAGCTCTCGTCTAAGTTTCTCAAACTCTGAAAGTAAATCACTAACAACATATAATTCTTCCTGCAGTTTGCTATCAATAGCTTTTTGAACTCTAGTCATCTCCTTCATTGTGTGTGTTTCTATTCTGTCTGCTGTTTCTACAAGTTTCTGTTTTAGCTGTTTTACCCTTTCAACAAATATCTTCTTTGATTCATCGAGGGCTAACCTGTTCTTCTTTTTCTCGGAATTAACTTTATACAATGTTGACAAAGTATCGTCCACATCTGCCACTGTTTTTGTAAACTCGGGAGTGCTAGCGATATTTTTTGAAACCATTGGGATATAATGTTTCTTTTTGCAGTTTCTGAAATAACACAACATTTAGCTTATAGTTTAACCCTTTACTCCATGAATATCTATCCAAGAAATAATGACACCATGAATATTAATTAGAATTGTTTTAACAACACATGAACATAGTAATGTTTGGCCATGGCATAAACTGTAAAAGCATATCTATATTATATCATAAACAAATAGAGCAGACCATGACCAGACGGCTCCTATAGGAGCCTTTTGATCTAGGTCTACTCTGTTTGAGTCGGAGAAAGGCGTATTTATGGAGTAAAGGGTTAAATATTGCTAGACTCATGCTATATGTACATGTACAATGTATATCAAACCCACTAACAATATCTACTATTCACCTTAATACAGTTCTTTTTCAACATTACCAATCTATATACAAGCGGTTATATGGATAGGGTGTCAACAGATTGATCCATGTCCTACCTACTCTGTACTCGATTACAGGAGGTGATAAATAGGTCTATATTTTGTACCGTATAATTGTGTAGAAGTAGTAGTAGTTGTTGTTTTTGTAGTAGTAGTAGTAGTAGTAGTAGTAGTAGTAGTAGTAGTAGTAGTAGTAGTAGTAGTAGTAGTAGTAGTAGTAGTAGTAGGTAGTGGTAGTAATAGTAGTAGTAGTAGTAGTAGTAGTAGTAGTAGTAGTAGTAGTAGTAGTAGTAGTAGTAGTAGTAGTAGAAGTAGTAGTAGTAGTAGTAGTAGTGTTAGTAGTAGTAGTAATAGTAGATCTATACATCTCACCGTTTTGTAGTTTATAGTCAGTATATATACCATTACTAATGGTATACATGTACATGTATAACAATGATTACTTTAGTATAAGTTTACACCGTACCTGTGATTCAATTCAATGCATACCGGACAGCAAACGTCATCGTGGTTTTCACAAAACATCGTGACACACTCTCCCTTGTGGTCCGGACATTCTGGAGCGATACATGTCACCATGCTTGCCTTTCCGCCCCAGTCCTGGATTTGAGATTGTCCGAGGACAGTATGCGTTTGCATTAATGGAAATCGGGCATGCAAGTTGATACATTCACCACAATATGCCCGTCCACAATCCTGACAGTATGCGATGGCCTCGGTCTTTCTGCCATCGTCTTCACATTGGTTACAAACCCACTCAAAAAACTCATCGTGACCTCCGGCTAGTGTCCTTGATAAGTCCTCCGTCTGTATCCAAGACAATTTCTCGCCACCCTCAGCCATACCTTTTCAAGGGTTAACTTCACTAAATGTGTTACGCTCCAAAGTTACATTTGTACCATAATCACAGACTTTCAATTCCACTAACCGCAACCCCTATGCCTATGAAGTTGATACATTATGATAGATCTCTTCAGTGAAGCAGGCGCCAGACCTGTTTCCGAGGAATCTTCACTGTTCAAAGTACGACACCCAATTTATCAGTTGTTTGTTATGTATACCAATCCTTTCAACGCTGGAATAACCCACCAATATCGAACTATAGAGTCCGCTCAGACTTAACCTAGCTAGATGGCTTTGAATGGCAAACCGTGCAAACTCTTAAGAGATGGCTCTTCTATGAGCACTCTGATCTGGGTCTACACTGTTTGCCAGTGCATGCGTGCCCACCATTCAAAGGATTAAGCTGACTGATACACTACCAAGATAGCGTTTTTCACTTTGTAGATTGGGTAAATCTCCTATCAGCTCGTACAGATAATAAATAAACTGCACTCGTGTTATTTTTGTAATAGCATGCACTTCACGCGTCAGATTACATGTACATGTATACACCTTTTGTATATTTACACTACACTTTGAGCTTGTTTCTAATATTAGACATTATCGCCGTAAGAAAATTGGCCTTATTGTTTGGTCATGTGCATGGAGCAGTATAAATCTTTTGAAACGATCCCCTGTTTTCTGTTACATTCCGATATCGTTCTCCGTATTCGGCTTACGACGATAATGTCTATCAGCGCTTGTCGAGACATACGATATTGAGAAGGGCGCTATTTAGCGCATGACGACACATGCGATATTTTAAACAGACTATATTATAGCATGTTTAAAATATCGCATGTGTCGATATGCGCTAAATAGTGCCATTGTAATATCGCATGTTACTTCTCGCGAGAAGTAACTAGCGTTATATATTAAACAGTGCTTAACATCGCATGTATGTATGTCTTGGAAGGACGTCGACAGTGTCAAAAGGATGATATTTCATTTGTCGGGGTCGGGACACCGTAGTTTTCGGCATGCATGGAAAATTACCTCGAATACAAAAGGTTCCATTTCGTTTTAACCAGTCCCGTATCGGCAACCCCGAAGGGGACTAAAGGTTTGCAATTCGTCTGTAAGTCCTCCCGTTCGTTCGTCAGCCCGTCCTTCTCTCCGTCTGTCCATCAGTCAGTAAACACTTCGGTTTTCCGGGACTGTTTTTCTAAACCCTTTCAGATATTGAACAGATAATACATAGTATTTAGCTTTATGATAATGAGTTACAGATCAAGAATGAATTCGTTTACGCTATATTCATTTTAACTAAATTACAGCAGTAGGACTTAGAATATTTCACGAAAGTTTAGGTTTTCCGGACTGTTTGTCTAAACCATAGCAGATATTGAAATGATATTTAGTATGCAAATGTTTGATAATGAGTTACAGATCAAAATCGAATTTTGCTACGCTACGTTGATTTTTCCACGGAATACAGCAGTTGGGCTTAAAAACTTTCACGAAAACTTAGGGTTTCCGGACTTTTTCCAAAACCCTTACATATATTGAACTGATATTTGGTACTTTATTATGAGTTATAGATCAAGCATGAAATGTGTTACGCTGTGTTGATCTTTTGTAGCAGGAATCATTTTTAGCAGTACAGTTAGCCTTATTTACCCTTAACTCGTTAACCCATAGTGTCACGTTTACACATCTTTATATTAAACATGTGTATATTACATTAGTTCAATGCAACCAGTATAGATCCAGATCAGAGAGCTTGCACTTGAGCCCTCTGATCAGGTTCTGCCCTGTTTGTCAATCTGTAAACTGGAGTAGTTCATTTGTAGTTTCATGGGTCAATGGGTTAACTGGCACTGGCTCTAAGTCTTTCAATCCTTGTATACACATCGTGTTGAAAACCTACTTGACAAATCCTTGTGCAGCATGAGATTCCTCATGCCTTGTGTATAGGTAAACCACGCTATATTGAGACTTGTTATTTTGTTGTTTACATAACAGAACACAAATATAGGACCAGACAACATAATGTAGTAAGTTGCCACCAATAATATACTGGGCTTTGGTATAGTGGATATGTATCTGGTCTTGCAAACAGGGGGCCGTGGGTTCGAATCCCAGGCTATGCAGTTTTCTTTTTTAAAGCAAAACTGATTTACTATTTGTAATCATCTTTTTAATTTTTAGTCGTTTTCAATTATATGTTAATATTTTGTTATTAATTATTATATGTTATATTTATTGTTGTTTTGTATGGAAAATTAATTAATAAAAAAAAAATATAGGCCATTGGTCGGAAT
Organism: Azorinus chamasolen; assembly: GCA_963576725.1. NCBI lineage: Eukaryota > Metazoa > Mollusca > Bivalvia > Cardiida > Solecurtidae > Azorinus > Azorinus chamasolen. The sequence goes on from OY755244.1 coordinate 27,408,838, forward strand.
CGAACTCGAGACCCGCCGCATGCAAACCTAAATACATATCCATTGCACCACGACAATTATTTTGAAGGGTTGTGGCTTGCGAAATTCTTTAACAATTAGGAAGCGCTATAGTCGCTTCATTTTGTTTACATTAGAGTAGGTCATGTTTTGTTCCAAAATAAGTTGGTCTATCTGTACTTTATAGCTATATAAGGACTGACTTTTTCTAGATTCGTTGCTTTTGCTCTGGACAGCCAAAGGTAGCTCTTACCTACTTGTCACTGCAAGCCACCTCTCTCTCTCTCTCTCTTTCTTTACCTTTCTTCCTATGCAATTCTCATTGTAAAATACTTGGTAAGAATAATCATAATTAAAAGATGAAACCCATTTACTACTCGAAAGAACCTGGGTAACAGCAAGCCTGTTACACTTTAAGGAATTACAGCAGTAAGACTAAAAACTTAAACCTAAAATTTCACGAAAGCTTAGGGTTTCCGGACTTACAGAAATTGAACTGATATTTAAAAACGTTTCACCAGTACGGGGGTATGACATTGCCTTAAGCGCTGCAATAAACTTAAGCAAGGATATAGATACCATAAAATAAAAGAAAAAGTTTCTCTAAATTTTACTATCGAAATCTCTCGCCTATTGGCAAGTACCAATGTAATCTCAAGGCGCTTCTGCGACACGGTGTTTCACATCTTGAATTTTATGGTGATGTGATTTACAAACTTCGTAAAATTATTGGACATACCCATTTTCTCACTTTGTTCATCAAATATGTTAAAAAAAACATTAAAAAGGGATATGATCATGTAGTACTACAACATACTGCATGTTTGGTTGTGAACCCTTTTACAGTTGGCAATCACACTGGCCTCTTTGCATGTACGCCGAAAAAAAGGTTTAGTACTCTATGAAGTCGACCTCTTAAATCCAGAAATGGAATGAGAACGTCGGATATCTGTACTATTTCGTTTTTGTCGAACCCTTTATTACTTTTCTACAGTTACTCTGTTTGCAGCTCAATCATTGAGTACACTAGCGATAGGTGGATACAGGTTCTTCACTTAAATGTTTTTGTTATACATGCATGTAACCCAGGTTTAGATCCCCTGTACCGTTGCTAGCGCTGTATCTTGAAACAGACTATAGCATTGTCGAATTCCGCTTGCTATAGCCCGTTTCATTATTTATATTTATTTACATGTATATGTCCATGGTTGGAAAGAGAGAGTGAACCGGTTTGGGAGTGTCTGATATATGCGTGCGAGGATAACGTGGTTATTTTAGTCACGTGACACGAGTTAACGTGCAACATCTCCTTAGCTCCCGCTCTCATTCTGGCTCTAACTCTTCTAGCGAAGACATCATACCTTTACTTCTCTACTTAATTACTAAGCAGGCTTCATATTCCGACCAGCTGGTGAGTTTACTTGGTTTATTTATTAGTTAATTATACTGAATCGCTTGAATATTGTATTTATGCGTATCTGACAACGCTGCATTTACTGAATTTGTTAGAAATATTCGTTTCTCTGAACTTATGTTCTGTTTATCTGTTTTGCAGACCCTATTCAACCCTATTCATCTATATATTACAACTACTGTTGGAGAATACACTAAACGAACTCCACTAGGGTTTTGTCATCTTTATCTACCCTGGTTACATTGGCGACCACGACAAGTTCTCCAACTTTGGGTCAGCTTGGTGGAAGCGCGAGACGTCACCATCTCGTGGACTTCATAGCTTGCGTTTTGGAGCGGAGTACATTTTGGACCACGGAATTGGAAGGACGAGCGTCTTCAGATTTATCTACTTTCTTCTAGACGACTCCGGCTTTCTCTTCGTCAGTGCTTTTTCTTTGTGGGCCCACACACACGTGTGAATACGTGATATCATTTTTTTCTGTGCACAAGTTTTTTCTCTCAGTGTTAAGTACTGCGTATATCGATAGCAGAGTGCATTTTTGTGCTGATATCAGCTGTTTGAACTCGCGCGAGAGTCAACGAGTTTACGAGACTACACGACCATCACCGGAAGTGTTTGTGACCTTGTGGCTGCTGTGTTTTCTTCTGTGATATTTTCTTGTTTTAAACTGTGTTATTCTTTGAAAAGGACGGACTAGGACTATGCAGTAAGTGTTGCATTTATATTTTCCTTATTTTGTTGTATTTATTTTGCATTGTCATGTTTTCTTAACGAATATATTTGTGGCGAATTTCCTGTTTCCAAATTGTGAGATAGACTATAGCCAACCTTGACTTTTCATTTGGACTCACTCGGCATTTTCCAAAAACAGCTGTTTTCTTTTTTCGTTCTTCTTTCGTTCCGTTTTACTTTGCATAGCTTTGATAGAATTTTCTGAAGGAAATCAGGAGGTCTTACCACGAACATATATTAGTATAGTAGTTTTATCTGTGGTACGTGAACGCTAGAGCGTTACATCGTGTAAATATGGGTTTAGTTTGATATATTATTTTTTGCAATGTTTACTGGTTGGTTTGACCTATATACCGCTAGATATAGCCATAATTAGTGTTATGGTTTAGAGTTTTAATTTTGCACCGCTTAAAAGCTGGTCGGAAACAAAACTTTAGGATCTTGTTTATTGTGTTTATATGGTCTGTTTACTATCACCCTGTGTACTTCATATCTTTCTGTATACTTTCTGAAAACCTTTATTCTCCCTCTGAACACCCTTTGGGAAATTGAGTTATGGATAGACAGAAGGATGGATGGAAGCAGAACCCTACATACAGAGGAAGGTGAATATCTAGTTTGATAGTGTTGTACTTATTTTCTGTGTTATTTTATACATATTTTTGTTAGCGCAGAGTGACTGTATATTAATTATAGGGATATAGGACATAATATTCATTTGGGGAATCTATTTAATTAGATATTTTCAGGTTTTCTATAGTACATTACTCATTGCTGTTGGAATAAATCTGTAAACTATTTGTAATATTCTCAGGAATTTGTAGGATTAATACTACTGCTTAATTTTATGCATTTGGACTGCTTTGCTGTCTTAGAAATTTCAGCAGGACTAGTTTGCTTTGTTTTCATTGCTTGCACGTGACGTCTGCTATACTTATATAATTGCCCGTGTAAGTTGATATTTACAGTGCATTGTGTTTTTTTTCCATATTTGCTCTAGCAGTGATTATCTTTTGGTCATTTTTGTTCGTTTTTGGACTGTATATGGGATAAATTATCATTTTTAGACTTTTTGAGCTGTTTTTTTGTGATTTAGAACTAAAACTTTTTTTTCATATACATGTAGTGTTTATTTGTAAGAGACTTCAGAGACAGTTTTTTTCTTGATTATTGTTTATTCAAAATAGCAGAAATGTTGACAGATGATGAGGTACTTGCAGCTGTGAGCTCTAGGGGTCTTGTACCTTACCCAACCCCTACTCCACGCAGATCACGCCTTGCAAGCAGTATAGATCCTAAGCCTACACCTAGACCCAGGAATCCAAAGCCCCATATGTTCCCTACAGCTTCCCTCCTTACTCCTTTAAATGATTTTCCTCATTCAGTACTTGTACCAGATAATAAACCCAGGACATTATTTCCTCCACCTACTTCTACACCATATGTTGCACCAACCGTTGACAAATCTAAAACTTCTTTACAGTATGTTACTATCACTTCTCAGCATAAGTTTCCATATTTCTCTGGTGATGACCAGAAGGGAGATGTTTCATACAATGAGTGGAGATTCAGTGTCCGCTGTCATATGAAAGATCGAGACATTGCGCAAGTTCTGTGATTGCGTCTATTCACCGTTCTTTGCGTGGAACTGCCATGAAAGCTATCATGTCTCTAGGAGATGACGCACCTCTTGATGCTATTCTCAGACATCTTGATACTCTGTTTGAAGACGTTTCTTCACAATGTCTGATCATGCAGGAGTTCTTCAATTCTTATCAGAGACACGATGAGTCGGTCACCAGCTTTGGATGTCGTCTCAACAGTCTTCTGCAAGAAGCTGTGAACCGTGGTAAGCTTTTGGAAGCTTCCAAAAATGACATGTTACGTCATAAGTTTTGGCTGTCACTCCACTCTGAGAGACTGAAAGATAGAACCAGTCATAAGTATGACAGTGTATTGGATTTTCAGACACTTGTCCAGGAGACCAGAACTGTTGAGAAGGAGATTTCTCTCACTTCCAACAAAGGCACTCACCAGCCTCTTGTTGCATCTGATCAACTCTCTGATCTAGAGCGGAGGTTTGACTCCAAGATAGAGAAGTTGCAGAAAGATCTAAATGCTCAGTTAGATGACAAGTTGTCTAAGATCTTGGACAGGCTTGATACTTCTCAGCCTGCTTCTGCACCTAACACCAACACCAACACCAACTCCCGCAACTACACAACACCAAATAACTCATACACACAGAACACCAGATACCATGGTAACAGAGGTAGAGGTAGAGGAAGATCTCACTACAACAACAACAACAACACACAGAGTTATCAACAAAACAACAATAGCAACACCACACACAGTTATCAACACAACAACAACAGCAACACCACACAGAATTATCAACATTCTTTAAACGGCCAGGGGCCTCAGTAGATGGCCATACTGAGGCTGTTTCTGCAGCTAGTGCTGTTTTGACACCAGATCAAACATGCGAGCCTAAGGCCAAATTGATAGGTTCAGCCAATGAGGCAACTGTCATACTTCATGGTCAGGAAGTTGTTGCTCTCATTGACAGTGGCTCTATGATAACCACTGTATCGGAGTCTTTCTATAACTCCTTTCCTCATAGACCATCTCTCGAAGACTTGAATGTCTTACTTGATATTTCTGTAGCTGATAGTTCAAAGTTGCAGTACCTTGGTTACATTGATACTACTATTTCAGTACCATTTATCGCAGATTCCCTTTTACCTGTACCTGTACTGGTTGTTCCAGATACACATTACAATTACACTTGCCCCGTTATAATTGGAACAAATGTCATCAGACCCTTAAAGCAGATGTCTTTGAACTCTGAAGTTCCAAGTGAATGGCAGTTAGCCATGGATAGTTTGAATGTTCAGACATTCTCTGTCAAGGCTTGTACTCGTAAGCCTATATCTGTTGATCCATACCAGACTTTGATAGTTAATGGGTTCATCAGAAATGCTGACAGCTCTATAGCTGAAGTTGTCACAGAGAATGTTGTCTCTTCAACTCTGTCAGTGTGCCCTAGAGTGGTTAAACTCGGCAAACTTGATTATTGCAGAATCCCAGTCAAAGTATGCAACATGACTGCAAAGCCTGTGGTGATCAAGCCTAGGTCTGCAATATGTCAGATCAGTGAGGTCAAAGTTGTTGATAGTTTGGGTTCGGGTCCGCAACCAACTTCATCTCCTTCTTCTTCTAAGCTGTCATCTTTAGAAGAGTAGGGTATCAAGATCAACAGTTCAGATCTCACTGATGAGCAATATCTTCGTGCTCAACAGGTCCTCGGTAAATGGGACCATATATTTTCTAAAGGACCCAACGATATTGGCTGTGCCGACCTGGTTAAACATAAGATCGTTTTGACGGATGACACCCCTTTTAAGCAGCCATATAGGAGGATTCCTCCTGGCATGTACGAAGAAGTACGGCAGCATATTAAGGACATGCTTAGTGCTGGAGTCATAAGAGAGTCAGACAGTCCTTACTATTCCAATGTTGTTTTAGTTAGGAAGAAAGATAACTCTCTTCGTTTTTGCATTGATTATAGAACTCTCAATGCTAAGACTCGCAAGGATGCCTATTCTCTACCCCGTTTTGATGACACCATAGATACTCTGGCAGGATCCAAGTTTTTTAGTAAACTGGATCTGCGCTCAGGTTACTGGCAGGTCGAGATGGAAGAGGCGGACAAAGCTAAGATTGCCTTCTCAGTCGGTAATCTGGGGTTCTATGAGTGTGAGCGTCTAAGTTTTGGGCTCTGCAACGCACCAGGTACTTTTCAGAGGCTCATGGAGAAATGTATGGGGGAATTACACCTCAGAGAGTGTCTCATCTTCATAGATGACATTCTGATTTTCTCTAAATCTTTCGAAGAGCATCTTACACGCCTTGAATCTGTCTTTGGAAAACTTGAGCAGCATAATCTTAAGCTCAAACCTTCCAAATGTGAGTTCTTTGAAAGTTCTATCATATATCTGGGGCATGTAGTTAGTTCAGATGGAGTTTCCACAGACCCTGACAAGACTGCAGTTATAAGAAACTGGCAACCACCAAGCAATGTAATAGAATTGCGTCAATTTCTCGGTTTTGCCGGCTATTATAGACGTTTTGTCAAAGACTACTCTTCTCTTGCTCAGCCTCTTAATGCTCTTCTTGAGGGCCACTGCACTGTTAAGCCCAAGCAAAAGAGGAAATCGAGGAAGAAATCCAAGAGTCCTACAGAATGGGTCTGGGGTGAAGAACAAGAGTGTGCTTTTAACACACTGAAGGATAGACTTGTCAATCCACCCATTCTTGCTTATGCAGACTACTCTTTGCCTTTCATTATCCATACGGACGCGTGTGGGAAGGGTCTTGGGGCTGTTCTGTATCAGAAGCAAGATGGGTTGGAGAAAGTCATAGCTTATGCTAGCAGAAGTCTGCGTCCGAGTGAACGCAAGTACCCTGTCCATAAATTAGAGTTTCTGGCATTAAAGTGGGCGGTCACAGACAAATTCCATGATTATCTTATGGGAAATACATTTGAGGTTGTCACTGACAGCAACCCCCTCACATATGTCTTGACCACAGCCAAACTGGATGCCACTGGGCACCGTTGGGTATCTGCTCTCGCCAACTTCAACTTTACTATAAAGTATAGGTCTGGCAAGCAGAATACAGATGCTGACACTCTTAGCAGATTGTTTCCTGACTCTATTCAGGCAGTCTGCCAGTCAGTCATCAGCAACATTCCTCTTGTGGAAAGCTTGTCTGTGTCTGATATTCCTCATCTGGCCAATGAGGATGTGTCAACTCTTGTTAACCTAACCAAGATTGACTGGCATACAGAGCAGAAGCTAGACCCTGTCCTTGCCCGTGTTATTCACCTGCGGAGCAGTTGTTCTCGCCCCAGGGAAGACACATTGAGAAAAGAACTGCCAGCTGTGCAAAAGCATTTGCGCGAATGGAGTAAGTTCCATTTTGTAAATGATGTTCTCTATAGAACAGCATCATTGGATGGCCAGAAGGTAGAACAGCTTGTTGTACCCAACTCATTTCGAGCTAGGGCCATGAGGGGCATCCATGATGACACGGGCCACCAGGGTAAAGAGAAGACCCTGTGGTTGGCTAGGCAGCGTTTCTATTGGCCTGGTCTTGAGAGGGACATAGAAGCCAAAGTACAGTCTTGCCCTAGGTGTATTAGGCGCAAAACAGGTACCAAACCTGTGGCTCCTCTCAACCCTATCTCTAGTACACATCCTATGGAGCTTGTTTGCATGGACTTTCTATCTCTAGAGAGGTCCAAGGGTGGCTTTGAGCATATTTTGGTCATCACAGATCATTTTACTCGATATGCTCAGGCTGTCCCCTGCAGAAATCAAACAGCCCAGACCACTGCCCGGGCTCTGTATGATCACTTCTGTAGGTACTATTCTTTCCCTTCAAGGCTCCATAGTGATCAGGGTCGTAACTTTGAGAGTCGAGTTATAAAGGAACTCTGTAAACTCTCTAATACAGAGAAAACGCGAACAACCCCCTATCATCCCATGGGGAATGGTTCAGCTGAGCGTTTTAACCAAACTCTTCTCAAGATGCTTGGAACCCTTGAAAACCATCAAAAGAGTGACTGGAAGTCCTATGTAGCACCCTTGGTACAGGCCTACAATGCCACCAAGAGTGATGCTACTGGTTTCTCTCCTCACTACCTTATGTTTGGCTGGCATCCTAGACTTTCTGTTGATGCATTTCTGGGTACTTCTCCTACTCCAGAAGAGGTTTCTGCAGAGCCTCAGTCATATGGCAGAAAACTTAAAGCTAGGTTACAGTTTGCTTATGAGCAGGCTGCCAAACATGCTGGAAAGATAGGTGAGATAAATAAGATCATCAATGATAGATCGGTAAAAGAGTCAACCTTAGAGAAAGGGGACAGAGTACTTGTCAGGAAAGTTGGGATACAGGGTAAAGCCAAGCTGGCTGACAAATGGGAAGAAGACCCTTATGTAGTCACTTCTATCCCAGATCCTTTGCTACCTGTGTACAAAGTTAAACAGGAAAACGGTTCCAAGGTTCGCACCTTGCATAGAAATATGCTGCTTCCTTTTACCTTTGTTCCACTTGAGGTTACCCAGCGGCCTGTCCCACCTAAGCCTAAGCCAAGAGCTCAGCCCTTGCCTGAACAGGAGAGGAGAGTTGAATCTGACTCTTCAGATTCTTCAGAGGAGGATTCAGAATCCAGCCTCTATAGTATCCCTCAGAGAAGGAATCCTCCCAGTTACAGGGATGAAAACAGACCTGTCTCACAGAGAAGACCCAGTCTTGATCTGACTCCTGTTGACACTTCTGTACCTTTTTCTACCACATTCACTGTGAGTAGATCTGCCATTTCCTCTCCTACCCTTGACTCTGTCAGTAGACACACACCTACCCTTGACTCTGCAAGTACATATACACCTACCAGATACCACACTCATTCCAGACACCACACTCATTCCAGACACTCTACTGTTCCAGACAGTTCATTAACTGGTACTACTACTCACTCACCACCCACTCAAGCATCTAGGTCTACACCCCTTCCAAGTCGGCCGGTTAGGCAGAGAAGACCCCCCGATAGGTATGGGGAATGGGTTTCTTAGAATCATACCTAGATTATATTTTAACCATTTTTTACCAGCTGTTGTAATTTGTATTTTGACTGTAATCTGAGTTGGCAATTTTATAACTATAGTGTTATCATTTTCACTTAGTAGGAGCCAGAATCAGTTTTGTTCAGCTCAAATGGTTTAAAACCTTGAACAGTCTATAAATTATGATGACCATGCAACTTGATGATTGATCATTAAGGCTTAATACTTTTATAATATGCAGAAATGTTGCCTGCTACAAATTTAGTCTATTAACATTTCATATTAATTGTGTACAGTTTAATTTCTTAACTGCTTAGGGTATGGAGTTCCCTTAAGTTAAATGTTTATTAACTATTTCTCCGAATGCTGTTTCTAGGAAATGTCAGGAGACATTTAAATCTAGCCAGGGAGTATGTAACCCAGGTTTAGATCCCCTGTACCGTTGCTAGCGCTGTATCTTGAAACAGACTATAGCATTGTCGAATTCCGCTTGCTATAGCCCGTTTCATTATTTATATTTATTTACATGTATATGTCCATGGTTGGAAAGAGAGAGTGAACCGGTTTGGGAGTGTCTGATATATGCGTGCGAGGATAACGTGGTTATTTTAGTCACGTGACACGAGTTAACGTGCAACATCTCCTTTAGCTCCCGCTCTCATTCTGGCTCTAACTCTTCTAGCGAAGACATCATACCTTTACTTCTCTACTTAATTACTAAGCAGGCTTCATATTCCGACCAGCTGGTGAGTTTACTTGGTTTATTTATTAGTTAATTATACTGAATCGCTTGAATATTGTATTTATGCGTATCTGACAACGCTGCATTTACTGAATTTGTTAGAAATATTCGTTTCTCTGAACTTATGTTCTGTTTATCTGTTTTGCAGATCCTATTCAACCCTATTCATCTATATATTACAACTACTGTTGGAGAATACACTAAACGAACTCCACTAGGGTTTTGTCATCTTTATCTACCCTGGTTACATGCACTTTACCACTGTATTTGCCGTCGCGGTTGTTATTAGTCGGAGAGGGGATACATGTATTTACACTGTTTGTCTTTTAGGGTGGTGATGGAATAAGTGTGAGGTTTAATCCCCCAGTGACTTTTGTCAATGACCGTTCCAAGGCGGTACTTCCATCTTCCCCCTATTGGATGTTTGTTTTGTCTTTGTGCGTCTCTTGATGTTTTTATAGTTTTTTTATTGTGTACATTTGCTGTTTCCTTGTGTTGCTGTTCGGGCGACTGTTTGTTCTGTATGTGGTGTTTCCTGCATGACTCATTTTTGTACTTTTATTTATGTTTCACTGTGATTCGTCCCGGCACTTTAACTGTTATGTTTTTAGTGGAATGGTCCACTATTTTTACCAATAAAGTCCTCCAGTATGAAGGGTTGCAATGTGCAAAAAGGCATTGAATGGTCAGAGGGCTCCTTAAAACTAGTTTGGGTCTAGACTTTTTTGAATTGCCAGTGTATTATATTTCTTCATTAAAAGTGTTATTAGAAGATTATCGGTTGTGCAGATCAAAATGCACTACAAAGTTAACACTCATTTAAATGGGTGAGATCTGGTACTAAGCCACTAGTGTTTGTTTTCCGCTTTGTTTCCAAATCCTTTTTTTCTGACAATGATGTCATTGGCACGACCATCGAATCTGGACAGGTTGAGCATGTCGTCATAGCCTTTACCTAAGATGTACGTCCTCAGGGACCTAGCACCTTCTGCTCCGTGTGCTACCTCTACCGTCATCATGGTGATATTTACCTTCTCCCAGGGTATAGTCTTCAACACAGGCAGCTCATCTCCCTCCACGTCAAGACTAAAGAAGTCGATTGTCAGCTGGTCAAGTGCGCGCAGTATCGAATATAAAGGGAAACACTGGACGCGAACTTCGTTTGTTTTGATATGTTTTTGGTTTATCCATTTCTTCGCTTCTTCACTCTCAGCTATGCGTCCCATGTTACTGGCCATATTAAAAGTTTTCTGAAATATGACAAGAGTGTTCAAACAAACTAACATATAAGTGACTACACTGTGACGAAAACGCATGGAAGGCAGACGGCCACGCAGACCGAAGGTCGGAAAGACATACGGACGGACGACGGTGAAGCTGTCCTTATTATAAGAGGTACCTATCAAGAAGAGAGAAAAATATTAATTGCACAAACTGCAGAAAAAACCCTCTAAACCTGATGTTAAATTTGCTATAAACATCGGTCTTGAAGACAGATGTCAGTTTACTGCTAGGAGCTTTTTGCATGACTTTCACTCTGCATTAACCAGTCACCTGTCGAAAGTCTCTAAATTCTTCTCTACTAGAATTTCGGTTTAGAAAGGTTTTACTATAACAGAAACCAACAAATAGTATTGTCAAGGACATATCTAACAGATACACATAGTTGCATTTATAGTGTATTGCCCGTACCCCGGTTCGATCAAGCGATTGAGAAACTATTGACTGAGTGTTACTCAGTTTGACTCCTGATGAGACAAGGTGTTACTCGGTGTTTCAGTAGGAAACAGGTTGTTTGAGAATTTGACTGAATACATGTTGAATACACGCTTAGACTTAATTACATAGTGGACACAGTTTTGTGTATCCAAAATGTACATAGCAGATCAAATGTAACAACATTATGAGTGTTTAGAACTTTACTGGCCGGTGTTTGTACTAAGATAATTAAATAATAAATATGGTACTGTCCTGTTTTATTGACCTGTCAAAATATGAATATTCCTACGTCACTGAAAGGATATATTTAGCTTGGGTAAACCTGTGTTTCAAACGTTTTTTCACGAGATTCACAAATAAATGTACAAGTACTCGAATAAGCCACGTAGGAAAGCTTTTACTAGCGGAAACAATCGATATCAACCGAAGCTATTTATAGTGTGTTCAGCAAGCGTATAATTATTTAATTTTTGACAGGTTAATAAAACAGGACAATAAGTCAATAAGGTGAGTTCATTTGGCAATTTCCGATTATTTACCGGACGATGTTATTTTATTTGAAGAATTAACCCTTATCATGCTGAACAATTTATAAGTCTGTTATAAGTCTAACCTGCTACAATTTTAATTGCATTAGATTCGTTCGAACTTACTCCTCGTACGGGATACCCTATTTAGCCCTACATTGGCTGGGTTTTTCGGGTTGCCATAATAGGACATTTTACTCTGTAATTAAATTTTGGATATACACTATTCTGTATACTATATACTGTACACTATATACTGTAACTCCGTTACAATACGGATTATCCTTTGTGTACTCCCTCATTGCCATAGCGGGTCGAATAGTGTTTGAATGGAGGGGTTGCATATTGCGCATATATAACATTTGTTTATTTCTATTGCTTAGTTTATATGCATGAACTTCAAAATAAGCTGTTCTGTTACCCAATTTTCCAGCAATATTTTATGTGTAGTGTTGTATGCCAAAAATGTACCCAAGTCCGTTGGGCTAAAACTGTGTGACGTACTGGTACTGTGCATAGAATGTTACATTCAAGTTTTGTTTTTGATGATCTGAGTGCGTTGACACAATATAATAGAGCATAATATGAACACAGACAGATACACTTACGGAAAGGAGGAAGTTGGTTTACCTATGCTCTAAATAAATTCATTTTATTATTCTTCTTATCTATATATAAGTATTAAATATATTTCATTTTAAATGTTCTATAATTACGCATTGAATATACCCTGTTTTGTATATAAAATGTATCTATGTGAAGCGCTTTTGAACGCATATATCCTGTGTGAAGAGAGCGCTATATAAATGTGGTATAATAATAAATAATAATAAAAATGTTTGTGAAACTGTTGACCGAGTGACAAACAGCATGAATTCAGATGACACACCGAGTTACTCGGCGTCTCATCTGGGTCCAAACATACGAGTCAGGTGGCGCGCTTAGAATGACAAGGTTTAGACCTTCACCCCGCTATTAGTGACCTAACTCACATTTGCAAACAGTAAGAATGAGACGCCGAATAACTCGTAGACCGATACGGCTTATCTAGGATTATTTCAGATCAAGTAGTAACAGTGTTGTCAGCCATGTTAAGACTACTTACAAATGTTTACGGGAGTGAAACCCTTGGAATGCTGAAGTGGACTGGGGTCTACCAGTGTTTAAAGTGCGAGTCCATTCAATATTGCATATTAACTTTCCTACAGTTTTGCGAATGGCAAACAGTGAAGACCCTTATCAGAAGACTCCAATAACAGCTCTCTTGGGGTCCTCTGATATGGGTATACACTGTTGGCAAATGCAGTTCGCACGTGTCCAGTATTCAAATAGTTAAACGAGTACTTCATTCAATTCCATCTATCAAAGTCATTTACACGCCTTTGCAAACAGATTAGATCCATTTCAGAAGGCCCATGTCTATCTGTTTGATAATGGAAATGTACAGATTTACATATTTAATTCCACATGTTCTGCTTCTGTCATGGCCGAACAAACCTGGGTCCAACTTATAAATACGCAGCTTATAATTATGCATGATGTTATTATTCGCATGAAAGTTCATCGTAATTCTTATCGTCCAAAGTATTTACTGACTGCAGCAGCTTTTTTGCTGAAAACTGCGAGATCACTGCTAATATGCATATCCCTCGCTGTTCGCTGTTTGCTTACGAACTTATACATATATATAACTTTATTCAAATCCATAAGGCCATCGGTCCATGAGGAAGTGTATACATAGTATACACATTAAACATATATTCAAAACTATAACTGACAAAACTATAACTGACAAAACTACAACTGACATAACAATACATAAAAACATCAGTAATGTATTTTTTTCTGGAGAAGGTTGCTAAAACCTAGGGTACATTAATAGGGCTTCTAAAAGTTTGAGATAAGATAAGTGCATTTTTACAATGTGCTTGCCATCATATTGTGACTAGAGTTACACTACAAGAATAACATCGATGTAAACATCAAAGGGCGCCATTATAAAGAACAGTCATGCTGGTTTTGTTAAAATCTAATGTATATATATCTGATTTTACAGTTTCTGTCATGGTTATAATTCCTGTCTCCATGTGCTATTATAACAAATTAATCTAATTAATATTAATGACGTCATTATTTCTTACATGAATATCCACGAAGGAAATGTTTAAAATACATCAATATCTATTCATTACAAGTGGTCGCTTGAGAGAGGTACTATATATATCTTGGTCATGATCATTGTACCAACTGAAGAAGTCCGACACAGGTAGTGCCTAGAAAGCGGATAGTTAGAGATAATTATGACACGAATGTTTGACAGTATTTCTTGTCATTTCATAGACTAGCATTTTTTGTCATTCTTAACAGGACAGTTATCACTTAGTAAGTACGGCTTATACCCCCCCCCCCCCCCCCCCCCCGTTAGCTTGTATAGATTCAATCGTGACTACTCGGTGGTTTCCGGCAAATTCGGAAAGGTAACGTAGAAATCCCCGAGATGTTCCGATTGGTACAGTGGAGAAACTGTTATTCTTTCCCGTTTATGCTTACGCATGCGCAAACGATACGCAAACGATACGCAAACTAAACGATAAACGATATAAGCGGATTTTGCGTATATAAGTGCGTTTCGTTCGGCATACCTTTGTTATTATCGAAACCGATCGATTATACGAATGAAGTAAAAAACGAAAGGTATGGGGAAAAAAGTATCTGTCATATATTGCTCAGCAGCCTTAACATGTCTTCCAAAATAAAAGCCGAAATTGATATAACATGTCTAGGATTAGATAAATCTAATGCAGTCCCTGGCATGTCAATAATCTCTCCAATTAACACCCAATCAAACAATAGTTGATGATTTGATGCTCCGCCCAAGGGCCCGACGACTTATTCCAAGCACTACCCTATCCAGCATTTATTAATTCGCACGAACAAGCCAGTTCTAATATGTGTGTCATTTATCAAACAAACACCGGACTAGATCAGTTTATCCAGAAATTCATCCTGAAATCGGTTGCATCAGCCTATAATCTGGAATTAGTAAGTTAACCAACGATTTACATTTGTACATGTACTTATATGGTCAAAACTACTTTTAGTTTAATTTTTGACTTGCTTTTTAAAGTAATAGAATGAAAACGACTGACATCTCAATATTAGTAGTCATAGGCTTTACTTTAAACCATGTGTGAGTAAATTAGTCACCCAGAACAAACAAGTTTTGTCTTTTCAAATAAAACATTGCTTATATCCTAGCAATTTGTTCTCCCCTTTCGAAAAGCGTGTTTTAATTATGAAAGTGATATGATAAGGATCACCTACTGTACATAACGTTCATGGCATAACGGTTTTGCAAATGCTCTATTTATCACAATGGTTTCAAACTACAAAATTCTGAAAATTTCCTTTTCTCTAGTTCATGCTCCTTTTCGGTAGATTAATTCAAAGAAGTTGTATCTAAAATAACCTATGGGGTAAAGGGTTAATAAACAGCAGGGAGTGTTTTGCTATTGGCCTGTCTGCTACTGGTACTGTGTGCTGAGTTGCATGGTTAAGATATTTTTCGACATTTGTTAACTTTAGACACAATATTAATGCCTATATTAAACTCTTTTGCTGCCAGAAATTGTCGTCTGAAAATTGTGCCGTGTGCAACGATTTTTCTCCCCTTGTCTTTCAAAACATCGTCACAGTAAAACAAAAACCAGTTTGGATTCAAACTGTTTGCATAGATAATTACAAATGCAACATTGGCAACGAAAAAGTTTAAATGGGTAGTTTTACAGGCCCTCCTGTTTACAGTGTGTTAGTTATTTAGGGTATTTTACTAGATGTCTATCACATTGTATATTTTGTAATATTTTAGTCAATCCAGTGACATCTTTGAAACGCAATGAGTCATTATTTTGATATGGAATTCTTCCAACGCCAACATTCTCAGAAAAAAATCCCTCGCTGTGTCTCTCTGCTGTCTCTGTCTCTTTATCTGTCTCTCTTCTCTCTCTCTCTCTCTCTCTCTCTCTCTCTCTCTCTCTCTCTCTCTCTCTCTCTCTCTCTCTCCCTCTCTCTTTTATCAATGGTGCATGAAGTAATACTGTCATAACACTTCATAGATTGTATGACATTCGTATTACTACAACATCCTAAATTCAATAACCATATAGTCTCAATATATAGTTGTATGCCATGCAACATATGAGGATGGAATCAAAAGTTACATAATTTGATTGGATCTTCGTAATCTGAAAGTTTCGTGGATGTATCGACTTAGATTTAAAACATTTCTTTTGGATGAATTAAATAATTGGACAAGTTTTAACATGTTTGGTCTTGAAGTATAATACATCTAATTCCTTTAATTTCTTAATAGCAATCATAAGTTCTAAAAACGTTGGATCAATGTTATGAGAATTATGTGACTCACTAAAACGACCAGCCTCTGGTACACTAGAGTCGCTTAACTCATGAAACATCTGGTAAAAATATTCATGGAATTCTGCTAGGCCTATATTAAGCGTTGGTTTTACCTGTAGAAGAATGTTTCCAAAAGTCTCTAGGTTTTGAATGTTTAAGTTTTCAAGCTCTTTGGATTTTGTTAATTTGTAAGATCTTTTCTTTTTCCTAACAAGACGTTTATAACTTATTTTTGCATCACACAAATTCACCCTATTTTCTGCGGTTTTATCATTATTAAACCTAAACAACGTCTCCTTATATTTGCGCTTTGCTTCGTAACACACTTGATCAAACCACTGTTTTGAATCATAACCCTTGTAAAATGTACCTTTACTGTTATGTACAATTTTTCTTTTAAATAAAGGTTCTGCTATTTCATGTATAGTGGAAGAGAACTCATCTATAAGTGGATTGACACCAGTATTGTCAGATTTCGCGGTGCTTATAATTCTGTTAACACGTGACAAACAAGCTATTAGTTTGGACCTAAATAAATCCTTATTACAGTCGTTTCATTGCAAAGTACTAGTCGTGTACGCCGTTTCCGTGTATCTATTTGCATTACTACACAAAATGAAAGTGAATGGGGCATGATCACTGAAAACATTAAAATCATGTACTCGAAAACTGCTCACTCTATTGAAATTTCGCTCGTGCAACATTAGGTAGTCTATTACAGTACACCCCGGCCTACTCAAATACGTGTATCTACCAATACCACAATCATACCCCAATCTACCATTAGCTAATCGCAATGATGTGGCCTTACATAAGTCAAGCAATCTATTTCCACGAGAATTGCACAAAGTGTCTTGAGAAATACGTTCAATAGGCGTGTCGGGTACATAATCAAAAACATCAATGCCGCTTATAACATTGTCGTATAAAATCAAATCAGGTCTGTTCGACGATCTGGCGTTGCAGTCGCCCGCAAGAAGTATAACACCTTTCTGTTCAAAGTTAAAATATCATTTTGTAAAGTATCAAATAAGTCAACATCGTACACCGTGACTGCTGGCGAATCATCTGTCCATAAATACATAGCACATAAATAAATGTCTGCATCAGTGTTTGTTCTGTATGTGGTGTTTCCTGCATGACTCATTTTTGTACTTTTATCAAACTTAAGCCATATCAATGTATCAAACTGACTTTTTAACGACCGAAATACCATTTTTTATGTCCTCTTTACAATAGATAACAATACCACCACTTTTACGTTTTTGCTCTTCTATGCCTAAATATACGATAAAAATGCCAACAATGTAAATCTGGTAATTCTATATCACTATCACTTCCAGTTCAATTTTCAGTGAGAATAATAATATTATTTTGTTCAATAAAATGTAGAAAATCAGCATTTTCTAACTCATTTCGAGTTAAACCATTACAGTTCCACGTTATTACTTTTAATCCACCCTCTGTGTCCCCTAAATCCGCTTTAACAGGCTTGCCATCTATATACATAGTGTCGTAGCTGATCCACGCACGTTTCCCGCTACTGATCGCTTCCTTCATTTTCGGAACTAACGCTCTCCGCTTCTCAATTATCTCTTGGGGAAATTGCTCGTGTATGAAATATGCAGTGTCTTTCAGGTTACTCCTCTGTTTTGTTACCGTCTCTCTATCCGAAAACATATTAAAATTGCACACTATTTTCCTGTTGTGACCGTTGGTAAGCGATCCTATTCTGTGGGCTCTCTCAATTTTCAACGACGTGACTAGATCCTGGGCCATTCTTAGCTTATCTATCAGGACATTTCTCAGCTTACTTTCAGTTTCATCGGGCTTTGTTGCAACCTGAATTGTAATAACAACCGGAATTGTAATAACATTTATTACAAAACTGGTTATGATGCGAAAACGTTATTACAATTGGTGGTCAACCTGAATTGTAATAACAACCTGAAGTGTAATAAAAAATATTTGTGTCTGTATTTGTGTGTCTATGTGAGTATGAATGTGCGCACGTGCTAGTATGTTGATAGTATGTGTATGCGTGTAGTTTGTATTGGAGGGGTGCATGCGTGTGCGCGCATGTGTACATGTATGAAGTAATACATCAGATATTCTAGATGATAGTACAACGACTTAGAACTTTTTATTACAAAACTGGTTATGATGCGAAAACATTATTACAATTGGTGGTCAACCTGAATTGTAATAACAACCTGAAGTGTAAAAAAATAATTTTGTGTCTGTATTTGTGTGTCTATGTGAGTATGAGTGTGCGCACGTGCTAGTATGTTGATAGTATGTGTATGCGTGTAGTTTGTATGGGAGGGGCGCATGCGTGTGCGCGCATGTGTACATGTATGAAGTAATACATCAGATATTCTAGATGATAGTACAACAACTTAGAAAATTATATTACAAAACTGGTTATGATGCGAAAACATTATTACAATTGGTGGTCAACCTGAATTGTAATAACAACCTGAAGTGTAATAAAATAATTTTGTGTCTGTATTTGTGTGTCTATGTGAGTATGAATGTGCACACGTGCTAGTATGTTGATAGTATGTGTATGCGTGTAGTTTGTATGGGAAGGGCGCATGCGTGTGCGCGCATGTGTACATGTATGAAGTAATACATCAGATATTCTAGATGATAGTACAACAACTTAGAAAATGTTATTACAAAACTGGTTATGATGCGAAAACATTATTACAATTGGTGGTCAACCTGAATTGTAATAACAACCTGAAGTGTAATAAAATATTTTTGCGTCTGTATTTGTGTGTCTATGTGAGTATGAATGTGCGCACGTGCTAGTATGTTGATAGTATGTGTATTCGTGTAGTTTGTATGGGAGGGGCGCATGCGTGTGTGCGCATGTGTACATGTATGAAGTAATACATCAGATATTCTAGATGATAGTACAACGACTTAGAAATTTTTATTACAAAACTGGTTATGATGCGAAAACATTATTACAATTGGTGGTCAACCTGCATTGTAATAACAACCTGAAGTGTAATAAAATAATTTTGTGTCTGTATTTGTGTGTTTATGTGAGTATGAATGTGCGCACGTGCTAGTATGTTGATAGTATGTGTATGCGTCTAGTTTGTATGGGAGGGGCGCATGCGTGTGCGCGCATGTGTACATGTATGAAGTAATACATAAGATATTCTAGATGATAGTACAACAACTTAGAAAATTATATTACAAAACTGGTTATGATGCGAAAACATTATTACAATTGGTGGTCAACCTGAATTGTAATAACAACCTGAAGTGTAATAAAATATTTTTGTGTCTGTATTTGTGTGTCTATGTGAGTATGAATGTGCGCACGTGCTAGTATGTTGATAGTATGTGTATTCGTGTAGTTTGTATGGGAGGGGCGCATGCGTGTGCGCGCATGTGTACATGTATGAAGTAATACATCAGATATTCTAGATGATAGTACAACAACTTAGAAAATTTTATTACAAAACTGGTTATGATGCGAAAACATTATTACAATTGGTGGTCAACCTGAATTGTAATAACAACCTGAAGTGTAATAAAATAATTTTGTGTCTATATTTGTGTGTCCATGTGAGTATGAATGTGCGCACGTGCTACTATGTTGATAGTATGTGTATGCGTGTAGTTTGTATGGGAGGGGCGCATGCGTGTGTGCGCATGTGTACATGTATGAAGTAATACATCAGATATTCTAGATGATAGTACAACGACTTAGAAATTTTTATTACAAAACTGGTTATGATGCGAAAACATTATTACAATTGGTGGTCAACCTGAATTGTAATAACAACCTGAAGTGTAATAAAATAATTTGGTGTCTGTATTTGTGTGTCTATGTGAGTATGAATGTGCGCACGTGCTAGTATGTTGATAGTATGTGTATGCGTGTAGTTTGTATGGGAAGGGCGCATGCGTGTGCGCTGTGTACATGTATGAAGTAATACATCAAATATTCTAGATGATAGTACGACTTAGAATTTTTTTATTACACAACTGGTTATGATGCGAAAACATTATTACAATTGGTGGTCAACCTGAATTGTAATAACAACCTGAAGTGTAATAAAATAATTTTGTGTCTGTATTTGTGTGTCTGTTTGTGTATGAATGTGCGCAAGTGCCAGTATGTGTATACGTGTAGTGTGCAGGTGACGGGCGCATGCGTGTGCGCGCATGTGTACATGTATAAAGTAATACATGAGTTATTCTAGATGATAGTACAACAACGTAGAATTGTTTATTACAAAACCGGTTATGACGCGAAAACGTTATTACAATTGGTGGTCAACCGGAATTGTAATAACAACCTGAAGTGTAATAAAATAATGTTGTGTCTGTATTTAAGTGTATGTGTGTGTATATGAATGTGCGTACGTGTTAATATTTGTATGCGTGTAGTTTGTAGGGGTGGAGCGCATGCGTGCATATATGTACATGTACATGTATGAAGTTATACTTCAGTTATTCTATATGATGGTACAAATACTTAGAAATATGTATTACAATACTGGTTATGATGCGAAAATATTATTACAATTGGTGGTCAACCTGAATTGTAATAACAACCTGAAGTGTAATAAAACAATGTTTGTGTCTGTATTTATGTGTCTGTGTGTATATGGATGTGCGCACGTTCTAGTGTGTGTATGAGTGTAGTTTGTAGAAGATGGGCGCATGCGTGTGCATACATGTGTACATGTACATGTATGAAGTAATACTTGAGTTATTCTAGATGATAGTACAACGACTTAGAATTATTTATTACAAAACTGGTTATGATGCGAAAACATTATTACAATTGGTGGTCAACCTGAATTGTAATAACAACCTGAAGTGTAATAAAATAATTTTGTTCCTGGATTTGTGTGTATGAATGTGCGCAAGTGCTAGTGTGTGTATGCGTGTAGTGTGTAAGTGGGGGGCGCATACCTGAATTGTAATAACAACCTGAAGTGTAATAAAATAATTTTGTTCCTGGATTTGTGTGTCTGTGTGTATGAATGTGCGCAAGTGCTAGTGTGTGTATGCGTGTAGTGTGTAAGTGAGGGGCGCATACCTGTGTGCGCATGTGTACATGTATGAAGTAATACATGAGTTATTCTAGATGATAGTACAACGACTTAGAAATTTTATTACAAAACTGGTTATGTTGCGAAAACATTCTTACAATTGGTGGTCAACCTGGATTGTAATAACAACCTGAAGTGTAATAAAATATTTTTGTGTCTGTATTTGTGTATCTGTGTGTGTATGAATGTGCGCAAGTGCTAGTATGTGTATGCGTGTAGTGTGTAGATGATGGGCGCATGCGTGTGCGCGCATGTGTACATGTATGAAGTAATACAAGAGTTATTCTAGATGATAGTACAACGACTTAGAATTTTTTATTACAAAACTGGTTATCATGCGAAAACATTATTACAATTGGTGGTCAACCTGAATTGTAATAACAACCTGAAGTGTAATAAAATAATTTTGTGTCTGTATTTGTGTGTCTGTGTGTGTATGAATGTGCGCAAGTGCTAGTACGTGTATGCGTGTAGTGTGTAGGTGATGGGCGCAAGCGTGTGCATGCATGTGTACATGTATGAAGTAATACATGAGTTATTCTAAATGATACTACAACGACGTAGACATTTTTATTACAAAACTGGTTATGATGCGAAAACATTATTACAATTGGTGGTCAACCTGAATTGTAAGAACAACCTGAAGTGTAATAAAATAATTTTGTGTCTGTATTTGTGTATCTGTGTGTTTATGAATGTGCGCAAGTGCTAGTATAATGTGTAGGTGATGAGCGCATGCGTGTGCGCGCATGTGTACATGTATGAAGTAATACATCAGATATTCTAGATGATAGTACAACAACTTAGAAAATTATATTACAAAACTGGTTATGATGCGAAAACATTATTACAATTGGTGGTCAACCTGAATTGTAATAACAACCTGAAGTGTAATAAAATAATTTTGTGTCTGTATTTGTGTGTCTATGTGAGTATGAATGTGCACACGTGCTAGTATGTTGATAGTATGTGTATGCGTGTAGTTTGTATGGGAAGGGCGCATGCGTGTGCGCGCATGTGTACATGTATGAAGTAATACATCAGATATTCTAGATGATAGTACAACAACTTAGAAAATGTTATTACAAAACTGGTTATGATGCGAAAACATTATTACAATTGGTGGTCAACCTGAATTGTAATAACAACCTGAAGTGTAATAAAATATTTTTGTGTCTGTATTTGTGTGTCTATGTGAGTATGAATGTGCGCACGTGCTAGTATGTTGATAGTATGTGTATTCGTGTAGTTTGTATGGGAGGGGCGCATGCGTGTGTGCGCATGTGTACATGTATGAAGTAATACATCAGATATTCTAGATGATAGTACAACGACTTAGAAATTTTTATTACAAAACTGGTTATGATGCGAAAACATTATTACAATTGGTGGTCAACCTGCATTGTAATAACAACCTGAAGTGTAATAAAATAATTTTGTGTCTGTATTTGTGTGTTTATGTGAGTATGAATGTGCGCACGTGCTAGTATGTTGATAGTATGTGTATGCGTCTAGTTTGTATGGGAGGGGCGCATGCGTGTGCGCGCATGTGTACATGTATGAAGTAATACATAAGATATTCTAGATGATAGTACAACAACTTAGAAAATTATATTACAAAACTGGTTATGATGCGAAAACATTATTACAATTGGTGGTCAACCTGAATTGTAATAACAACCTGAAGTGTAATAAAATATTTTTGTGTCTGTATTTGTGTGTCTATGTGAGTATGAATGTGCGCACGTGCTAGTATGTTGATAGTATGTGTATTCGTGTAGTTTGTATGGGAGGGGCGCATGCGTGTGCGCGCATGTGTACATGTATGAAGTAATACATCAGATATTCTAGATGATAGTACAACAACTTAGAAAATTTTATTACAAAACTGGTTATGATGCGAAAACATTATTACAATTGGTGGTCAACCTGAATTGTAATAACAACCTGAAGTGTAATAAAATAATTTTGTGTCTATATTTGTGTGTCCATGTGAGTATGAATGTGCGCACGTGCTAGTATGTTGATAGTATGTGTATGCGTGTAGTTTGTATGGGAGGGGCGCATGCGTGTGTGCGCATGTGTACATGTATGAAGTAATACATCAGATATTCTAGATGATAGTACAACGACTTAGAAATTTTTATTACAAAACTGGTTATGATGCGAAAACATTATTACAATTGGTGGTCAACCTGAATTGTAATAACAACCTGAAGTGTAATAAAATAATTTGGTGTCTGTATTTGTGTGTCTATGTGAGTATGAATGTGCGCACGTGCTAGTATGTTGATAGTATGTGTATGCGTGTAGTTTGTATGGGAAGGGCGCATGCGTGTGCGCTGTGTACATGTATGAAGTAATACATCAAATATTCTAGATGATAGTACGACTTAGAATTTTTTTATTACACAACTGGTTATGATGCGAAAACATTATTACAATTGGTGGTCAACCTGAATTGTAATAACAACCTGAAGTGTAATAAAATAATTTTGTGTCTGTATTTGTGTGTCTGTTTGTGTATGAATGTGCGCAAGTGCCAGTATGTGTATACGTGTAGTGTGCAGGTGACGGGCGCATGCGTGTGCGCGCATGTGTACATGTATAAAGTAATACATGAGTTATTCTAGATGATAGTACAACAACGTAGAATTGTTTATTACAAAACCGGTTATGACGCGAAAACGTTATTACAATTGGTGGTCAACCGGAATTGTAATAACAACCTGAAGTGTAATAAAATAATGTTGTGTCTGTATTTAAGTGTATGTGTGTGTATATGAATGTGCGTACGTGTTAATATTTGTATGCGTGTAGTTTGTAGGGGTGGAGCGCATGCGTGCATATATGTACATGTACATGTATGAAGTTATACTTCAGTTATTCTATATGATGGTACAAATACTTAGAAATATGTATTACAATACTGGTTATGATGCGAAAATATTATTACAATTGGTGGTCAACCTGAATTGTAATAACAACCTGAAGTGTAATAAAACAATGTTTGTGTCTGTATTTATGTGTCTGTGTGTATATGGATGTGCGCACGTTCTAGTGTGTGTATGAGTGTAGTTTGTAGAAGATGGGCGCATGCGTGTGCATACATGTGTACATGTACATGTATGAAGTAATACTTGAGTTATTCTAGATGATAGTACAACGACTTAGAATTATTTATTACAAAACTGGTTATGATGCGAAAACATTATTACAATTGGTGGTCAACCTGAATTGTAATAACAACCTGAAGTGTAATAAAATAATTTTGTTCCTGGATTTGTGTGTCTGTGTGTATGAATGTGCGCAAGTGCTAGTGTGTGTATGCGTGTAGTGTGTAAGTGGGGGGCGCATACCTGAATTGTAATAACAACCTGAAGTGTAATAAAATAATTTTGTTCCTGGATTTGTGTGTCTGTGTGTATGAATGTGCGCAAGTGCTAGTGTGTGTATGCGTGTAGTGTGTAAGTGAGGGGCGCATACCTGTGTGCGCATGTGTACATGTATGAAGTAATACATGAGTTATTCTAGATGATAGTACAACGACTTAGAAATTTTATTACAAAACTGGTTATGTTGCGAAAACATTCTTACAATTGGTGGTCAACCTGGATTGTAATAACAACCTGAAGTGTAATAAAATATTTTTGTGTCTGTATTTGTGTATCTGTGTGTGTATGAATGTGCGCAAGTGCTAGTATGTGTATGCGTGTAGTGTGTAGATGATGGGCGCATGCGTGTGCGCGCATGTGTACATGTATGAAGTAATACAAGAGTTATTCTAGATGATAGTACAACGACTTAGAATTTTTTATTACAAAACTGGTTATCATGCGAAAACATTATTACAATTGGTGGTCAACCTGAATTGTAATAACAACCTGAAGTGTAATAAAATAATTTTGTGTCTGTATTTGTGTGTCTGTGTGTGTATGAATGTGCGCAAGTGCTAGTACGTGTATGCGTGTAGTGTGTAGGTGATGGGCGCAAGCGTGTGCATGCATGTGTACATGTATGAAGTAATACATGAGTTATTCTAAATGATACTACAACGACGTAGACATTTTTATTACAAAACTGGTTATGATGCGAAAACATTATTACAATTGGTGGTCAACCTGAATTGTAAGAACAACCTGAAGTGTAATAAAATAATTTTGTGTCTGTATTTGTGTATCTGTGTGTTTATGAATGTGCGCAAGTGCTAGTATAATGTGTAGGTGATGAGCGCATGCGTGTGCGCGTATGTGTACATGTATGAAGTAATACATGAGTTATTCTAGATGATAGTACAACGACTTAGAATTTTTTATTACAAAACTGGTTATGATGCGAAAACATTATTACAATTGGTGGTCAACCTGAATTGTAATAACAACCTGAAGTGTAATAAAATAATTTTGTGTCTGTATTTGTGTATCTGTGTGTTTATGAATGTGCGCAAGTGCTAGTATAATGTGTAGGTGATGAGCGCATGCGTGTGCGCGTATGTGTACATGTATGAAGTAATACATGAGTTATTCTAGATGATAGTACAACGACTTAGAATTTTTTATTACAAAACTGGTTATGATGCGAAAACATTATTACAATTGGTGGTCAACCTGAATTGTAATAACAACCTGAAGTGTAATAAAATAATTTTGTGTCTGTATTTGTGTATATGTGTGTGTGTGTGTGCGTATGAATATGCGCACGTGCGGGTATGTGTATGCGTGTAGTTTGTAGGAGAGGGGCGCATGCGTGTGTGCGCATGCGTACATGTATGAAGTAATACATGTGTTATTCTAGATGATAGTACAACGACTTAGTAATATTTATTACAAAACTGGTTATGATGCGAAAACATTATTACAATCGATGGTCAACCTGAATTGTAATAATAACCTGAATTGTAATTAAATAATTTTGTATTTGTATTTTTCTGTGTATGTATGTGCGCACGTGTTTGTATGTGTATGCGTGTAGGTTGTAGGGGAGGGGCGCAAGCGTGTGTGCACATGTGTACATGTATGAAGTAGTACATGAGTTATTCTAGATGATAATATAAAGACTTAGAAATATTTATTTCAAAACTGATTGAGCAGCGACAATAGTATTACAATTGTAATAAAATGTTTTGTGTCTGTATATGTGTGTCTGTTGTGTGTGTATGACTGTTGGCTTTTGATGGGGGGGGGGGGGACTTGCACATGTGTATGTTTGAAGTAGATCTAATACATAAATAATTCTAGATGATAGTAAACAGATTGTATTAGACAAATTAATTATAAATCCAGTTAAGTTTCGAAAATATTACTACAAATGGTTGTAAACTTGAATTGATACAACAACTTGAATTGTAATAAAAAAGTTTTCTTTATGTGTGTTTTTGTGTGGGGTGGCTTTAGCGTATGTCTACATGAATGAACTAACACACACATTATTCCAGATGATAGTATACAGACAGTAGTAGAATACGATTTTTCGATGGTATTGATAAATTGAAGAGGAAATTTGATAGACAATATATCTTATAATATACCCAGAGTTTCTTACAGTTCCGGTTGACTAAGTGATGTAAACGATTTTTGCAGAACTTTTAACGAAATGTATTACAAACCTGGTTAAGATGCGAACATATTATTACAATTGGTGGCCAACTTGAATTGTAATGATAACAAATTGTGTGCGTGCGTTCGTGCGTGCGTGTGTGCGTGTGTGTGTGCGTGTGTTTGTATGTGTCTGTGTGTGTGTGTGTGTGTGTGTGTGTGTGTGTCTGTATGCATGTCTGTCTTCGTATGTGTGTGTGTGTGTGTGCGTGCGTGCGTGCTTTCCTCAAACTGTTTTCGAAACTATAGAAGAGTTTTATTGTATGTAAATTCTTCCTATTTTATCAACATCACTGACAAACTGTATTCCAATATTATATATTGATTGTAGCACATTTATAAGAATCAGAGTTTATGTACTGCAATAATAATTGATGTATTACTTCACATATTACACACAGTAATGTTTTCGCATCATAACCAGTTTTGTAATAAATATATCTAAGTCTTTGTACTGTCATCTAGAATAACTCATGTATTACTTCATACATGCACACATGCGCGCAAGCGCATGCGCCCCTTCCCTACAAACCACACACATACACATACAAGCACTGCGCGCGCACACACACACACACATACACAGAGAGAAATACAGACACAAAATTATTTTATTACACTTCAGGTTGTTATTACAATTCAGGTTGACCACCAATTGTAATAATGTTTTCGCATCATAACCAGTTTTGTAATAAAAATTCTAAGTCGTTGTACTATCATCTAGAATATCTGATGTATTACTTCATACATGTACACATGCGCGCACACGCATGCGCCCCTCCCATACAAACTACACGCATACACATACTATCAACATACTAGCACGTGCGCACATTCATACTCACATAGACACACAAATACAGACACAAAATTATTTTATTACACTTCAGGTTGTTATTACAATTCAGGTTGACCACCAATTGTAATAACGTTTTCGCATCATAACCAGTTTTGTAATAAATTTTATTACAATTCCGGTTGTTATTACAATTCAGGTTGCAACAGGGCTTCTCATTTGGAGATTCTGGTATATTTCAGAATATTAAATTGTTTCTCATTGATTGATACACGTTGCCTCCTATTTTCCAGCAGTTCTTTTATCCAGTTTAATATCTTTCCCTTTATTCCATATGCTCTTAATTTCTGAAACAATCTTTGATGGGGGACAGAGTCAAAGGCTTTTTGGAAGTCCAGAAATATAACATCCACCTCACTTTTGGTGTCTAAATATTCTGTCCAATGATCTACTACTTCGAGCAGCTGTGTGACACATGAATAACCTTGTCTGAAACCATGTTGGTGCTTTGTGAATAACCTATTACTTTCCATGTGAGTTATAATACTGTCACGAATTATCTTCTCCATTACTTTACATGCCACGGATGTCAGGCTTATTGGCCTGTTGTTTTCCGCCTAGTTCTTTGGTCCTTTTTTATGTAAAGCCGTCACATTTGCTGACTTCCAAATATCGGGAAGTTTACCTTCGCTTAATGACTTCCTGTATATTTTGTAAGGGCTACTGCTAGTGATTCATTTGTCTCATTTAGAAATTTCGGGTGGAAGTTGTCTGGACCTTGGGTCTTGCTTACTTTTAGTCTTTTGAGGTGTTTCTTTACTTCTTGCTCTGTAATGTTTATATCTGTCAGTGGCGAGTCAAAGTCCCTTTCGTCTAGGTTCGGAACTACTTTCAGATCTTCTTTCGTAAATACACTAGTGAAGAATTTGTTTAGGATTTCTGTTTTATCTTTGTTTTCTGTTTGGATATCTCCATTTTTGTCCTCCAGGTTTCCCAATATATCTTTACATTTTGTTTTACTTTTTACATATTTCCAGAAACGTTTTTCGTCTACTTTAATATTTTCAGCCAGATGTTTCTCATATCCCATTTTAGCTTTTTTAATTTCAATGCTTGCTTTATTATACCCCCACAAACAGAGTTTGAGGGGGGTATACTGGAATCAGCCTGTCGGTCGGTCGGTCGGTCGGTCGGTCGGTCCGTCGGTCCGTCTGTCTGCAAAATCTTGTACGGCGAACTCCTCCTTCACTTTCAACCCGATTCACTTGATACTTGGCATAATTGTTACTCAGGAGTAGTAGATGTGCAAGACACAAAATTCAGGTCTCTGTGACCTTGACCTTGACCTTTGGCCTTGAAATTGGTCTTGAAATTGGCAGGCAAAATCTTGTACTTTGAACTCCTCCTTCACTTTCAACCCGATTCACTTGATACTTGGCATAAATGTTACCCAGGAGTAGTAGATGTGCAAGACACAAAATTCAGGTCTCTGTGACCTTGACCTTGACCTTTGGCCTTGAAATTGGTCTTGAAATTGGCAGGCAAAATCTTGTACTTTGAACTCCTCCTTCACTTTCAACCTGATTCACTTGATACTTGGCATGAATGTTACTCAGGAGTAGTAGATGTGCAAGACACAAAATTCAGGTCTCTGGGACCTTGACCTTGACCTTTTGCCTTGAAATTGGTCTTGAAATTGGCAGGCAAAATCTTGTACTTTGAACTCCTCCTTCACTTTCAACCTGATTCACTTGATACTTGGCATAAATGTTACTCAGGAGTAGTAGATGTGCAAGACACAAATTTCAGGTCTCTGTGACCTTGACCTTGACCTTGACCTTTGGCCTTGAAATTGGCAGACAAAATCTTGTACTTTGAACTCCTCCTTCACTTTCAACCTGATTCACTTGATACTTGGCATAAATGCTACTCAGGAGTAGTAGATGTGCAAGACACAAATTTCAGGTCTCTGTGACCTTGACCTTGACCGTTGGTCTTGAAATTGGTCTTGAAATTGGCAGGCAAAATCTTGTACTTTGAACTCGTCCTTCACTTTCAACCTGATTCACTTGATACTTGGCATAAATGTTACTCAGGAGTAGTAGATGTGCAAGACACAAATTTAAAATCTCTGTGACCTTGACCTTTGGCCTTGAAATTGGTCTTAAAATTGGCAGGCAAAATCTTGTACTTTGAACTCCTCCTTCACTTTCAACTTGATTTACTTGATACTTGGCATAAATGTTACTCAGAAGTAGTAGATGTGCAAGACACAAATTTCAGGTCTCTGTGACCTTGACCTTGGCATTTGGCCTTGAAATTGGCAGGCAAAATCTTGTACTTTGAACTCGTCCTTCAATTTCAACCTGATTCACTTGATACTTGGCATAAATTACAGAATTTTCTCTATTTGAACTTTGGGTATTTTTGTTATTTGGTCCTGTTACATGTTCAAAACTTGAATTTGCAATCAAGGCTGCCGTGTGGGGGTATTCATCACCTTTAGTGATAGTTCTAGTTTCTTGCTGCAATGTATACATTTCTATTATCCTCATTTTTCTGTTTGATGTACTTTCACCATTTTCTTATTTTCTTTTTTACTGCTTCTTTTGCTGTAGTTGTCATCCACGGGGTTTCATACTTCCTATCATTTCAACACAATCTACCATCCCAACAAACCACAAAAATAGATTTAGATCTTTACTTAAAACAGTGAGGAAATACTAGTTATGCCTTCATGGGGGAATCGAATCCCCGCAGAAAAATATGTAGATCCAGTCCGACGTAATTTAATCACTAACAATAACGATGACTTAACCATCGACATGACTGCATTGCTTTAACGTCTAAAATTTGTTTGAGAACTTGCGATGGATGACGTGAAATAATGACGTCACAACTGTCATTTTTTGAATAACATAAACAAAGTTAGGTAGTACCGATCGTTACAAACAAAGAAATTGATTTTTAATAGAAGCTTACGATTGTATAAACTTTACAGATTTCCAGATCTAGAATACGATTTGACAACGACGTCAGACCCCTTTCTCCGGCCATGTTTGAATAGATCTAGATCTAGAGCTATGTTGCTAACGTCAACGCATTGCACGTGAAAAAGATCGTGGGCCGATTATGGATAATCGGCCCGCCGGGACATTATGGCTTGGTCACATGACTCCGTAATGACAGTTTTCTACGGCTATTTCGTTACTATTTATAGTAACGGTATTCAATAAAGCCAGGAAAATGTGCACGTCAGAACTGTTAGTGAAGTGAAAGATAAAAAGAAACACACTTTCATGATGCTCAGCTAGTCCACTTTTGCGTACGACTCTATCGAGCTACTTTCGGGTTTAACGATATCCCGGCAGAAGGCAACCATCACAAAAATAGAATGATGTCTTAGAGTTCATTGATGAGACTAGATGCTCAGCTATAACCATGTTAGGATGTGTCTGGTTGGACTTCGTTAACATTTACTCAAGTACACTTTGGCAGAGTATACCCAAATCATACAGCTCATACAGGCACCCGACAGGCACCAGTCGTTTCGCCCCTGGTTGTTTCACTCCCAATAGGGATCCTGGTCGTTTCGCCCCCCCCCCATACCCTGGTTGTATGGCCCCCTACAAAAATAATACTTACGAAATGCAATTTTCCAATACTTTAAATCTCAGAAAAGTCCCATTTTGTAGAGTTTCAGAATTGTCTGATCTGGGTCTACTCTGTTTGCAAATGCGTGAAAACACGTTCATATCAGGGAAAGGGTTAAGAACAGGGAAAGGGTTACTAAGAGTCTACTGGTATCAGTATAAGTGTGACTCCAGTATATATACTCTTTACATTAATTAAGAGTTACACGTGTGACATGGTTCGTTAATAACCTGAGATAATTACAAGCTGTCAATATACATACTCTTTACATTAATTAACCCGTTCCCTCATATAAACGTGTTTTCACGCATTTGCAAACAGAGTAGACCCAGATCAGACAGCTCCTAGAGGATCGGGGTCTGCTCTGTTTGCTAGTAGAACTTGATAGCTCTGATTATTTGCTTTCTAAAATGTCTACAATGTTCCATCTTCCATATTTCTTTATAACTATTTTGCTCATGAAAATTCAGTAGGTATTGAAATTTGGAATAAACACAGAACAGGGAAAGGGTTAATAGTTACACGTTTCACATAGTTTTTTTAACATCCTGAGATAATTACAAGCTGTCAGCATTTTTGTTAACAGCCTAAGACAATCACACGCTGGCAACATGTAAAAGCTACATGTATGTTTATATCTCAACAAACATGCCTGTCAGGGGCAGGGCTAGATTTCATTATGAATATATAAGATTATAACTATATTATATAAGAAAATATAAGATTATAACTATAAATCTTCTACTCCAGAGACTGCAGTTGAATTTGAATGGCATTTGGTAGGAATAGTGGGCCGCCTTGTAAGGAATATGTATACCGCTTTCCATTCAGCACAGATTATGTTACAGTTAGGATATGTCAGGTAGAACTACATGTTAACACTTTACTCTGAACTCAGTATGCCTTTGCAAACAGAGTATACTACAACTTCTGCCATAGCCAAAAACTCCTCAGTTTATAATACATTACATGATGTAGTTGTACCGTTATAAGAATTCGGCTAATTAATGTTCATACAGTGCTTTATTTCCTGCATAAATATTTATGAGGTAAAGGGTTAAAAGAACAAACCTTTTGCCAGTAAGCATTCAACAGCTGCATTATCCATCCTGATGTGTGATGTCACATTGAGTATACCAGCACTTATAATGTGGCTATTTAGTAGGTTAGGCATGATTGTATGTTTCAAATACTAAAGGTTTGGAGAATCAGATTTCATGTTGTTTATTTTTTGCAAATTTTAAACACAAATTTACAACTATGCAATCTATGTATACTTAAAGTAACAAGTTAATCGAGAAGCATAGAGGATGCACTTCAACAATAAATCTAAATTTGGCTGTTCTGATATAGTCAAACGTTTTGGGGGAGTGGGATGTGGTAGGGAATCTATCAGACATGACATGCTCATAAATTCCTGTCTAAAAACCTCAGATCTCTTTAAACATACTGAAAAATAGGTATGAATATCAAGGTCTAAGTTAGCTTCTGCTACAAATTGCCATTTTCCATAAATGCTATCAGTGTAGTTTAATGGAAGAACACCTTCTTGGCTTAGCCATTGAGGGAACTCTGGGTTCAAATCCTAGCACTGTCTATCGGAAAGGCTTTTTGGAGTCAGTTATTTGCTATAGACAACCTTTAACCCTTTCCCTATTTTATGTTTATTCCAAATTTGAATACCTACTGAATATTCAGGGACAAAATAGATTAATGAAATATGGAACATGGAACATTATAGCCATTTAAAAACTACAGAAACAGTTCTATCAAATTCTATTAGCAAACAGAACCTATAGGAGCCTTCTGATCAGGGTCTACTGTGTTTGCAGTTACATAAAAGTTGTTTGTACATGTATGAGCGAAAGGGTTAAACAGAAATAATAATGTCCCGAACAATTTTTATGATACATGTACAGTACAATGTCCACTTTTTGTGTCCATTGCTTTGGCAGGTGACAGGGTTTATTTTTTGCATGGCATATTTTATTTTGTCACATTTCTGCTGACAGGTGACACATGTTCCTTTGAACACTTTTGTTCTAATTCCTGTCATATTTCTCACGTTCTTGTCCATGTGTATCTTAAAATAGATATAATAATTTAAACTGGTACTTAATTCATGGACAGGGGATAGCTAATTGAGTTTATTTTGTATGCATTATCTATATTTCATTATCAACCAATAACAACTCATCTTCTCATTTAAAAATTGCACACACAAACATAAGTATGAGTTTTTGTTACTGATTGTTAATTTACTTTTACAGTGATTGACCTGATTTTTGTCTAGCCTGCTTGTTAACAAGTCAGCTCAACAGTTGCCAAAGTGGCAGTTGTGTAGGCACATACATATGTCTGTCTGTTTGTCCATTTGATTTTGTAACAGCAAATCCATTATTTTGTATCAACAGATCTCCCTATAACGTGGCCCATATCTTGAGTAGACAGTGTACCAGGTACAAGGGCCTTAACTCTCGCATCACACATTTTGAAATTTATCCTTGATTTAATTTTCTTCATTCACTGGGTCAAACAAAAATTTAATTTTATAAATGGCTTAGTCACTAGTAGACAGTGTACCATGTATAAGAATTATGACTCAAGGTTCACTCCACCAGAGGCTGGGCTGATTTTACTTTAATTGCTGTAGTGAAAATTTAATAAACAAATAAATATTTTCTCTGACATCATTGATCAGATTTAAAATTAAAAAAATGGCAGGAATGTTCCGTAGGTGACCATTTACAAATGTGTAACCCATAAAATACAAGAGCACCACTTGGGGGTTCCAATGTTAAAGTTTTCGAACAGTGACAATGAAAATGCGGATGGTGGAGTTACGACATAGCTCTTTTTTTCTTCGAAAAGCAGACAAGCTAAAAATGGCCGCCATAGATTGGGCTAAATCCCTTCTATGGCTAAAGGGAGCATTAAACCATTGAACAGATTTTTATGTACCAGTATCTTTTGTAAGAATAATTGGTGAACATTTGCCAAGTATTCATTTTGTTTCCTAAAAATAAAAAAATGGGGCATATGGCTAAGCGTCACATTTTATTTATAGGTCAATGTGACCTTGACCTTGGTCTTCATTTACAAAATAAACTTGTGCGGAGCAAACCTCATATACCCAATCAGCTAGGATCACAGATATGGCATGTGAGTTCATCTTAGGATGGTAGAGTGTCGCATACTAGTTTTAGGTCAATGTGACCTTGACCTCATTTACAAACAAGCCCGCCCGGAGCATATTTCCTACACTACTTCAGCTAGGATCACCAAATATGGTGTGTGAGTACATCTTGGGATGGCGGGGTGTCACATACTATTCATAGGTCAATGTGACCTTGACCTTGGGCTTCATTTACAAAAAAGCTTGTTTACAGCATATCCATACACCAAGTCAGCTAGGATCATTACTAAATATGGTGTGTGAGTTCATCTCCGGATGGCGAAATGTCGCATACTTTTTGTAGGTCATGTGGCCATGACCTTGACATTTGACCTCAATTACAAAAAAGCTTGTCTTTTGTGGTAGTTTGAGTTCAAATTCTGCTCATACTATGCAAT
Source organism: Azorinus chamasolen (assembly GCA_963576725.1). NCBI lineage: Eukaryota > Metazoa > Mollusca > Bivalvia > Cardiida > Solecurtidae > Azorinus > Azorinus chamasolen. The sequence continues at coordinate 27,443,724 of OY755244.1, forward strand.
CTTTACATTCATTTTGCAGTGCATATGCAGACCTGCTTACAAATCACCTTTCATTGCCAGTGCTTTGCTTTGGGGGCATTTGTCAACTACTGCGACACATTTCTTGTTTGGCTATATTTTGACATATGTACTTCGTGACCTATTGTCTCAGATGAACGATAATGGACACGATCATTATTATAAAAATATTGCTTAGGTTTTGTCGTGATTGTGACTTTCTTCACTAACAATTTTCAGATTTAATTTGTCACACATCTTTCATGATTTGTTTATAAATCGCATTAAAACATTTAAAAAGAAAGGTTATGATCCTATTATATTGCAACACACTGCATGTTTGGTTATCGACCCTTTTACAGTCGGTAGCTACGCTTCCCTCTTTGCTTGCGCGATGACAGGCCGAGGGTAGTACTCTATGATGGTATACTCTTAAACTTGGATACAGGAGGAGCTTACCAGACTCATGTATTACTTTTTCCCTGTCGTGCCCTTAACGGCTTACCTGCAGGTGCTCTGACTTCAGCAAAGTCATTGAGTACATATTTGACGGTTTGTCACAGTTATTATGCTATGTTTTACATGTCCTGTGTTCACCGTCGTCTATGTTGTGGGTAAGTCCAGCGGGGATACCTTTATTTACAATATTTGTAAAGCTAGGGTGACTTTGAGAGAAGTGTGAGGTTAGGACGTCCGTAAACCGGTTTAAACCCCCAGTGGTGTTTTTTTGCTGCTGACCGTGCCAAGGCGGTACTCTCTTTGTCACCCTTCCTTTTGTTTGCCTTGCGGCTTTGTGCTTGTGGTTTGTTCATGTTGTGGAACGTTTGTCCCTGTTTCTTGTGTGTCTTTTGGTGTTTTCTGTGTTCATTTCGTGTGTGTGTGCGTTTGGGTGTGTGTGTCATGCTGTCTATCGGTGTTTTGGTGGTGGTTGCGTCTTGCATGTGGCTTTGCCTGCTTGACTTTACTACTTTTCCATTAATCATATGTAGACAGTGCATAATGTGCGAGATTCGCAACATTTGTTTTGAATTACGTGAATTACATGGATTGACATACATCTACTATCTTTAAATTTCATTAGTTATGTTTTACTTCATTGCATGTAAAATGTCGATGGTCGATTCCCGGTAGAGGCAGTGCCTTAGTTCATATTATGACAGTATTGTTTCTGGTAGTACAATGCCACTGTGGAGAATAGAATATGGTATTCTTACCCAATAAACGCGTTTATGCTAAATTTTCATGTCAATTTCAAACAATTGGAGTCAGATCAGATGCCGGATAATCAGGCATCTGATCAAGCTACAAGCTATTTACTATTCAGATACAAAGTAAACGTGAACCTTTTCACAAAGAGCTTCTATTTTCTGTTTTACAGCATTGCGTTTATTAGGGCCCTCCATTGAAAATGCAGGAGCCCTATAGGAATCACATTTTCTGTCCGCCTGTCTGTCCGTCCGTCCGTCGATCTGTCTGTCCGTCCATCTACATAATTCAAAAATATCGGTTTCATATTGAGGGCATATGCTAAGTATCACCTGAGGAAGACGCCTATAGTTTTTGGGTTGAATCAGATCACTATGTCTATAGTTATCTGCCCTTGATTAATCAAAACTGCCACTAACGTTTGTCAACACTTTGATCTGACACTTTAACTCAAACAGAACTTCGCATGTTGGTTTCATATTAAAGGCATATGCTTAGTATTATCAGAGGACGACACCTATGGTTTTGAGGTTGAACCAGATCACTATGTCTAGAGTTATCTGCCCTTGATTCATCCAACATGCCATCAACTTTTGTTAACACTTTTGGTGTTTTGCGATAACTCAAGCAGTACTTCAAATATTTTTTTCATATTAAGAGTAAGTTCTAAGTACAATCAGAGGAAGACGCCTATAGTTTTTGGGTTGAATCAGATCACTATGCCCAGAGTAACCGGCCCTTGATTTTTCACAAATGCCATATTCAACAAAATATCATCTGCAGGGCCCTCTCTGACTGATTCGATTTTCTAGTTTCCATTTAAACGACAAAGAATAGCGTCTTCTCCAATGTAAGTCCAGAAAGTAGATTCAAAAGACAAAAAAAAAACCCAAAAAACCAAATCGAGTAACTTTTTATACTTTGCTCATCACAAGAACATCAGAAAAGTTATCTGCCCTTGATTCATCAAAACTGCCATCAACTTTTGTCAACATTTTGATGTGACGCTATAACTCAAACAACATTACTTTGTATGTTGGTTTCATATTAAGGACATATGCTTAGTATTATCACAGGAAGACATGCCATCAACTTTTGTTAACACTTTTGATGTTTTGCGATAACTCAAGCAGTACTTCAAATATTTGTTTCATATTAAGAGTATGTTGTAGATCTACATTAGCAAACAAAGCAGACTCTATTGGAGCCGTCTGATCTGGGTCTACTCTGTTTGCAAATGCATAAAAGGCATTTATAGATATGAGGGAAAGGGTTAAATATACTCGTAAAATATATTTGTATTCTTGTTTTCAGATACACACTAGTGTAATCCCGAGTTACAGGTTCGGTGTAGACCACCGATGAGGACGATGCACAGAAGTGGAGTTCTATAATCCAATTGATGCAAAAACACTGACCAAAAAATGAAGAATAGAGGAGAAGGATTAATATAGATCTACACTGGCTTTGTAGTATAAAAATTATATATATTATATATACGTATATGGTAGGTGAACACAGTAAAACCTCTCTGAGCAGGATATCAGATTTAGCATAAATATCTGTCTTGGAGACAGGTGGCAGCTTAACGCAGAGCGTAAGTCATGCAGAAATCTAAATGTAACATCCAGTTTAGAGAGGTTTTACTATATATATATATAATAATATATGTGTAGTAAATATAGGGCTGTGTTCCAGATTAAGGTATTCACTGTTTATAACAATAGCATATACTGCAGATTGATTACTCTGATTCTCTAACTAGAATATAACCAACTTTAAGGAGAAAATCTCTTAGCTTTAGGAATACATTTTTATATATTAACAAATTTAATCATGGAACTTGGAAGGGTACTTTGATTTGTTTCATCAAATTCGTGTACTTAGATCAACAATGATTTATCTTAACCCTTTCTTATTTTCAAATTGCTACTACTTAAGCGTACATGTATGCATTGTATTGCCAGGTGAAAATGAGCTTAAATGTTCAAGTCCTTGAATAAAATTATGTTCTTTTCCTTCCTAAAAAGGTATTTTTTCATAACCTTTTCACCCATACAACTGAACCCTTTACTACATAGAGACACTTTTTGGACATTTGCAGATAGAGTAGACCCAGATCAGAAAACTCCTGTAGGAGCCATCTGATCAGGAAGGGTGTGCTCTGTTTGCTTATGAAATTATAATAGATCTGATTCTACAGTTCTACCAATACCAAAAACTCAGGTCCTATTAGCAAATAAATATTAATGTTAAAAAAAATATATGAGTATTTATAATTAATTATTAACTGATGTATGTTCTACAATGGAATATGAATAAGGGAATTTTCGGCCGGAAAATTTAGAATAAGGTCTATATAAATCCGTAAGTAAACAGAGCAGACCCGGATGAGACATCTCCTACTGGAGCTGGCTGATCAGGGTCTACTCTGTTTTCAAGTGGCAACATTATCAAGAATATGGTTAGTTAATGGTCAGTTCAAAGTAATAGTTTAGTAAATAGACAAATCAATCTGTTAGAGAATGGACTCTATCATTAAATGATGATGAACCAGTCACTGATCACTATACCCATTCAGCATTCAAAGGGTTTACCCTTTCCCTTTAGGCACGTATACAAATAACAGTAGACCCAGATCAGACAACTGTTGTATGACTTGTCTGTTCAGGGTCTGCTCTGTTTGCTTAACTCTTTCCTCCATGACTATTCATGTAAGAAATAATGACACCATGTATACTAATTACTGTAATTAGAATAATTTGTTATAATAGCACATGAACACATATGATTATTTGTACATTGCAGAAAGCATAGACTCATATATATATAATAAGCAAACAGAATAGGAGCCGTCTGATCTGGGTCTACTCTGTTTGAAAATGCGTAGAAAGGTGTATTTATAGAGGAAAGCGTTAAGAAATGATGAAGACTGATATACAGTCGAATTGAGTGGACCAATAAAGAAAACAGAAAACCAAGACCGATGCTACGCTACCTTATCTTCATCTCTTAGAGTAAGGAAATACATGGATATAGCTCTCGACCTAGCTCAATAGTTACTGAAATTGTCATATATAATGTCATTTAAAGATTTAGTTTATTAACCCTTTCCTCCATAAATACACTTTTCTTCGGCTCTGTAAATGTCACCTGTGTGTATCCCTTGCTGTTACGGAAAGAATTTTTCGACCACATGCAATAGCTAGGGTAAACATGCTGTGAGATGTTCAGATACTAATTCTGCCACCTGGAAATTATGTAATAGTGCCAAGCATATATATGATGTCAGTGAAGAGACTTCTATATGCGATGTTTATTTGAAAATAAAAAAAAATCAGCAGAGTAAGTATTGACAATTATTCGTGACCTTTCTCAGATAATCAATTTACTGTCAAGCCTACTTGTTCTAAGCTAGTCATATTTGCTTATCTCATTTTTGTAATCCTTTACTTCATGAATCTTAACCCTTTACCCCAAAATAAGCTTTTCTACGCAATTGCAAAGACAGTAGATCCTGATCAAATGGCTCTTGTAGGAGCCATCTGCTCAGGGTCTGCTCTGTTTGTTTTGAATGGATATAACGTATATCCGATTTTCTACTTTCTGGTTTGGCAAAATATCCATGTGTTAATATTCCATTTTAAAAATTAGCATAATTAATATCCATGACGTTATCATTTCATTCTCTCCTAGACAATTTTTAGACGCAACCTTTGTTTATAATAAATCTACCAAAAAGGACCATTAACTACATAATCGTGTATAGAAAAGGAGAATTTTAGAACTGTGTAGTTCACTGTTCTGAAACAGTTGTGATAAATAGAGCATTTGCACCATAGGAGCAAATGCTCTATTTATCACAATGGTTTCAAAACGTGACTTTTGTAGAGGCGCAAACATGCGTCTGTAGGAGGGAATGTGTTAATATAAAGGGTTCATTAGGTGGAAGGTAAATCATCCAAAATAGTCAATGATTAAATGAAATTAATTTCAAACAAGCGAGTGTTATTTGCTTAACCGTGATGTTTTTCCTCTGCGATGAAGGCTTGTCAAAACTCAGAAGTAATTGAGCATCTCCAAATGGCTTTATATTTCTTTATGAATGAATGATGTAACACCTTACAGACGTGTTGAGACTGGGTGGAGATAAGGCACTAATTTAGAAAGTTTAGAAATCATGCAATTATGCCGATTGCGCTTGTTTAATGTCTCTTTAATGAAATATTGAAATAAGTGATACGTTTCTGGCTATTCTACTAAGTTGACTTTAGTTTTAACAACCAGTGAAGGGGACGATAGGAAAGGATTGATGGCTGCAATAATTGTCATTATGTCATTTATAATGGGGAGGAATAATTGTTTTTGGTCAAGTTGTCCGACTGTCTGTCCACCTGTCTGTCACACTCGTGTCCGCTCAATATATCTCACAAATATAGAAGGATTTCAAAATGCTTTGGCACAAATGTTTTAGATCAAAATAAAGTGTCGCTTGTAACAAAGCGGATCTTGAATCAGGATCCGAGATGCTATTCTCAAACAGTTTAGATCCAAATCAAATGCCGCACTTGTAACAGCGAAACTAGACAAGGATCCGGGACGTTACTCTAAAACGGTATAGATCCAGACCGAATGCAGCACTTGTAACAAAATGGATTATAGGTCAGGAACTACAATGTTACGCCTAAGCAGTTTAGATCCAAATCAAAAGATCAAACTTTCAACAGAGCGGCTACTTGATCAGGATCTACCCTGTTACTGTAAAATGAATGATGGATTTTTCTAATATGCGAGACAAGGACAGTGTATTGGTAAGCTTGATGCTTGAGCATGTCGTCTGAAATCTGAGTGGGTTTTGTGTTTTCGAATTCGAGTATGGATCTGCGCTGTTTCTCTAAAATAGTTTAGATCCAAATCAAATGTCACACATTTTACGGCGTTGATTTTTTATCTGGATCTGCGCTGATACTATAAATATAAAAGAGTGTAGATCCAAATCAAATGCCGTATTTATAACAGAGTGAATCTTGGATTAGTAACCACGATTTTACTCTGAAGCAATTTAGATCCAAATCAAATGCCGTATTTGTAACAAAGAGGATCTTGGATCAGTGATTTATTCTAAAATAGTTTAGATCCAAATCAAATGCCACACTTGTAATAGAGGACCTTGGATCAGGATCCGCGATGTTACTCTATAACAGCTTAGATCCAAACTAAAAGTAATAGCGAATCTTGGGTCTCGGATCTGCGATGGTACTCTTAAGCAGTTTAGATTCAAATAAAACATGACAAAGCTTTAACAGAGTAGATATTTAATCAGGATCTGCCCTGTTGTTGTGAACCTGCCCAGTTACTGTTAATGCATGATAGGTTTTCTCCACTATAAGAGATTGGGACAGTGTGCTGATACACGTGTTTCTTGAGCTTGTTGATGAAATTTTAGTGGTTTGAGTAATTTGGTAATATTCGCACCTATCGGAATCGGGCACGCCCATTTACGGTAGATTGTTAAAAATTCTCTCTGACATAAGCTGTTGATTCACGGCATTAGCGCTTCTTTTTCGAGATAGCTTTGCGTTTGCAAAATTGTCCGAAAAAGGTATAAATGTGGGCTCATATCTATACCAAGTGTACAATTTATGTTTGCTACTTGCCTTTGCAGACAGAGTAGAGCCAGATTATACGACTCCTATAGGAGCCATGTGATCAGAGTCTGCTCTGTTTCTAGTCGCTAATTCGCACGAGGCTGAAATCACACATAGGGGTTCGCGATGCTAAGTAGCCGTTACAACTTTCTAGTCGCTAAATGCGAGCTGTTAAAATTGTCTAGTCTTTGCAAACAGAGTTTCTAGTCGCTAATCTCGAGGCTCAAATCACACGTCGGGGTTCACAGCGCTAAATTCGGGTCGCTACAGCTTTCTAGTTGTTAATAATTATTCTTATGAGACTCGAATCACACATCGGGTTGCGCGACATCACATTTTAGCCATTACAGCTTTCTGGGTAATTCTGCAGACAGCCCAACCCTTTACGTTTTACTACGCCTTTGCAAATAGAGTAGACCTAGATCAGACGGATATTATAGGGCCATTACATAGAGGATCTGTTGCGAGTTGTCTTTTAAGATCACATGTTTTAGAAAATGCTACTAAGCGAGCCGTTGTCGAGCTTAATGACATTTTCTTGGTGAGTTTATCTTACACGAGAACGAGCTTCAGATTCTTTTTCTCACATAACCAAAACAGTGTAGATCTAGATCTATTTTCGCCCTTCTAATGACGTGTAAACATCGGTTTTCCAAGTTTGACGTCATATATGACGTTTGACGTCACATATATTCTAAATTGTTCTTGCACGTGTTACTGATAAGATCATCTTAATCCGTTTGTTCTAACCTGGAGATAAGGGAAGTTATGTGAGAAAGTTTTATACTGGCTAATGTAATGATAAACCGGAAGTGTACGAGCCACAAACGGTATAAATGTAAATATCGGCCAGAAAAAAAGATATCTATAGTATATGCAGATTGTGGGTCACTGTCCCACAGTGTCATGACCCACAGTGCTATCTATAACTTTTTGTGGATCCACATTAATAGCACAGTCAGTGAGACCTTATTCCCTGTAGGAAGCGTGCTTGTTGCTCAGATTGTATATTGGAGCTGAAAACAATAAATCTTCCAAAGCAATTACATATTGTTTCGTTCCACAATTACTGAGTGGATTACGTAAAACACATGGTCAGGTTAAATCGTTATTGTTGCTTTTTATTGAGTTTTAAATATAAGACTTTATAATTACAGTAAAATCTCGATAAATCGAATTTTGATTATAGAATAATTTAGACACTTTTGTGCAGGTGACTGCTTAATGTAGGGTGAAAGTCGTGTAGAAAACTTCTAGATGAGCTTTCTGCATGACTTTCACCATGTATTAAGCTTTCACCTGCCTTCGCCCTTCTCTTGCTGAATTTTAAAATACATTTCTCCTTGTTTACCCATGCCCTGTTGTATAATTACATATATCCTCACTGTGTACACGTATTTCGCTGTGCAATCACTGCTGTGGAGTGCACTGGTTACACCATCAATTTTGTAAATAGTGCAGACCCTGATGAGACAGCTCCTGCAGGAGCTGTCTCATCTAGGTCTTCACTATTTACAGGTAGGTATATTGACGTGAATAGCAAGCGAAGGGTTAAGCTTTCACCTGCCTTAATAGACCGATAATAATACGTATTTTAGTGTTCGAACAATTGATTTTTTACTGTATTTATTTTTCGATAAATTACTTTTTGTGTTGGCAAAAACTGTAAAGGGGCCGTCACACCATGACGACCTGGTCTACGTTCTCTGAACATTTCAATCGTTCAATGTTTTAGCGTTCTAGAATGAGAAAGGCACATTTGGAGTGTGGTTAACGTGTGCCTAACGCATGACTAGCGTGTGTCTAACGCGCGAGAAGCGTGTAACAGCGACCAAGTAAGATACCCCTTAAAACCATTAGCGTGTGCTAACGTTGAGCGTGTGACTAGAACGTGTGAATAACGACAGAATAACGTTTTGACGTTCGTTTGACGTTAGTCACACGCTGTGTGCGCTGGGGGAACTGTTCAGCGGTCATTGACAGGTCGCCAGTGAGTCGTTCACTGCAAAGCAAATGATTCATACCAACCAAGTAACGCTAGAGTAACGACTGACTAACGATATCCGAACGCGTGCAACGCTCATCGAACGTTAGTAAAACGTTGGTTTAAACGTTCTTCAGCCTTTAAAATTAAACATTGAAGACCGCTGATCTCAGTGAGAACTTTTGTGCATGTTCAAAACTTTTTTCCGGACCAGCAAATTCCGCCGATTCCCGGAGAGAGAGAGAGAGAGAGAGAGAGAGAAAGGACAGAGAGAGAGAGAGAGAGAGAGAGAGAGAGAGAGAGAGAGAAAGGACAGACAGAGAGAGAGAGACAGGGAGAGACAGAGAGACAGACAGAGACAGACAGAGACATACAGACACACAGAGAGAAAGACAGAGACAGACAGAGACAAACAGAGAGAGAGACAGACACACTGACAGAGAGAGAGATATACAGACAGAGAGAGAGAGACAGAGAGAGACAGAGAGAGAGACAGAGAGAGAGACAGACAGACAGAGAGATAGACATACAGAGACTGACAGAGACAGAGACATAGATAGAGACAGAGAGAGACAGAGACAGAGACAGACAGACACACAGAGAGAAAGACAGAGACAGACAGAAACAAACAGAGAGAGAGACATACACACTGACATACAGAGAGAGATACAGACAGAGAGACAGAGACTCAGAGAGACAGAGAGATGGAAAGAAAGAGATAGACAGACAGATGAGAGAGGGAGATGATAAAGAGCGTATGTATATGAGGGTGCGGGGCATATGATTAAAGGAATGCTATATTGGTGTTAATTGTCTATTGATTTTTACCGAACTCGTTGTCTAAAACAAGTTGACACGTGGCAAGCCTCGTGTGACAATTATTATATAAGTTAACTCATTTGGGAAACAACGAACACTAATGTAATACTCTTTGTTTGCAAAGTTGTAAAAGAGAGACCCGATATTTGCCTTTAACTATTTCGGTGCAGGAAACGAGTCATTGATATCCTTTGCAAACAGTGCATAGTGTATATCCAGAAGAACCCTCTCACCAGTGTCTGTACTCTGCATACTGTTTGGTGTGTTACACGTTTCTCTAAAAATCCATAAACATTCACGGTAAGTTTGGTTTGACATTAGGAATTGCCCATTTGTAAATTTAGCGTGCAAAGTATTAAGGGTGAGCATACCATAGCTGGATACGGCTCTGTGTTCAGGCAGGCGTTGAGCAGGAAGGCCTTCCGGTGCTTTGATTTAAGGACTTTGAAATTGTTCGGACCTGCTTCGATCAAAAGTCCATTCCATTTCCTGACTTTCTCAAAGAATAGTGTGTTGGTCCCTCTTTCTCCATTATGGGCCCCACATTCCACGTAAAATCCGTCCTCCTAGTGATCAATAAACAATTGAAAATAGTTTAAATACTACGCCACTACCATTATGAACTACTGTACATCCCCTTCTAAACCGGAATTCTAGTAGAGAAGAATTAAGATACTTCTCGGCAGATGGTTGCTTAATGCAGGATGAAAGTCATACAGAAAGCTCCTCTAGGCATTAACCTCTCGTCTGAATCCAAGCTGTTAGCAAATGCAAGTCAGATCGCTGACAGAATGATAATAGTTAAGCCTTTACTTCATTTTGTTATAATGGCATATGAACACAGCCACGTTTGGTCAAAAATCAATCTATAATGTTCCATAAGTAAACAGAGCATACCCTGATCAGATGTCTCCTACATCAGCAGCCTGGGTCCATGCTTATAAAGCTTTTAGTTGAGTCTGAGAACGTTCTCAAGCTTTTGATTGGTCAGATTTGAGCCTTTGGCTCAAATCTGACCAATCAAAAGCTTGAGAACTCAAATCTGACCAATCAAAAGCTTGAGAACGAAACTCAGACTCAACTAAAAGCTTTATAAGCAGGGACCCTGAACTGGGTCTATTCTGTTTACAAATGTGTTGAAAGGCACATGCATGGACTAAACGGTTGACACTGATCTGATGCCGGGTCTACGCTGTTTAGATGCCCTACGTGTACTTCTCACGGTGTATTAATTCGGATATACCAAGGTCCGATCTAATTAAATTCAAGACAATTTCCGTGCCTATGATCCTGCTTCTTGCCATCTCTTTATAACACATAATAGCAGGCATAATCATATGCCAATAAATCGAATTCATTTGAAATTCTAGATACGAAATATATCCAAATATGATCACCAAATAAATTTTAAGGATTATCCAACTTTAATAAAGGAAGATTTGAATACGGAGTTTGTAACTTTAAAGCATTTCTGCTTGCGAATGAGTTCTTTTCTCAAGCATGTGACTGGTCAAAACTTGGTCCACAGTTATAAAACTTCCGAGTCTGAGATCATTCTATAGTATCTGATTGGTCAGATTCTGAGCAAGCGCAGAATCTGACCAATGCGATCCTTAAGAATGATCTCAGACTCTTGAAAGCAAAAAGTTTTACAACCTCGGGGCACGGACCATAAGAAACCTGAGAATGAACTCAAACGCAAACTACAGAATATTTCTGTATTATTGGTTCCCTACATTAAGCAACGACCTGCCTTTACAGTTCCCGTGTTAATAAATTACATGGTCGCTTTAGTGAGACTCTACCGTATGAACCATTTATTCCATAAATATTCATGTCAGAAATAATTACATCATGACTATTAACTAGATTGATTGTTGTACTGGAACGGGGATGTATTTTTAAACATGACATCAACTGTAGAATTATATCCATATATTATATCATAAGCAAACAGCCCAGCCCTTGATCAGGCGGCTCCTGTTGGATCAGTCTGATCTGGGTCTACTCTGTTTGCAAAGACGTAGAAAGGTGTATTTATGAAGTAAATAGTTAAATCATGAATATTTACATTCACAATCATGAACGTGCACAGTGTGCTAATACAACATTATCCCATGTCCGCCCTCTATTTTTTATACACAAGTTAGAAGTATGTAAAGTAATTTGTAAATGTTGTTTACTTGTGCAGTTTGTAGATGTATAGAGCCACTTCTTCCTGTCAATTAGAACAATAGAGGGTTAATACACGTTTTTTCGGGCAATAACATCTGTAGTGTCCCTTGGGAATGTTGGGAACAACAGTCCCTCGGGACACTGCAGGTTGTGTTGCCCGAAAACAAACGTGTATTAACGCCATTCTTGCATAAACCCATTTTCTGCATTCCTGCATCAATTTTTTTCTTCCAAATACAAGCAAAACTATACACCTCTTTGACACTTGCGTCCGTTCGATTTATGCAGTTTGCGGTCAACAACAACAACAACAGCGCGTGAGCACGAGAATCGCCTTGTTAAGACATGGTCTAGCGGGACTACAACAGCACGTTTTGTGCAAGAATGGCGAATACAATAGAGGGTTAATACACGTATTTTCGGGCATTAACATCTGCAGTGTCCCGAGGGACTGTTGTTGGCCCGAGCCAGAAGGGCGAGGGCAACAACATTCCAGAGGCACACTGCAGATGTTATTGCCCGAAAACAAACGTGTATTACGCTATTCTTGCATAAAAACCCATTTTCTGCTTTCCTGCATCAATTTAGATCTAATTCTTCCAAATACAAGCAAAACTATACACTTCTTTGACACACTTCGTTCGATTTAATATGCTGTTTCCGGGCCACTGTTTTCTTTCTGACGTCATTTCATGACGTCAAATACCGTTTACAAGGCATTTCATTCATTATGTCTATCACTAAGTAGTACAGCAATCAGATGGCGTTGTTTACAAAACAGTACGTATGTAAACACACTGCGACATGTTTTAAAAATCATACGCACATCGAGGCACGAAGTACCGAGCGGGGGAGAGTGTGGGAGGGGGTCCCCCCCCCTCCCGTCGGCGGGGGTTCGGGGGACCTCCCCCAGGAAAAATAGAAATTTAGATGTCAAATGGTGGACTGTGGCATGCCTTGGAAAATTATATCTATTTTGGACAAAGTCTTGTTAACATGCGTATACACCTTTTCATTGGAAGTTCAGGATGTTTCGGAAATGAATAGATCTACATTTAAGTGCCTTGTTTCAATTCGAATGCACAATCCAACCTCGTCATCATCCACACATTTGTAAGTTACAATAAAGAATATTTAATATGATGTTTGGATAATATTTAATAGTGTGTAAATTAACTGTATGGATCTCCCATGAGCTCTCGTCAGGCGGTGATGAGCTATAGAGGCGCGACCCAAACCCTCAGTGGTTCAAATCGAGTACTAAGTACAGAGAACCGTCAACGTCTAGGAATCTGACACCCTAAGTCTGCTTTTGATATCGAGAGTTCCTATATCTGGAAAACGTACTCCAAGAGAACCTGAAACGCTTTCAGAAGCATGAGAAGAAGAAGCATCAGTGACTGAAATGTTGACGATTTCGTCGTCTCAGAGGAACTTTGATTTGTTCATGTTTCTATTGAATATTTTATCACTTCCGTCTCTATCTGAGAGGTATAATTTTTCAAGACTTTGAACATGGTGGCTTGTCCTAGTATTTGGCGAATGTTTCTTTTCATTGCCGATCCTGAGATAACGACGACTAGATTTATTTGGATCTAGATCTTTAGATCTAGGCTAGATACTTTTTTCTTTCAAAGTGGTTACGCATATAGATCTAATACTATTGAAGCTAAAATTTCTACATCAATTGATCTACTCCTGTAAGCGATGATCTACAGTTATATTACTTTATATTACTATTTTCTTAATCTGGATATGTAGGATCTAAGTAATGCTAGATCTTATTAAATTTTAATCTAAATGAAAGCAGGAGTAGATCTAGATCTTTGAAATAAAAACTCAAAATGAAACAAAACACCGACATGTAATAGTGTGCAATTGAACCTACATGTGACTTACAGTAAGATCTAGGCTCGCTGCTATTTAACTTTCTACGAATAGATCACTTAGTTAAATGTTTTGAAATTTGAGCTGTCAGTGAAGGAACTTATGCTGTAAATACTATCCGGTTAACTGTTGACGATTACGAAATGGCGATTAACCGGTTTCAAAATGCGTAACCGGTTAACCGGGTTGGTTACTTCCCTAAGTTTGTCAGTAGAGTGCTAAAGGTTCCAACGGTCATAAAATACTTTTAAATTGATTTTTATATCCTGACAGTGGGAGATCCTTCGAAAGTAAAAATAGCAATGCAAAAAGAAAATTGATGACTCGGTTTTGTTGAGTCTGTTCATGAGCAGTAATTAAAAGTGCAACACTACTCACGCGCTCTAGCACCGGCTTAAGCAGTATTCAAATTTCAAAACTAATAACATTAAAACTAATGATCCCGAAGGACCATAAAATATAACAACACTCAGAATGAAGTACGGGGCGACTTCTTACGGCTACCTCACAATTAAGTAGCACTTGCTGTTGTGAAGTAAATATATCCTAAAAGTGTTCAATAAAACTGCTGAAGTGTACGAATTTGTTTCAAAAGTATTTTATGTGTTGGTTGTTCTAGTAAGCACATCAAACCGACCGATGTCCGTTGTTCAGAAAGATTTCAAAAGAATTGTGATGGAAATACAAGCTTAAAGCTCCCTCGGAAGCTCCTTGAATTTAGTGAATTTGAATGCTTAGACAAGCACTCCTGGCGTATGTCGAGCATTATGTGCTTAGATCAAAGTAACATGCTAAAAGTGCATGGTAATTTATAAACAGTACCTATGGATCGATTTAGCCAGAGGAAATGATATAACGAAGCCCGCACCGAAGGCAAGGGCCAAGTGCCGAAGGCAGGAAGGAGGAGAGAGCACGAGAGGAAACAGAACCCCTTCTCGTCGGTGTCGGGGAGGTCTTCCCCGAGAAAAGTTTCGTGTGCTTTGGCGGTTTCTGGTGATGTTTGGATGGACTTTTCACTCATTAATTTTTGACCATTTCAGGACATTTGTTTGGTAATTGAAGTAGATCTAAGATATTGAGCCAGCTGAAGACATTTCATTGAACTTATTAATTATATCAGCCACGCTGAAGGACAAAGAGTATAGAACACAATCTGACACTTTCTAACAGTCTCACGATCACCAAAAAACTTGCATTTATTTATTTTCAATTATACTAAACTGCAGCCTAGGAGGATGTCGTGTCGCTAGTATTGAAACGGTCACTGGAAATTTGTAACCGGTTAATCGGGACTATTAATCGCGATTAACCGGTTAATCGGAGCTCTGTCACACAATCATTAAAACTTGGGTACACCATAAATCTTTGGTTTACACATGTTTTATTTGTAATTATTTGCATGAATATTGTATGTGGGATAAATTAACAACCAACACGTTTTTTATTTTACTGCATACATGTTTCGATTTACATCTTCATCAGTGCATAACAACTATAATATACTTAACGTCACGGAAGTGACGTCATCGCATAAACAATGGCGGGAAAATTAAACGTAACGTTACGACGAGTTTATCCCTTTACTCCATAGATACGCATTTCTACGCCTTTGCAAACAGAGTAGACCTAGATCAGACGGCTCATATCGGAGCCATCTGATCAGGATCTGCTCTGCTTGCTGATGATAAAAAAAAATTATGAGTAATTCATATTATTGGAGTAAATATTTCTTACATGAATATTCAAGGAGGAAAGGGTTAAGAATGTCTGAACAAGCATACAGGCGGATTGCAAGAATACGAATAATTCCTATAGATATATAATATAAAAAACCGAAAATAGGAAATAACGACTGTATGCCTCTATAACGTTACGTTAATTAACAGGAAAATATGTGTATCAAGTATAACTAATAGAACAATTAGATATCATATATAACTTTTAGATATCAAATATAGCTTTTGCATTTAAACCTTTTGGTGTAAGAGTGTCCATTTTATGGATCCAGTATGTTTCTTTGCAAAGTCGTTCTAAATTATCATTAACAATATCGAAAGGCATAAATGTAAAGTCATCTAAAGAGTGGTTCTAAGAATTAAAGTGTGTTGCAACAGTGGTAGAAAATCTTGAATCGATGAAACCATTTGTACAAATATTGTACAAACACAAAAGAAAAGGGACACGACGGCAAAATTGCTTATTGGGTTCCTCTCCCAACACCGTATCATGATCATCTACACTCGCTTTATACAGAACTGAATGCAACGTATTAAACTAGAATAATTGCAATGAAATAACCAAATCAGTTATTTAGCAGAATATCCCACGTAAATCTTTGTACTAAAATGCGACTGCATATATCAACATATGATGAAAGAGCAATGAAAATGACCATTGTTATTATGGATATAATTTATGCTCATAATTATCACTTGGGTGGTAATATTGATACGATTCTGCTCACAGGGACTGTCACAGATGTTCAAACTTCAAACACATGTATTTCTGCATTGCTTACAACTATCAGCTGAGTGTACAGTACAGTTGCCCTGACTGCAGATACCGTCTCAAAATACTAAGTATACATGTATTGCGGGAAGCGCTCAGGCTTGTGTTATGCATAAACCGAGCGTGACCTCAAACTTGAGAAAATAACTTGAATTTTGATGACATATTATATCTATAACGTCTTATCATAATCCAGTTAAACTGAACTGATGTTTTCATTACAAATCTTTCGAAATCTTTCAGACCAACGACTTTTAAAATTTACTACAAATGAAAAAGAATAAAATTGATCGGTTTTATGTACTAAATAGAACAACCAACAAATAAAATGGTTTTGAAACAAATACATCTACTTCAACCGTTTTATTGAACATGAAAACAATTTTAAAAGTCTTTTTATGACTGTTGTAGCCTTAAGCACTCTACTAGCAAACTAAGGAAAGTAACCAGTCCGGTTAACCGGTTACGGATTTTATAACCGGTTAGTCGCCATTTCTTAAACGGTTAACCGGGTAATAATTTCAGCACTTCTTGTCGCATAGAGATTTATAACCTCCTTGATATCTATGTCAATTTATTAATGCCAGTGCATTACATATAAATTTATTTATTTTCATCGCGGACCTTGATTTGTTTTTTATATGTTTTAATGCAGAGTTAGCTCTCTCCACATAACTGGATGTAGATCTAACTGAAGTAAGTAACAGCATGTGCAAGATGGTGTATATGTTTGGATACATAAGCCGACAAACAGTTTGCTACGTTTGAATCGCAAAATTCGAATTGAATAACGGAGTGAGTGTCTAAACTATGTACCGATTGTGAATAGATATTAACGCAAATATGAGTGGGGAACTATCCATTCATGTGATGGTGTGAATTGCGCGTATGGCGCGCAGAAAGTTCAGAAGTTAAGACAAAATGTTGAAGTTTTTCAATGATGGCCTACTTGTCAAAATAGTGACCTTGACCTTGAACTAATTTCAAATATCTTTATATTATCCGAACGGCCTTTACCAAAACCATCTTTACCAACTATCTGCATACCAAATATGAATTGTCTAGCTTAAGTAATCGATCAGAAGTTATAAGCAATGTCAAAGATGTATGCTGCGCAAATTTCCGCAAATTTTGCGTTTCGAACTGACTTCAGAATTGGAATATATGTACCTTAACACTTATTTAACGCTAAACAGCACGGTCAGTAAATGGTTGTTTCTGTCGAATAAAACTAGAAAAAAATGAATTGCTACGGAAACCAACGGAACAGCCTTTGCCATTGACCGGAATCTGTCGTAAGATTCAAATGTTTACATACCGGAAATAATCATTCGATGAACCTGTATGAGCTCCATTTGTCCGTTATATTTGACTGACACCATTGAACGGTATATTTAGCTTATTTGCATGTAAATAATATGTGGTAAGATGGGTATATTGTCTTATTTTCCTGAATAAAAAATATTATGTTGACCAACAACCAGTGCCAGCCATTGTACATGTGGTAACAACCTAATTAATATTCAAAGCGTTGTTTCGAAATAGAATCGGAGTCATTCAGAACTTGGCCGAAGTTGTCCGCCGATTTCCGTACAAAATCCCGTTTCTAGAAAGGAGGTTCCTTTTTAAGAATTTAGCAGTATTCGGATAGCGATAATATTTAACTCAACAAATATATCCTGTCGGAAAATGGGTTGTATGCATTATTTTCAGCCTGTACAGCTTCTGGTGTTAATGATTAATACGCAAAATGTGCATAATACATTTTGAACGTTTTGTTTACGACGGCACGCCGCCCGCCCGATTTTCGCCAAACCATAAGTTTTGTGTCTGCAGACACCTTACTAGCTTATCCCAAAACCAGCTTAATTTGATTGTTTTGGGTGTATCTTTCCCCGTTTTTGACAAGATATTTCACCAACACTTTATTTCATCTACAATTTCTTTGTGTTAGATTGACTTACATAATTTCTAAGACATGTTTTTCAAGGCAAATACACGATGTTAAAGTAAATAATGTGTATTGGGCCCTCGCCTTGCATCTATTTATTGAAAATTATCATGGCAACAAATATTACCATGACAAATCACAAATTTCTCTTTTTGCCAATGTCCTTGCCTAAAGTGTTATATATTTCAGTAAAACTTTCGTGTGTTCTCAAGGTTTATGATCCTTTAAAGGGCCCACACAACCTACGTACCCAAAAATACTTGCCCAGTCTATTTTATCTGTAAGTCTGTCATGCCAGGGTTTATTTTTGTTTTGCTTGCCTGAGCACAACGTGCTAATGATGATCTAATGTGGAAACTCATCGTCCGTCGTGTGTCTTTCTTTCCCCAGAACTAATGTTTATAAATAATGTGTACACGTTTTATATCAAATTCCCTGTTCCTTTTAACCCTTGTGTACTTTAACACAGATCATACGCCTCTTTTGTTAACTTTAATTTTAATTTGTTTCTTCAACTTGCCTTATGTTCTATAACTGTTCTGCTTATTTTTTATTATCAATAAAACTAGCATACATGTACAATGTTCTTGTGTGTTATACATGCATGTTTACAGTAATATTTCAAAACGAATCTTATTGGCGCAGTCCTTCCTTTTTTGCTGTAAATTTACAGCAAAGTTTTACTTGTTTCTTATATGAATTCTGAACAGGGAAAGGGTTAATGTATATTCCTCACAAGGCGCTTTGCGGCTTGCCCTTCATAAAATATAAATATTCTTATTATTATAATGTAACATAGTCCTAGTAACCTACTGCGGGCCAACATAATGAAACCTCAAGTATTGCACATTTTCAGCGGCATTCCATCCAAATGATGTAAAATAGTAAAATACACTTTACTTCTCGCAAGTCACTTGGCACCCCAACCTCTGAGTAATGACCTTTGGATTATTCCATTTCAATAGGTTGATGCGAAACATGTGACATATTTCTTTCGAACTTAATTGTTTAAATTTATAATTTCATCATCATTCAATATATATACAATCTGTCGTGGCGCAATGGGTAGTGCGGAGGACTAATAATCAAAGCGGCTCCCTAATCTTTAAAACTAATTTGAATTATGCGAGATTGAGGCCTGCCGTATGCATATATCTTTTGTTGACCAATGTTTTGCTGTTATTTTCTATTGTAAATATATGAGTTTCAAAACAGTTTAGTGGTGTTTTTTATATTTTCATTTCCATCATTTTATTAAAATTATTTCGTTTCTTAACAATACGTCTATAACATTTTCAATTATTTTTCTAGCATTCTCGCTATACTTCCATACAGGAACCATTTTAATTCACAGCCACGTAACTAGCACACTGTGTAATACTTCAAAATCAAGGTTATTTTGTGCAAATGAAAAGAAATGTCACAGTGTGTAGGTTTATCATCACTTGTACAGCTATACAACCGCGCTTTTATGGCGAGGTGGTAGTGCACATGGCTGCGAACCTGGCGATCAAGGGTCTGAGTGGGTATGTTTCTATATAAGAACACTCGGTTACATTTGGCGCCCAACGGGGGACTGTGACTGTTACACTGCAAGAGCTCCGAGTTCGATTTCCAGTCGTTCTCATACCCATTATAGAAACTTGGGACGAATTTCAACTTGCTTGGGGAGTATGTCACAGTGTGTAGGTTTATAATCAGTTGTACAGCCTTGCTGTACAAGAGCGCTTTTATGGCGACGTGGTAAAGTGTATGACTACCATTCAGATTCGATCCCGGGTCTGAACGGGTATGTTTCTTTATACGAACACCTGGTTACAGAAAAATAAAATTACATGTTACTGACGGGACTCTAACGCATGACCCACAACTCATTGGTAAAACAATTCGATTACTTCGACCTAACTTACTTAGTCGTGCTGGAACATATGTAAGAGTCAACAATATGAATTTATTATGATCTTAAATTGTAAGTAAACACCTGTCACCCCAATTTCGAGGACTAGTTCAATATTGTAAATACCCTCACGCCTCAAAGCTCTGGTATGGTGACCAGACGTTTCGCCCACTAACCAGTTCGCGCCCTGGACGTTTCGTCCCCAGGACGTTTTGTACCTGGTCGTTTCGCTCCTCTGGTCGTTTCGCCCACTATATATAGTAGTTAGCAACCTGGCTTCAGAGAATAACCCTTTCACTGTTGTATATTTTGTCAAAAGTTCAACCATTAGAAACTAGAGAATCAAATCATCAAAATTCTAAACGTATACAGTGCAGACCCAGATCAAAGAAGATCCTACCAGCTGTCTGGTCTGGGTCTACCCTGATTGCTAAATATCCGAATAATACATACAAAATAGCCAGCCAAAAAATGGTATTTGATTAGGATCTAAACCATTTTCTAAACTTATTAAACCTGTTTAAGAGTTTTCCAAGCCCAAATTTCAAACTGTTGAATTGTTGCATTTTGACTTGGACATGAATTTGCTGTTGGCAGCTTGTAATTATCTCAGGATGTTAAAAACTATGTGATACGTACGTGTAACTCTTAATTAATGTGTAAACCGATATCTTAATTAATTAATGCAAAGGGTATATATGTTGACAGCTTGTAGTAACAAACCATGTCACACGTGTAACTCTTAATTAATGTAAAGAGTATATATACTGGAGTTACATGTAAACCGGGGTTAGGAAATAGTCAACTCCCGAGCAAGTTCGTTGAAGTTTATTACATGGGAAAAAGCCTGTAATATAAATAAGAAACAATATACTAACTAACTATTGGTGTCTGTAACAATTTAGAGATTTCAACAGTACATAGCCGCGCGATACCGAAACAGAGTAAACTTACTAAATACATTCAATACAGACTTCGCTCAGTACTTACCAGACACATGGGATATAGTTGACTTATTACAGTCTGATATTGGTCATACTTATAGTGAAGTTTCCACTCATGTTGGGGATGCAAATCCTAGTATTTCTGTAGACCAGTCAGCTGAAGTTCGAACCTCTGGATCCCCTCCGCAGCCAAGCTCCCCTCAAGTTGCTAGGAAATCTTCTCGGCTGAGAAAACCCGTTGACCGATATGGGGAGTGGGTCTGTCCCCAGTATGTGCTAGACCCAAACCAGGAAGTGTTTGTGTAGCTTCACATGTCAGTTTGTTTTTAAAATCAGTTTAAAAACACATGTCGGTTTGTTTTTAAAATCAGTTTTATTTTGCCAAGTCAGTAGTATTCATTTATTGCTGCAAAGCAATTAAATTCTGTTCCAATTTAAATCAGTATCTCTGTTTGCGAGTTCCAGGGATCAGGTTTAATTTGCTATATTTACTACTTGACAGATCCTATTTTTAGATATCATGTGACCTGTCAGTTACATATCAGTGAATTGACAACTCACCATAATTATGCTATGGTTGGTTTGTAGTTTGATTTATATTCAGGTAGTTTCATTATTGTAGCATAATGATAATTTCATCTGAATTGGATTTTCAATATAATATATGGATTATATGTAATATGATTTAATATTTCAAGTTCAGTTTATTAAGTACTTGTCAGTAAATGTCAGGAGACATTTATTTCAACCCAGGGGAGTATGTAACCAGGGTTTCATATTGCTAAAGTGTAGTTTGCTTTAGTTTTATGGATCCATGGCTACATATAATCAGAATGATTGGAATGTCATCTGCTTTCATGTATATCTCATTATATCACGTATGCATTAGAGTATGAGAGCATGATTGAGAGAGAGATAGTTGAGATGCACGAAATTACATTTACACATGCTTTGCACGGACTTTCTCTCTATCTTCTTCCTATGCGTTCCCGCTGTCTAAGCTCAGTGCGCACCAGTCCGTCTTGATGGCAACATCTAGACATATTGTTAGATAATTTATAGTTACTTGACTTGTACTTTTTTGTCTCACGACAACAGGTTTTATAATAATTTGTAATAAGTCAACTATATCCCATGTGTCTGGTAAGTACTGAGCGAAGTCTGTATTGAATGTATTTAGTAAGTTTACTCTGTTTCGGTATCGCGCGGCTATGTACTGTTGAAATCTCTAAATTGTTACAGACACCAATAGTTAGTTAGTATATTGTTTCTTATTTATATTACAGGCTTTTTCCCATGTAATAAACTTCAACGAACTTGCTCGGGAGTTGACTATTTCCTAACCCCGGTTTACATGTAACTCCAGTATATATACTCTTTACATTAATTAAGAGTTACACGTGTGACATGGTTTGTTACTACAAGCTGTCAACATATATACCCTTTGCATTAATTAATTAAGATATCGGTTTACACATTAATTAAGAGTTACACGTACGTATCACATAGTTTTTAACATCCTGAGATAATTACAAGCTGCCAACAGCAAATTCATGTCCAAGTCAAAATGCAACAATTCAACAGTTTGAAATTTGGGCTTGGAAAACTCTTAAACAGGTTTAATAAGTTTAGAAAATGGTTTAGATCCTAATCAAATACCATTTTTTGGCTGGCTATTTTGTATGTATTATTCGGATATTTAGCAATCAGGGTAGACCCAGACAAGACAGCTGGTAGGATCTTCTTTGATCTGGGTCTGCACTGTATACGTTTAGAATTTTGATGATTTGATTCTCTAGTTTCTAATGGTTGAACTTTTGACAAAATATACAACAGTGAAAGGGTTATTCTCTGAAGCCAGGTTGCTAACTATTATATATAGTGGGCGAAACGACCAGAGGAGCGAAACGACCAGGTACAAAACGTCCTGGGGACGAAACGTCCAGGGCGCGAACTGGTTAGTGGGCGAAACGTCTGGTCACCATACCAGAGCTTTGAGGCGTGAGGGTATTTACAATATTGAACTAGTCCTCGAAATTGGGGTGACAGGTGTTTACTTACAATTTAAGATCATAATAAATTCATATTGTTGACTCTTATATATGTTCCAGCACGACTAAGTAAGTTAGGTCGAAGTAATCGAATTGTTTTACCAATGAGTTGTGGGTCATGCGTTAGAGTCCCGTCAGTAACATGTAATTTTATTTTTTCTGTAACCAGGTGTTCGTATAAAGAAACATACCCGTTCAGACCCGGGATCGAATCTGAATGGTAGTCATACACTTTACCACGTCGCCATAAAAGCGCTCTTGTACAGCAAGGCTGTACAAGTGATTATAAACCTACACACTGTGACATACTCCCCAAGCAAGTTGAAATTCGTCCCAAGTTTCTATAATGGGTATGAGAACGACTGGAAATCGAACTCGGAGCTCTTGCAGTGTAACAGTCACAGTCCCCCGTTGGGCGCCAAATGTAACCGGGTGTTCTTATATAGAAACATACCCACTCAGACCCTTGATCGCCAGGTTCGCAGCCATGTGCACTACCACCTCGCCATAAAAGCGCGGTTGTATAGCTGTACAAGTGATGATAAACCTACACACTGTGACATTTCTTTTCATTTGCACAAAATAACCTTGATTTTGAAGTATTATTATTCTACTCATTAATATTCTACTCATCAGCAAATACAATTGTAATTTACGTACTTTTCTAAAGTTAGGTATTTCACATCCGGAGTTTTACGGTGATGTCATTTACAAACTTCGAAAAATTATTGGACATGCTTATTTTGATACTTTGTTTGTCAAACGTATAAAACAATTCATTAAAAAGGGATATGACCCCTCTATATTGCAGCACACTACATGCTTGGTGGTCGACCCCTTTACAGTTGGTCATTATGCTTTCCTCTTTACTTGTGCGACGACGGAAAAGGCTTAATACTCTATGAAGATTCCCTCTGAAACCCGTTTACGGAGGGAGGAAATTAGATATTTGTATTTTGCTAGTTCTGTCGTACCCCAAATGACTACTCCACAGCTGCTCTGACCTGAATAGTCATCGAGTACATGCCTACGATGTCAAGTTTATTCTTTTTCAAATAAAACAGTTGTGTATGATTAATATCCACTAGTAATTGTATTTTCTTGCGATTGATCTTTTAAATGTCGCAGTAGAAGTGTTTCAAATAGTTTTCCCGTACTTTTAAATTATGACGTCATTTACATGATGACGTCGCTTGTTTACTTCTAATAACGTTCATTTTCAAATCATTTTCATTTTGGCATACATCGTTACGCATGTTGTGGTGTTATCTGGAGGGGGAATTTTATTTACATTTTGACTTTGGTGAAAGTGGAATAAGGACGAGGTTGGGTACCCATAAACCAGGTTCAAGTCCCCCAGTAGCCCTTTTTTTATTGCTTTTGGCTGCTGGCCGTTCCAAGGCGGCACTCCTGCTTTCAGCCTACGGTCAATTTTGTTTTTTAATATGCTTAATGTTTAATGTGTTTCGTCTTGATATGCGTCCTGTTATGTTTTGTCTTGTGGCTTTACCGTTTCTCGTTAGATGGTGTTTGATGCGGTGTCATTCCGTGTGTGGCTCTCCCTGTTTGACTATTTTTCCATATTTACACAGTGTGCTAGTTACGTGGCTGTGAATTAAAATGGTTCCTGTATGGAAGTATAGCGAGAATGCTAGAAAAATAATTGAAAATGTTATAGACGTATTGTTAAGAAACGAAATAATTTTAATAAAATGATGGAAATGAAAATATAAAAAACACCACTAAACTGTTTTGAAACTCATATATTTACAATAGAAAATAACAGCAAAACATTGGTCAACAAAAAATATATGCATACGGCAGGCCTCAATCTCGCATACTTCAAATTAGTTTTAAAGATTAGGGAGCCGCTTTGATTATTAGTCCTCCGTACTACCCATTGCGCCACGACAGATTGTATATATATTGAATGATGATGAAATTATAAATTTAAACAATTAAGTTCGAAAGAAATATGTCACATGTTTCGCATCAACCTATTGAAATGGAATAATCCAAAGGTCATTACTCAGAGGTTGGGGTGCCAAGTGACTTGCGAGAAGTAAAGTGTATTTTACTATTTTACATCATTTGGATGGAATGCCGCTGACAATGTGCAATACTTGAGGTTTCATTATGTTGGCCCGCAGTAGGTTACTAGGACTATGTTACATTATAATAATAAGAATATTTTTATTTTATGAAAGGCAAGCCGCAAAGCGCCTTGTGAGGAATATACATTAACCCTTTCCATGTTCAGAATTCATATAAGAAACAAGTAAAACTTTGCTGTAAATTTACAGCGAAAAAGGAAGGACTGCGCCAATAAGATTCTTTTTGAAATATTACTGTAAACATGCATGTATAACACACAATAACATTGTACATGTATGCTAGTTTTATTGATAATAAAAAATAAGCAGAACAGTTATAGAACATAAGGCAAGTTGAAGAAACAAATTAAAATTAAAGTTAACAAAAGAGGCGTATGATCTGTGTTAAAGTACACAAGGGTTAAAAGGAACAGGGAATTTGATATAAAACGTGTACACATTATTTATAAACATTAGTTCTGGGGAAAGAAAGACACACGACGGACGATGAGTTTCCACATTAGATCATCATTAGCACGTTGTGCTCAGGCAAGCAAAACAAAAATAAACCCTGGCATGACAGACTTACAGATAAAATAGACTGGGCAAGTATTTTTGGGTACGTAGGTTGTGTGGGCCCTTTAAAGGATCATAAACGTTGAGAACACACGAACGTTTTACTGAAATATATAACACTTTAGGCAAGGACATTGGCAAAAAGAGAAATTTGTGATTTGTCATGGTAATATTTGTTGCCATGATAATTTTCAATAAATAGATGCAAGGCGAGGGCCCAATACACATTATTTACTTTAACATCGTGTATTTGCCTTGAAAAACATGTCTTAGAAATTATGTAAGTCAATCTAACACAAAGAAATTGTAGATTTGCAGTAAACAGATCCAGTAGTTTGGTTACGTGTACTTGATTTCTGTTGTTGGTAGTGGTTTTAGCTTCGGTCAAAAATAAAGTGTTGGTGAAATATCTTGTCAAAAACGGGGAAAGATACACCCAAAACAATCAAATTAAGCTGGTTTTGGGATAAGCTTGTAAGGTGTCTGCAGACACAAAACTTATGGTTTGGCGAAAATCGGGCGGGCGGCGTGCCGTCGTAAACAAAACGTTCAAAATGTATTATGCACATTTTGCGTATTAATCATTAACACCAGAAGCTGTACAGGCTGAAAATAATGCATACAACCCATTTTCCGACAGGATATATTTGTTGAGTTAAATATTATCGCTATCCGAATACTGCTAAATTCTTAAAAAGGAACCTCCTTTCTAGAAACGGGATTTTGTACGGAAATCGGCGGACAACTTCGGCCAAGTTCTGAATGACTCCGATTCTATTTCGAAACAACGCTTTGAATATTAATTAGGTTGTTACCACATGTACAATGGCTGGCACTGGTTGTTGGCCAACATAATATTTTTTATTCAGGAAAATAAGACAATATACCCATCTTACCACATATTATTTACATGCAAATAAGCTAAATATACCGTTCAATGGTGTCAGTCAAATATAACGGACAAATGGAGCTCATACAGGTTCATCGAATGATTATTTCCGGTATGTAAACATTTGAATCTTACGACAGATTCCGGTCAATGGCAAAGGCTGTTCCGTTGGTTTCCGTAGCAATTCATTTTTTTCTAGTTTTATTCGACAGAAACAACCATTTACTGACCGTGCTGTTTAGCGTTAAATAAGTGTTAAGGTACATATATTCCAATTCTGAAGTCAGTTCGAAACGCAAAATTTGCGGAAATTTGCGCAGCATACATCTTTGACATTGCTTATAACTTCTGATCGATTACTTAAGCTAGACAATTCATATTTGGTATGCAGATAGTTGGTAAAGATGGTTTTGGTAAAGGCCGTTCGGATAATATAAAGATATTTGAAATTAGTTCAAGGTCAAGGTCACTATTTTGACAAGTAGGCCATCATTGAAAAACTTCAACATTTTGTCTTAACTTCTGAACCACATATGTTAGACAATTCATATATGGTATGGTTTTGGTGAAGGCCTTTCATTTGATACAATGATACATATAATTAGGTCAAGGCCACTATTTTGAAAACGTGGCTGTTGTTAACAAACTTTAACATTGTGCTATAACCTATTTTTCACGAACGCTAGGCAATTCACCTTTGGTATTCAGGTAGCTGTGGTAATGAAATTACAGATAACATAAAGATACCTGAAATCAGGTCAAGGTCAGGGTCATTATTTTGAAAACTTGGCTGTCATTACAATTTTTCATAACTTCTGAACTACATATGTTAGACAATTTATAGTTTAGGTCTTAGGTAAACCCGGCTTTACTGTGGTTTCCACACTGTTTGTTTGTTTAACCCTTTACTCCATAAATACGCCTTTCTATGCCTTAGCAAACAGAGTAGACCCAGATCAGACGGCTCTTATATGAGGTATGTTCTGTTTGCTTATAATATAATATATATGATTCTACAGTTTCTGCCATAACCAAAAATGTCTGTGTCCATGTGTTATTTTAGCAAAATAATCTAATTAATATCCATGACATCATTATTGTTTTACATGAATATTCATGGAGGAAAGGGTTAATAATACATTGAAAATAATGACTGCCCCAAACGTTCTATTGTTGTTTTGGTGTTGGTTGCGCTTTATGTGTGTCTTTTCCTTCTTGACTATTTTCAATTAAAAAATATGTACATGTACATACACACTAGACACAATGTTAACTAGATGGTTGTTCTTGAAAATAACAACATAGTGTTGTGACGCGCATGTGCGGTGTGTTGTTGACATCCGGGAGAGGCTTGTCCTTACAAACTGTGAGTTATTATTTTACTCTCTCGTTAGCCAGTAGGTTTAGAGTAGACTTCCATCTAGCAAACACTGTGCTACTTTAATGGCGACGATGATTTAAAGGCCAGTCAAACTTAGTTTAAAGCAGGAGACAGTTTCTCCATTTCGGTTTTCTTGTACGGAGGTTATTCATACATGACGGTTTTTCTTGAAGTGTAGGTTTCATGTCAATTAGCTTTTCTTGTATCGAGGTAACTCATACATGCGAGTTTTTCTCGGAATTTATGCTTCATGCCAGTAGGAGAAGCAGGTTAATTTATTTATTGCAATAGACACTGGTTACCGGTTTGTGTGCAATAAGTGTTAACACATCTAGCGAGAGTGACAGTTTGTTTATTTCACTGCAGGTGCGGATGAATATACATTTTTCTTAGGGCAGGTTTTGAATTTGTCCTATGCCAGTTACTTTTCTTAAAACAGTTTGAGGATAATTGAAAGTCTTATGCCAGTTCATAGCTTTTTACCGGGTTTTCCACGGAAAACTCCGGTTATTGAAATGCTGATGTACGGCGGGCGGGCGGGTGGGCGGGCGGTCGGGCGGCTGCCAGTTTTGTCCGGACGATAACTCCTAAATGGCTCATGCCATTGGATTGAATCTTCATACATAGATAGATCATGATAAGAGGAAGGGTCATGCACAAGGTCCATAACTCTGGATTCACTAATATTGGAATTATGCCCCTTTGAACTTAAAAATGTGTCAGTCCATATTTGCGTCCGTCCGGTCTTGTCCGGGCTGTAACTTAGAACTCCATGGATGGATTGTGAAATCACTTGGCATAAATGCTCCTCTAGACAATACGGCGTGTCGCATGAAAGAAAAATGTCAATAGCTAAAAGGTCAAGGTCATACTTAGAGGTCAAAGGTCAAAATCATTTATATTTTAACTGGATTAACATAATTTGCTTGTCCGAAGCATATCTCCTACACTACTTTTTGGCTAGGATCACCAACTATGGTGTGTGTGTACATCTTGGGATGACGGAGTGTCGCGTACTATTTATAGGTTTACGTGACTTTGACCTTGACCTTGACCTTGGGCTTCATTTACAAGAAAAACTTGTTCGGAGCATAACTCCTATACGGAATCAGCTAGGATCACCAAATATGGTGTGTGAGTTCATCTTGGGATGGCGGAGTGTCACATACTTTTTTTAGGTCAATGTGACCTTGACCTTGAACTTTGACCTCATTTGCAAAAAAAACCTTGTCCGAAGCATATCTCCTACACTACTTTAACTAGGATCACCGAATGTGGTGTGTGAGTACATTTTGGGATGGCAGAGTGTTGCATACTATTCATAGGTCAATGTGACCTTGACTTTTTTTTTTTTTTTTACAAAAAACACTTCTCTGGAGCATACCTCCTATACGGAATCAGCTAGGATCACCGAATATGGTGTGTGAGATTATCTTGGGTTGGCGCAGTGTCACATACTATTTTTAGGTCAAAGTGACCTTCACCTTGAACTTTGACCTCATTTGCAAACAAAAATTGTCAGAAGCATATCTCCTACACAACTTCAGCTAGGATCACCAAATGTGGTGTGTGAGTACATTTTGGGATGGCGGAGTGGCGCATACTATTTATAGGTCAATGTGACCTTGACCTTGGGCTTTATTTACAAAAACACTTGTTCGGAGCATACCTCCTATACGGAATCAGCTATGATCACCAAAAATGGTGTGTGAGTTAATCTTGGGTTGGCGGAGTGTCACATACTATTTTTAGGTCAATATGACCTTGACCTTGAACTTTGACCTCATTTGAAAAAAAGCTTGTCCGAAGCATATCTCCTACACTACTTCAGCTAGGATCACCAAATGTGGTGTATGAGTACATTTTGGGATGGCTGAGTGTCGCATACTTTTTATAGGTCAATGTGACCTTGACCTTGGGCTTTATTTACAAAAACACTTGTCCGGAGAATACCTCCTATACGGAATCAGCTAGGAACACCAAATATGGTGTGCGAGTTCATCTTGGGATGGCGGATGTTGCATACTATTTTTAGGTCAATGTGACTTTGACCTTTGACCTCAGTTACAAAAAAAACTTGTCCTCAGTATATCTCCTACACTACTTCAGCTAAGATCACCAAATATGGTATGTGAGTACATCTTGGGATGGCGGAGTGTCACATACTATTTATAGGTCAAGGTGACCTTGACCTTTGACGTCATTTACAAAAAAAAGTTTGTCTGGAAAATGTCTCCTACATCATTTCAACTATGATCACCAAATATTGTGTGTGAGTACATCTTGGGATGGCAGAGTGTCGCATACTATTTATAGGTCAATGTGACATTGACCTTGGGCTTTATTTACAAAAGAAATTTTGTCCGAAGCATGTACCTCCTTTACCGAATTAGCTAGGATCGCCAAATATAGCATGTGAGTTTGTCTTGGGATGACGGAGTGTTGCATACTAATTTTAGGTTAATGTGACCTTGACCTCATTTACAAATAAAAGCCTGTCCTGAGCATATCTTCTACAATACTT
The DNA here is from genome assembly GCA_963576725.1 of Azorinus chamasolen. Taxonomy (NCBI): domain Eukaryota; kingdom Metazoa; phylum Mollusca; class Bivalvia; order Cardiida; family Solecurtidae; genus Azorinus; species Azorinus chamasolen. The sequence goes on from OY755244.1 coordinate 27,474,254, forward strand.
CAGCTAAGATCACCAAATATGGTGTGTGTGAGTACATCTTAGGATGGCAGAGTATCGCATACTATTTATAGGTCAATGTGACCTTGACCTTGGGCTTCATTTACAAAAAAAATTGTTTTGAGCTTACCTCCTACACTGAATCAGCTAGGTTCATCAAATGTGGTGTGTGAGTTTGTCTTGGGATCACATATATTATAGGTTAATGTGACCATGACCTTGACCTTTGACCTCATTTTAAAAAATGGCTTGTCCGAAGCATATCTTCTACACTACTTCAGCTAGGATCACCAAATATGGTTTGTGAATAGATCCTGGGATAGCAGTGTCGCATACTATTTAAAGATCAGTGTGACCATGATCTTGACCTTTGATTTCATTTACAAAAAAGCTTGTCCTCCCTACACCGAATCAGCTAGGATCACTAAATATGGTGTATGAGTTCATCTTCGGATGCTGGAATATTGCATACTTTTGTAGGTCATGTGGCCATGACCTTGACCTTTGACCTCAAATATGAAAAAAAGATTGTCATTTAGGGTAACTTGAGTTCAAATTGTGGTCTTACTATGCAATCTTTATTTTCATTTTGCAGTTGCATATTGCAGGCCTGCTTACAAAACGCATATTGTCAGTGCTTTGCTTTGGGGCATTTGTCACGTACTGTGACACATTTCTTGTTCTGGGAGTTATGCCCCTTTGAACTTAGAAATCACCAGTTAATACTGAGGGAAAACCCGGTTTGATGTCGTGTCGACATTTCTTGTTTTTCTTAGGATTCTTCATTTTCAGTAGGGTGACTTATGCCAGTTTATTATTTTCTTAAGGCATTCTAGGAATTCATCTAATAGATTCTAAGCTAAGGTAAAGTTATTTTTTCTAAAGGCATTCAGTTTCAAATTTGTTTTATGCCAGTTTTATTTACGGTAGATTAGCTCACGGATTGTAAGGTAAGTTTGCTTGTACTATTGCAGTTATCACGTATTTCATACCTGTTGACTGACATTGTCAGTATAAAGATTTTCCATTGTATCCCATACAGGGAAAATAAACATTAGAGTTATCGTTGTATTTCATACGCGATTTATATAGGTACACGCTTTCTCAGTGCTCGAAATGTTGGTGGAAATTAATACAGCTTCGGTAGAGGAGTTGCGTTTAATCCCAGGAATATATAAAGCTAGAGCAGAAGCCATTGTAAGGTTCCGTGCTCAGTATCAAGTAGTGACAAAGGACGCTTTGTCCCTTGCGCTGATGGGAAATCGCAATGAAAATATGCTTCGTGTAATTGATTTCTCTCTGCCAGGACAGTCAGATCAAGCAGAGTTGAACTCAGTCAAGGAGCGACTTGTTCAGGATGCAAGCGCAAATCTACCCTTAATTACATCACCATCAGACCCGAAGGTTAAAGTTGATGACTATGACCGGCTTATCAGCATGTCTGAAATACAGGGGAGGACTAAGGGTTTGTTTGACCATAAGGGAAAGCAAACTAACATATGTCCAAAACCTGAACTAAATATTCATATTTGGAGCATTTGCGAGAACTGCAGCGGGAGACAGAGAGCATCTTGGACATCATTCAAAATCTGGTTAGGGTGGAGGAGGATAACCTGGTCACAGGTTCAAGCCAACATACGCTACAGTCTTCCAGACTGGCAAGCGGGGAGTTAGTCGGCAAACATCTTTCGTCTTCCAGACACAGGGGTCATCGGGATATATGTCAAACAGAGCACAACTCTTTAGCTACACCTGCATACAAGGATCTACCCAAAAACCATCGCAAACAAAAGGCTATTTCAAAATTTTGTCAACAGTGTTTGGATAAGGATGCTGCAAAACATGCTTTTATTGAACAACCAATGAGCATTCATGATAGTTACCGCGCTATTGAAAGGGGGAAGGCTTCTGGGAAGAAATTAAAAGATGAGATTACTATAAATGCAGTAGGTTCTGTCACAGAATCTAAAGTAGAGCAGATGGTAGCTAGAGCTATAGAGAGTCTGGATGCCAAGCTACAGTTTCCATCACGGAAGTTTAGTTCTCGGAACATGACGGTTCAGTGTTTCTTTTGCAAGCAAAGGGGACACATGAAACGTGATTGTGGGAGATACTTAGCTTGGTCAAAAAAGCGAGATTGTAAAGATAGCGACAAGCCCGACAAGGCTTTAAACTAATAAAGGCTAGGGTATAGGGCCGCACAACTCAGCAATAACAACGGTTAGAAACAAAACCTTTCGAAAGCACGACTTCCATCAAGACTTTCATCAAGAAAGGAACCGTCCAAAGTAATGACTTCCAGTCAACTTTCGTCGCAAATGGAATAAGGTTTTAACCGGTTTAAACCCCCAGTAGTATTTTTGCTACTGACCGTGCCAAGGAGGTACTCTCTTTGTCACCCTTCTTTTTGTTTGCCTTGCGTCTTTGTGCTTGTGATTTTGTTCATGTGTGGAGTGTTTGTCTCTGGTTCTTGTGTGTCTGTTGGTGTTTCTGTGTTCATCTCGTATGTGAGTGTGCGTTTGGGTGTGTGGTTGTGTGTGTATGTGTGTCATGCTGTCTATCGGTGTTTTGGTGGTGGTTGCGTCTTGTATGTGGCTTTGCCAACTTGACTTTACTACTTCTCCATTTAGTTCAGTTCAGTTGACCTTCAGTCCCGAATCGACTGATTCAGAAGTAGGTAGTCATACTCATACGTTACATGAAAAAGACTTCAAGGAAGGTGTTGGATCTGCATCTAGTCTGCAGTCAGATCTTAAACACCATCTCAGTGCTTATTCATTTTAAAGTTGGGGGAGAATGGTTAAGGCTAGGATTGATTCCTGGGCCGAGATCACTATCCTTTCAACGCAAATACATGTATACCACAGTTTAAAAGAGAAACCGTGGAATAAAGAGAAAGTTTTGAGAGTAACAGGCTGATGGATGCTTACCTTGAATCTTTTAAGAAAGTTGATATAGTAGCTTGTGTGCGAGTTGTAGACTCTGTTTTAGAGGAAACTCAAGTCGTCAGCAAGCAGACTTCCAGTCGCAGTGCTGAGAAAAGAGTCACGGTAGTTTAATGGAAACTTCTAATCAAAATTTATATAACTTTAAAATACAGTGGTTTAAAGAACATTTTATATAATACTTGCGATATTTTCTTTCGTATAGTTAATATAAAAGCAGTTTATGAAAGAAATGGAATTTGATGTCAGAATGAATGAAACACATGTAAAGGTACAAAATGGTACATAGAATGTGTGAAAATCATACACGGATACAACACAAAAGTACGCTAAACAAAATATGTACAGAAAACATGCACAACGTTGGTAAATACGCCTGCATGTAGCTAGGTTTGATGCAAAGGGAAATCTTTCGCAATCAAAAGGAAAGATAAACATGCAAATAGCGTTTAGTAAACACAGTCAAACAGCAGACAAAAACGTAGTTTAAATTTAATTATTCAAAGCTACACATTAACGTTTTAAGTATATTGAATTTAGCAATACTGCTCCCACTATGAATACTTGATTGTAAAATGTTGGTTCATGTGCATTGTCAGGATGTTGGGTGATGTCCTAATGACAATACCCAACCTCAGACCTTATAACTCACCAGAGCACAAAGTGCTCAGAGTGAGATTTTGTGATTGCCTGACGTCGGCGTGCGTCGTCATCAATTTGAACCTTTCAAAATATTCTCCCCTGAATCTATAGGGTTCTCAGCTTTTATCTTTGGCACATAGCATCACCTATAGGTGCTCTACAGAAGGTATATAAATTATGCCCCTGGGGTCAAAAAAGATTTGTTTTCTATACAATGTATAGTGAACACTTTGAAACATCTTGTCCTCTGACACTGGAAGGTTCTCAGTTTCCATATAAGGCATATAGCATCATCTGGAAGTCCCCAACAAATGGTATGTGAATTATGCCCCTGGGTTAAAATGCGGCACTACTCTAGGGGTGGCCAGTTTTCTATAGAAAAATAGTGAAAACTTTGAAAATGTTCTTCTCTGATTGTCTAGTGAGCGATATCAGGGCAATCATGGCCCTCTTGTTTAAATGTTTCGGGTGTTCTGATGTGACACTGTATTGAGCCAAACACAACATAAGGTTTGAAACTATGACATGTTTATGGCTGTACTACTAGTGATTAAATGTCAAAACAGAGAATACTAGTCGTTGTGTGATTCAGAATGATAACATATCATGCAGGTCCAACATGGGTCAGCAGCCTGGAAAGCTCAGCGGCCAAAATTTATTTATTTAGGCATGCATTTATTTATAAATATATAATTATATATACAAACATAATAATACAATCCTTGCGTGGATACAGAATATATGAAAAATTAAATTAGAAATCCATTTTTTACGTTTATTTGCGTTAGCGCTTTCAATACTATTGTATATCTTCAGACATGTTAAACGTATATGTGTCATAATGAAGCTGATCAGGGCCTAAATTAAGCCAACACAATTCCAAACTAAAAAGCAGTCCGAAAACAAATTAGTTCATTCTAATTAATATATTATTTAATGAATTTAAAAGCAAAATGGTGTATTTTTTGCATTTTTTTCATGAGTAAAATAATAATTTATTGGGGTTGATTAAAATTGATAAAAAAGGTGTTTAGAAATTTTAGTAAACGCAATATTTGATTTGTAGATTAAAACCACTGAAAAAAGGTGAAATATTATTAAAGGGAGGTAATCACAGAGCGAGACGGCACATAACTGCTTAAATGTCGTTCGAGTTATCGTTCGTTGATTTGAGCTCTTCAGTGGAAAAAGTTTAAACTTGTGCTACAATGACCAAAAAAATCCACCATTCCGAATAAACACATATTGGGGCTGCCCCATAGGCGCAGCCCAATAATTTAAGGACAATATTAATATGGAATCGACCCGGCGCCATAGGCACAATCAATTTCCTCTATGATATATGATAGTAAAAAAATCGTGTCAAAAATGGATTGGGCTATTTCCAGAGTTTTCATTGGAAGGCATTGACCAGTGCCAATAATCTGAATTTGACATGTAATATTCTGAGAAATGAAATTAAGGCGAAACAGTAAATCGGATAATAAATCGTGGTACAGTAATTCTTTGAGAAATTTTTTATCTCTATATTTCGGACCTTTTTTTTATTTTCTTCTGAGAGTCATCTGCTGCCTATATATTGAAATGGACTCGAATCAACAAATTATAGTGAATAAAATGTGTCTACATCAAACACACATATTGGATATAATGCCTATTAATAGACATGGGAGGGTGCAATAATAAGTTTTATTGTAAGTGAATGAACTAACTTCACTAATGAATGACGAAGTAGCCACAAAGTGGCCTGTGAGGAGTATATTTCTATAACTTTAATGCTGCCGATCAAATACAATGATTAAGGTTTGATTGTGTGGGGACGCGGCAGGTAGGACTATGTTTCAATACATAACCATATCTAAAAAAAACATGCCTGTCAGGGACAGGGCTAGATTTCCTTATGAATATATAAGATTAGAACTATATATAAGAAACCTATAAAACTCTTCTTCTCCAGAGACTGCAGTTGAATTTGAATGGCATTTGGTAGGAATAGTGGGCTGCCTTGCAAGGAATATGTATACTGCTTTCCATTCAGCACAGATTATGTTACAGATAGGATATGTCATGTAGAACTACATGTTAACACTTTACTCTGAACTCAGTATGCCTTTGCAAACAGAGTATACTAAAATTTCTGCCATGGCCATAAACTCCTCAGTTTATAATACATTACATGTAGTTGTACCGTTATAAGAATTCAGCTAATTAATGTTCATACAGTGCTTTATTTCCTGCGTGAATATTTATGAGGTAAAGGGTTAAAAGAACAAACCCTTTGTCAGTAAACATTCAACAGCTGCATTATCCATCCTGATGTGTGATGTCACATTGTTATACCAGCACTTATGATGTGGCTATTTAGTAGGTTAGGCATGATTGTATGTTTCAAACACTAAAGGTTTGGAGAATCAGATTTCATGTTATTTTTTGCAAATTTTAGACACAATTCACTATGCAATCTATGTATATTTTAAAGTAACAAGTTATAAATCAAGAAACATAGAGAATGTACTTCAACAATAAATCTAAATGTGGCTGTTGTGATATAGGCAAACGTTTTGGGGGAGTGGGATGTGGTCGGGGATCTATCAGACGTGACATGCTTATAGATTCCTGTCTAAAAACCTCAGATCTCTTTAAACATACTGAAAAATAGATATGAATATCACGGTCGAAGTTAAATTAGCTTCTGCTCCAAATCGCCATTTTCCATAAATGCTCTAGCTATCAGTGTAGTTTAATGGAAGAACACCTTCTTTGCTAAGCCATAAAGGGAAGTCTAGGTTCAAATCCTAGCACTGTCTATTGGAAGGGCTTTTTGTAGTCAGTTATTTATTTATTACCTTTAACCCTTTCCCTGTTCTGTGTTTATTCCAAATTTGAATACCTACTGAATATTCATGGACAAAATAGATTAATGAAATATGGAAGATGGAACATTATAGCCATTTAAAAACTACAGAAACGGATCTATCAAATTCCATTAGCAAACAGAACCTATAGGAGCCTTCTGATCAGGGTCCACTGTGTTTGCAGTCATATAAAAGTCGTTTGTACATGTATGAACGAATGCGTTAAACAGAAAAAATAATGTCCCGAAAAAATAATGTCCCGAACAATTTTATGATACATGTACAGTACAATGTCCTCTTTTTGGGTCCATTGCTTTTGCAGGGTGACAGGGTTTATTTTTTGCATGGCATCTTCTATTTGGTCACATTTCTGCTGGCAGGTGACACATGTTCTTTTGAACAATTTTGTTCTAATTCCTGTCATATCTCTCACTTTCCTGTCCATGTGTATCTTAAAATAGATATAATATAATTTAAACTGGATCTTAATTCATGGACAGGGGATAGCTAATTGAGTTTATTTTGTATGCATTATCAACATTTCATTATCAACCAATCACAACTCATCTTCTCATTTCAAAATTGCACAAATAAACATTTACGATATGGGGCGTTTTGAAACAAAGCTGAACTTTGTATATTCTATATAAGAGAAAGGCAAATAACTCCCGGGCCATCTGATCCACGGGTGCTCCGCTTCAACTGCAATGATTTTCGACCGGAGGGGAATTGTCCCACAAAACATAGATTATATAGAAAGAAAAATGTTTTATCTACACGCTGGTACCAAATATCCCATACTTTGTCTCCGTTTTAGCGAGTAAACAAGAAATCCGTGCTTTTTATTTAGTCGGAAACGATATAGTTGGCGAACAACCTACATGTAGCTGTATTCTTACGCGCTGTCAAAACAAACAAACTGGCGGACGGTGACCTACCTGTCGACGATTGAGTCAGGATAGATGGCAAAGGACTGTTGGCACTTGCGCCTTAATTTCGATAAAATAATACAAATTATATTCGCTATCAGTAAATATCTACTAAATGTATGCAAAAAAGACTTACCAGCTACTCTGACCCAAACCATCCATTCTACACAAAAAATTGCCTCCACAACTTTACACTTCAACGCATGTCCCTTTGTTTATGCTGATTTCTACTCATAAAAACGTCTCGTCAATCGACAACTATAGTCATCTGAATCCAGCACAGCACAAACATATTTGTTATATACTCCAAAACAGCTGATCGCGAAAATCTTCCTCCTGTTCCAGCAGTTCGTATCCCTGAATCGTTTGTACATTTCAATAAACTTTTTCACTGAATTTGAATCGAAGTCTTTTGTCTCGGTGGAAATGTCCATGTGTATAGAACACTAAAGAAGGGCTTAATATACCAAAATGAAGGCGCATTTTGAATCCCATTGACAATTTGACAGTGAGTGTTAGACGTGTAGGTGACCTGTATTGGTCTTCTTTTAAACTATGACCAAATGGCGCACTTTAAACAGACACATGTTGTGTACAGTGACGTGTTTGTATGTCGAAACTGTAACTCAAAATTCATTTTGTCGTGTTTCTGTAGGTTTTTGTTATCTATCACAGTTAAATTGAATACAAGATATTCTAAATTAGATCCTGGTTGATATGACAGTAAGTAAAAAAAAACAGTTGGAAATATTTGACCTACTTTGTCCCAGTTACTAAGCGAACCTAATAACACCTTTCATTCATTATTTCTATATGTAAGGAGAATTTATAACAATCCACGTTACTACTGAAATATTGCCTGCAAAAACATTTGTCTTTGTTATGTTATAAATAGAATCTTGCATTCGTGTTCTTGGATTTATTAAATTCGTCTTTTTAAAACGATAAAAACGAGCTTTTAACACTCATGTAAAAGATCCTCTATGTATATGAGAGAAAGGGCTCAGGATGAGACAGAAACAAACGACTGAGTGTGTTAGAACATAGTTCTCAGTAGATTTGCGTATATCAGAAACCAGATGATTTTTTAGCTCTTTACTCCATAAATACGCTTTTCTACGCCTTTGCAAACAGAGTAGACCTTAATCTGACGACAGCTTCTGTAAGAGCCGTCTGATCAGGGCCTGTTCCTTTTGCTTATGGCATAAATAAATGTGATTCTACCATTACTGTCTTGGTTCAATATCCCTGCATGTATTTTATTATAAAAATACAGCTAATTAATATGCATGATGTCATTTCTTCTTGCATGAATATTCATGGAGTTGTAAAGGGTCAAACCTTTCCAAGTGTACTTAAACCTTGCTGTGAACATATAGCACCTGCTCCAACTGAAACTAATGCAAGTTTGACTACCTCCGATTTGATCAAGTTCTTGAGAAACTATTGATCGGCTATCGAACAGCTTGGATTCTGGTGAGATTCCAAGTTGCTCCGTTTCTCATCTGGATCATAGCTTCTTCAAATGCGAGTTAACTGTTTACTCCATAAATACGCCTTTACAAACATAGGAGCCTTCTGATCAGGGCCTCTTCTGTTTGCTTATATAATACAGATATTATTCAACAGTCTCTGTCATTACCAAATATTCTTGCGTACATTAATGTAATTAATATTCACGATGTCATTATTTCTTGCCTTAATACATGGATAAGTGTTAAGCGTTGTTAAACACCGATGAGTGATCCCACCATAAACATTCAACATTCAATGGGTTATTTATGACTACAATGTTTAATTCGGGATGAACTTCCTCATCTTTGAACGACTTGTTTCCTGATGCAGTTCATTCTTCGAAAGTTTATAACCCAAGAAATACCCAAGTAGTCTATATAATGTTATTTCTTTAAAATGAAACAATAATACTTCATTTGTTCCATCAGTAAACCCCCTCTAGACCGGAATTCTTATGGAGATAAAAAATTGACATTTTAGACAGGTGCTGTTTAATACAGGGTGGAAGTCTTGCAGACAGTTCCTAGAGGAGCTTACTGCACGAGTTTCACCCTGAATTAAGCTGCCACTTGTCTCCAAGACCGATATTTATAACAGTTTTAACGCCCAGTTCAAAGAGGATTTACTGGTTACGGAAGTTATCAGATCACATATCAAGCGTACAAGGTTACTGTTTTCAAATCAACATCTCACATGTTCAGGAAACATAGGAGAACAGACAAATTATGCAATTTCTAGGGTTTAGAAAGAGGACACAGAACCTCACTTAACCCTGATTCTGTTGAATATTAAAACTAGCCCCGCTTGCTTGACATTGATTAAACAAAACATTTATCAACTTTTGTTTCTGTGGAAAATGCGTTTTATGACAAACAGTGAAGAATCTTATCAAAGAGTTCTCCCGGGAAACCTTTGATCTGGGTTTACATTGTTTACAAATATGTAATATTATCGTTTTTGTTTGGATCCAGATGCTACGCCGATTAATTCAACGTCTTATCAGGATCCGAGCTGTTTGGTTTCTTAAACGTTTCTACCAATCAGAAGTAATTCAAATGCAACAGATCAGAGTTTTAGGAGGCTTTTCAGCACGAAGGGTTTACCATTATCCTGACGATCGTGATCTGGCTGACTTTTGCCGAAAACTTGAATTCAGATGAGACCCTGGATGACACGTAGGATCCAAACTGTTTCTTGGACAATAAAACAAACTGTTTCTTGGACAATAAAAAGGGATTTGACCACTAGGTATAGTCTATTTATAATGCATAGGTCACAATTTCACTTCAGAATCATTGGAAAAACCCTTGAGTGGATGGCCTCCTATCTAAATGACCGCTATCAAATAGTGTCAGTAGATGGGGAATTGTCCACTCCAGTTATCATGAGATATAGTGTGCCACAGGGATCGGCCGTAGGACCAAAACAATACATCATGTACACAAAATATGTCTGCTCAATCTGCAGAAACCATGAGCTGAACCACCATTTTTATGCCGATGACTCACAATTATACCTATCCTTTAAGCCCAAGGACATTTCCTGTCAACAAGAAGCTTTATCACGAGTTGAGAACTGCCTCAAAGAAATAGTCTCTTGGATGCACCAGAACATGTTGAAGCTCAATACGGACACAGCTGAGGTCATCCCGTTTCATAGAAAAAACACGGAAGTACCTGAAGAGATTCATGTGCAAGTAAGGCCCTCTAAAATCAAGCCATATGTGTGTATAAAGAATCTCGGTGCATGGCTCGATTCACAAATGGATATGACATCACACATCAATTCCGTGTGTAGGTTTAGTTATGCACAGCTCCGACGAATATGTCATATAAGAACGTACCTCACACAGGCTGCTACCAAGACTTTGGTGAACTCTCTGGTTACATAAAAAACAGACTACTGCAACTCCTAGCTGCATGGACTTTTAACAAAACCCTGTGGAAACTTCAAAGAGTGCAAAACACAGCAGCCCGCATCATAACCAGGACTTCTCAATATAACCATATCACGCCGGTTTGTAAGGAATTCAAAACTCTGACACTTACGTATAAAGCCATGCACAATGAATCCGCCAAGTGCATTGTCGACATCCTTGACATGTACAGGCTACGCAGAGAATTAAGATCAGCAGGTAGTTATTTGTCGTTGGTTGTACCAAAAAGTCGTAAGGTAAAATATGGTGAGAGAAGTTTTATGTATGCAGCTCCGAAACTCTGGAATGCTCTTCCATCAGGCATTAGAGATGCAAGCTCACTGGCATGTTTCAAAAGATCTCTGAAAACATTAGGGCAATTTAGAAAACGTAGCTAATAATCGTCGATTATCATAACTGCTGCATAAACCACGGCGTGTTGATCCTGCCACTCTCTTATGACAGTGGGACATTTTTAAACCCCCTTTTCAAACATAATACTCCACAAATGTAGAAAAAAAGAAAAAGAAAAAACATAGATAAACGAACAGCAAAAATCTCATCCATATTTTTATGGATTTCTAGGTAATCCCCTTGCTGTTGTACGTGCGGGTGTTGTGGCAGCGGGATTCCGCTGTCCAGGTGTTGGATTCTGAGGGAGTGCTGTTGTCAAACGTGGTATCCCTATATGCTTGGTACCTCTGGTAACTCCAGTTCCAATGCCGGAGGGAGCACCGTAGTGGAACAATGCATCCCTATACAGCGCCGGTACATTGGGAGTCTTGCTGATATGACTTGCTACCATGTCCTCAACCAGTGTCAGGAATTTATGTTAAGCTAGCCCAGTTTCCTTAGTTTTGCTTACAAGTGAACTGGGTCATGTAATATATGGGCAATGGGAAGGTTAAGCCTGTACGGTCCGGTGTAGCATGGCGTGTCTCAGTCGGTCTCGATTGTCCGATATGGTTACCCTATTTAGCTCTACTTTGACTGGGCTTTTCGGGTTTCCATAATAGGACATTTTAATTTTAATTAAAATTTGGATATTCCCTATTACCACTCCGTTAATATACGGGTTACACTTTGTGTACTCCCTCAATGTCACAGTAGGTCGAAATGTGTTTGACGGTAGGGGTTGCATAAATTATTGCGCGTATATAACAGTTGTTTATTTGTATTGCATAGTTTATATGCATGAACTTCAAATTGGTCTTTCTGTCACCCAATTTTCCAATATATGTAAGGCAATATTTTATGTGTAGTGGTGTATGCCAAACATGTACCCAAGTCTGTTGGTTCTGGGTCATAACTGTGTGGCGTACTGACACTGGGCATGGACTGTTACATTCAAGTTTTTTGTTGTTGTTGTTTTTTGTGACACGATATAATAGAGCATAATATGACACAGACAGATAAACTTATGGAAGGGATGAAGTTGGTTTACCTATGCTCTAAATATTGTTTTTATTATTATTATTATCGATATATAAGTATTAAATATATTTTATTTTAAATGTCCTATAATTTTGCATTGAATATACACTGTTTTGTATATAAAATGTATCTATGTGAAGCGCTTTTGAACGCACATATCCTGTGTGAAAAGAGCGCCATCTAAATGTGGTATAATAATAAACATCACCAGTAGCTTAATACTTTACCTCATAATTATTAACATAAGAAGTAACGATATCATGACTATTAAGTACTCGTATCTTTATTTTGGCAGATGAACACGTGCAATGTTGCTCCAAACAAAACTGTACAATCAGTTCTAATATTCCAGTAGTAAACAGAACAAACTCTGATCAGAATGAAACTTATAGAAGCCGTTTAATCTTGGTCTACTTTGTTTGCAAATGCGTTACGAATATGATATTGGTATTGATATGCATATTCAAAAAAAAATCATAATACTGATCTTATCTGATCCGTTGGAAGCTTTCTCAATAACATTTGTTCATCATTAAACTAATGCCTGTCTTCAAGACCCAGATTTATACTTCTGGTCGCATTCAAGAGGTTTTTTGCTAGAGCAGAGCTGTCTAATATACAACGAAATCTCTCTAAAGTGGTTGTAACATGGTGAAAAAGTTGTGACTCGACTGGGACTCGAACCCAGGGCCTCTGGCTTACCATGCCAACATTCTACCGACCGAGCTACCAAGCCACACAGTAAAGCCTATCAACTTATTTCACCATAATCTCTACCCGGCTACACACACCGCCTCTACACAAGAATTCGTCCCGAATTCTCACTCAAAGAACACTCCACGAGTTTCTTATTATTACACATTATCTTCATGTAATCTTCATATTATCTTCATATAAATCCCCCTGTGGGTTATTTACGTTGGGCGCCAAATGTAACATGGTGAAAAAGTTGTGACTCGACTTGGACTCGAACCCAGGGCCTCTGGCTTACCATGCCAACACTCTACCGACTGAGCTACCAAGCCACACAGTAAAGCATATCAACTTATTTCACCATAATCACTACCCGGCTACACGGCCATTTATTAATAAAGAATATACACGTCATGTGGCTCCCAAAGCAGATTGATGTTTAATGCGGGACTACATTACATGGGTGTTTTCGCATAAATTAATCCATTTGGCCAGTGTCCCTTGAAAAGGACGTAAGCAAACAGTGCAGACCCTGCCCAGAGGGCTACTGAAGGAGCGATTTGATCAGATAATGCACTGTTTACCGAACCCATTGATTCCTCCACAACATGGACATGGAAAGTGTGTTAAAATACAACGCATGTATGAGTATACATATCATGGCAGTTAGTCGAAATTAAACATCAAAGTAGATCGGTAATAATAGTGATAGTCATAGACATTGTTATGGTTTTATATCTGTTATACTTCGTAGGTATATATAGATATATTGATAACGGGGTATATTTGGATGCTGAATCTTTATTGCTTTGTGTCTTAACAAGAACTAATTTTAAAAAAAAAGTATTTGAGAGTACATGCAATATAATTGTATGTACATATAAGTGGTCAAGAACATCAATCCAATGTTACTTACTATGCATTAAGTCTGCGGAGGTCGACAGAGTTGCCTACCTTAATACAGTTATGGGCCTGTTACAGACAATGTAAAGTACCTAGTTATAGCCAATTGACCTATTATGTTAACCCATTGTCCTACATATGTAAGGCACTATCTTATGTATAGTGGTGTATGTCATACATAAACCCGATCCAGGTGGTTCTGGGTCGTAACTGTATAATGTACTGACACTGTACATATAATGTTTCATTTGAATTTTGGTGACATGAGTGGGCGGACACAATATTCACAGCGTGCGTCTGTTTCCCTTAAATTGCGGACATAAAAACGTACATAAAAGCGTACATTAAAACGTATATAAAATTCTTAAATAAATTCATTTTTAAATACTTTTTATTGATACCTCTATCTTAAATTTCATTTTTAATATTTTTATTGATATCTCTATCTTACATTTCATTTGTTTTAGATATTCTATACGCGTTATATACATTCGATTCTGTACATGCAATTTAATCATGTGAAGCGCTTTTGAACGCACACATCCTGTGTGAAAAGAGCGCTACATAAATGTGGTATAATAATAATAATAATTTGACATCTAATCTGGACAATTTCTCAAGGTCACAGATCAATGCAGGTCTAAAGTAATACAGCAGCTTTAAACATTACTTAAGACATGCATTACGCTGTAATATGTGTCTCTAGATATTCGTAATGATAAACTGAAGAATAATTCTGTATTGTATATTTTGAAAAAAACTCTCCTTTATTCGAGTTCTCCCGAAGTTCAAGTTATCCGAGTTCGAGATATCGAAGTTCACCTATGTGCTTAATTTTCATGAATCTGTTTTCTCATTTCAGTTCTAACGGGTTTTTTTCTCCTGTAGGTTTTGCTGTAGTTTAAGTTGTCAAGCAATTTTTTTGTTTCGTCATTTTTTTTAAAGTCAAATATCTAAAATTGTAATACAGTGTTATATGTCATGCACACAGGGGGACATTTTGGTCAGTTCTCTTGCATTTTCATTCCTCGCGCATTGAAATGTCATACCAATGTCCTTAAAGTCCCCAAGCTTGGAGAAATTCTATTTACTATTCCCATAAACACTGACCCTGCTGTGACAAAAATAGTGCGTGCTTAACCCTTACAACGTTGACTTTTAAAATGGACCATTCCAAAATTCAAACATGTCAAGCTTACGGTGAATATTACGGGATTTTTCTAAAGAAAAATGTAACATGACAAACAGCGCAGACCCTGATTGGAGAGCTGCTCTAAGATCCCTCTCATCTGGATCTACACTGTTTGCAAAGGACATTAGTGACTCGTGTCCCGCTAAGTTACTGTTAAAGTTGGATATTCTGCAAACGTGACTACTTTCGATTCGATTAAACTTTTGTGAAACTATTGACCAAGTGTCAAACAGCTTGGATCCTAGTCAAACGCCGAGTTTCTCGACGATCTTCTGGCTTCAATGTGTTTGCAAATACGAGTCGGGCTGAGAATAGCGGGATAAGGGTTAATGTGAACAGAAATAACTGACAATTGATACATTTACACCTATACTGTAAAACCTCCCTTTAACGGCCACTAAATTGTATTAATTAGTTGGTATCTAGGGCAGGTGACTGCTTAAAGTAAGGTGAAAGTAAAACAGGAGCGTTCTGGTTTACTTTCACATTGCTTTAAGCAGCGACCTGTCTTTAACACACACTAGTTGATGTAATTTAGTGGCCGTTATAGAGAGGTTTTACTGTAATAAACAATCATTTATATAATTATTTGTCGTGTCAGATACCGGTATATCACAAAAACTCTGTCGGAAGGATTGGTAATATGTATTCCTGCTATCATACAAGTGAAGATACAAATTAGCAGACAAAGAAGACGAGAATTTCCTCGTTTGAAAATAAAGATAGGAATAAGATATTACCTTACGTTAGAGAATGATATTACTTTCTTACAATTATATAGATTTAATTTCCAAAAACAAAACAAACTATTTTGGGTGTGCTGTACGGGTTGTTCATTTAGTCATACACATAGAGTGAAAACTCGATTATTCGAATACTCAAACACGTACCATTATTGATCCTTAAGACATGCGGCAACTAAATACAGGATGAACGTAATGCAGAAAGCTCCTTTATGAGCTTTCTGCATGACTTTCACCCTGTATTAAGCAGCCACCTACCAACAAAGACATAAGTTCATAATTACTAAAATTTGGTAGTATTTTTACTGTAGTTGGTACAGTAAAACCTCTCTATAACGGTCACTAACCTGTGTTAATTAGTTGGTAATTTAGGGCAGGTGGTCGCTTAAAGCAATGTGAAAGTATAGGAACGTTCTGTTTTACTTTGACATTGCTTTAAGCAGCCAACTGCCTTTAACACAAAATAGTTGATGTAATTTTGGCCATTATAGAGAGGTTTTATTGTATGTTATATTTGCAACTGTTATGTTCTGTGCATAGACTCACAAATCTCACTCCATAGATCATGTGCTCTTATCAATGCTATCATCTTGATGTACACTACTTAAGGATATGGCGAATTATTTAGAACTTCTAGAAAGCACAAAACAACCTGTCTGTAGCGACCATGTAATATGAATATAGAGGTCGATAAGAACAGGCGGATGTTTAATGCAGAGCAGAAGTCATTCAGAATGTCAAACTGCTTGTACCTTGAAAGACAGGCCTCATGACAATGTACTGTAGTGATTAGCAAAAATCCAGACTTTTATTTGACTCGCACCTTTTTTATCATATGGCTCATCACTTGCGGTCAATACAATTAATAACTTAAGCAGTGCTACAGATAAATGTGCGTACCCAAATACTAAAATCGTCATTCACCAAACCTTATAATATGACCACTCATTAGAACAGTCTCTTTGAGACGATTCTAAAGAGTGATCACAGAATGGGATTTGGTGGATAAATAAAGGAGTTATTCTGGTAAATGTTTTAATTGACGCATCTTATCTGGACCTCTGCTTACATGTAAGCATTTGCAAACCATTCTGGAAGAATGACATGGAATAATTTAATTTTATCATACTCGCGCTAACTGCACCCTGATACGCATTTGCAAACAATTCAGACCCAGATGAGAGGCCACGTTACCCGAGTTCGCATAAGGATTCAAGCTGTTTGAAACACAGTTAACCCTTTCGCTGCCAATGTCGGATCTGTGATTACCTATGCAAACAGTTTGGATCCAGATGAGACGCCGTCTCATCAGGATCCAAACTGTTTGTTACTGTTACTATGTTTTTGAAACAAAAATGAAGAAAATAAAAAAAATGAAAATTTGTAGCTGACGACAAAGTTAGCAGACGACAGAGTTTGGCAACGAAAGGGTTAATAGTTCAAAATCTTGAACGAATCGGGACATGACAAAATTGCACCAGATGATAATTTAGGCGAACATTAGTTTTATATCGAGGAAATGGTTAAGAACTTAAAAACATTCCTAAAGGCTTTGGGCCAAGTAAGAGGTTTATGCATTGTTTTGTGAGGACGGAGCCATGGACGCATGCAGTTATCAGCTATAATACCTACAGAATACGCTCGTAAAGTGGTTTTGAAAACGATTGAGTATTCATCTGCAAAAGTCGCATTCCATAGGAATGTCTGTGTACAAGTTATTATTATGCAACAGCATTCAATCCGATTTCAATAATTGTTCGTTTGATTCACCTCTGTTGCAACCTGAATTGTAATAACAACCGGAATTGTAATAAAATAATTTTGTGTCTGTATTTGTGTGTCTATGTGAGTATGAATGTGCGCACGTGCTAGTATGTGTATGCGTGTAGTTTGTATGGGAGGGGCGCATGCGTGTGCGCGCATGTGTACATGTATGAAGTAATACATCAGATATTCTAGATGATAGTACGACTTAGAAATTTTTATTACAAAACTGGTTATGATGCGAAAACATTATTACAATTGGTGGTCAACCTGAATTGTAATAACAACCTGAAGTGTAATAAAATAATTTTGTGTCTGTATTTGTGTGTCTATGTGAGTATGAATGTGCGCACGTGCTTGTATGTTGATAGTATGTGTATGCGTGTAGTTTGTATGGGAGGGAGGCATGCGTGTGCGCGCATGTGTACATGTATGAAGTAATACATCAGATATTCTAGATGATAGTACAACGACTTAGAAATTTTTATTATACTGGTTATGATGCGAAAACATTATTACAATTGGTGGTCAACCTGAATTGTAATAACAACCTGAAGTGTAATAAAATAATTTTGTGTCTGTATTTGTGTGTCTATGTGAGTATGAATGTGCGCACGTGCTAGTATGTTGATAGTATGTGTATGCGTGTAGTTTGTATGGGAGGGGCGCATGCGTGTGCGCGCATGTGTACATGTATGAAGTAATACATCAGATATTCTAGATGATAGTACGACTTAGAAATTTTTATTATAAACTGGTTATGATGCGAAAACATTATTACAATTGGTGGTCAACCTGAATTGTAATAACAACCTGAAGTGTAATAAAATAATTTTGTGTCTGTATTTGTGTGTCTATGTGAGTATGAATGTGCGCACGTGCTAGTATGTTGATAGTATGTGTATGCGTGTAGTTTGTATGGGAGGGAGGCATGCGTGTGCGCGCATGTGTACATGTATGAAGTAATACATCAGATATTCTAGATGATAGTACAACGACTTAGAAATTTTTATTATACTGGTTATGATGCGAAAACATTATTACAATTGGTGGTCAACCTGAATTGTAATAACAACCTGAAGTGTAATAAAATAATTTTGTGTCTGTATTTGTGTGTCTATGTGAGTATGAATGTGCGCACGTGCTAGTATGTTGATAGTATGTGTATGCGTGTAGTTTGTATGGGAGGGGCGCATGCGTGTGCGCGCATGTGTACATGTATGAAGTAATACATCAGATATTATAGATGATAGTACAACGACTTAGAAATTTTTATTACAAAACTGGTTATGATGCGAAAACATTATTACAATTGGTGGTCAACCTGAATTGTAATAACAACCTGAAGTGTAATAAAATAATTATGTGTCTGTATTTGTGTGTCTATGTGAGTATGAATGTGCGCACGTGCTAGTATGTTGATAGTATGTGTATGCGTGTAGTTTGTATGGGAGGGGCGCATGCGTGTGCGCGCATGTGTACATGTATGAAGTAATACATCAGATATTCTAGATGATAGTACAACGACTTAGAATTTTTTATTACAAAACTGGTTATGATGCGAAAACATTATTACAATTGGTGGTCAACCTGAATTGTAATAACAACCTGAAGTGTAATAAAATAATTTTCATAAGTGCTTGTATGTGTATGTGTGTGGTTTGTAGGGAAGGGACGCATGCGCTTGCGCGCATGTGTGCATGTATGAAGTAGTACATGAGTTATTCTAGATGACAGTACAAATACTTAGATATATATATTACAAAACTGGTTATGATGCGAAAACATTACTGTGTGTAATATGTGAAGTAATACATCAATTATTATTGCAGTACATAAACTCTGATTCTTATAAATGTGCTACAATCAATATATAATATTGGAATACAGTTTGTCAGTGATGTTGATAAAATAGGAAGAATTTACATACAATAAAACTCTTCTATAGTTTCCAAAACAGTTTGAGGAAAGCCCTCCACTCAGAACATTTTCATAATGCGTGATACCACACACACGCGCATGCGCGCGCACACACACACGCATGCACACACGCACACACGCACACACACGAACGCACGCACGCACGCACGCACACACACATACGAAGACAGACATGCATACAGACAGACAGACACACACACACAGACAGACACATACAAACACACGCACACAAACACGCACACACGCACGCACGCACACAATTTGTTATCATTACAATTCAAGTTGGCCACCAATTGTAATAATATGTTCGCATCTTAACCAGGTTTGTAATACATTTCGTTAAAAGTTCTGCAAAAATCGTTTACATCACTTAGTCAACCGGAACTGTAAGAAACTCTGGGTATATTATAAGATATATTGTTTATCAAATTTCCTCTTCATTTTATCAATACCATCGAAAAATCGTATTCTACTACTGTCTGTATACTATCATCTGGAATAATTTGTGTGTTAGTTCATTCATGTAGACATACGCTAAAGCCACCCCACACAAAAACACACACAAAGAAAACTTTTTTATTACAATTCAAGTTGTTGTATCAATTCAAGTTTACAACCATTTGTAGTAATATTTTCGAAACTTAACTGGATTTATAATTAATTTGTCTAATACAGTCTGTTTACTATCATCTAGAATTATTTATGTATTAGATCTACTTCAAACATACACATGCGCAAGTCCCCCATCAAAAGCCAACAGTCATACACACACAACAGACACACATATACAGACACAAAACATTTTATTACAATTGTAATACTATTGTCGCTGCTCAATCAGTTTTGAAATAAATATTTCTAAGTCTTTATATTATCATCTAGAATAACTCATGTACTACTTCATACATGTACACATGTGCACACACGCTTGCGCCCCTCCCCTACAACCTACACGCATACACATACAAACACGTGCGCACATACATACATAGAAAAATTATTTAATTACAATTCAGGTTATTATTACAATTCAGGTTGACCATCGATTGTAATAATGTTTTCGCATCATAACCAGTTTTGTAATAAATATTACTAAGTCGTTGTACTATCATCTAGAATAACTGATGTATTACTTCATACATATACACACGCATGCGCCCCTCCCATACAAACTACACGCATACACATACTATCAACATACTAGCACGTGCGCACATTCATGCTCACATAGACACACAAATACAGACACAAAAATATTCTATTACACTTCAGGTTGTTATTACAAATCAGGTTGACCACCAATTGTAATAATGTTTTCGCATCATAACCAGTTTTGTAATAAAATTTCTAAGTCGTTGTACTATCATCTAGAATATCTGATGTATTACTTCATACATGTACACATGCGCGCACACGCATGCGCCCCTCCCATACAAACTACACGCATACACATACTATCAACATACTAGCACGTGCGCACATTCATACTCACATAGACACACAAATACAGTCACAACATTATTTTATTACACTTCAGGTTGTTATTACAATTCAGGTTGACCACCAATTGTAATAATGTTTTCGCATCATAACCAGTTTTGTTATACAAATTTCTAAGTCGTTGTACTATCATCTAGACTATCTGATGTATTACTTCATACATGTACACATGCGCGCACACGCATGCGCCCCTCCCATACAAACTACACGCATACACATACTATCAACATACTAGCACGTGCGCACATTCATACTCACATAGACACACAAATACAGACACAAAATTATTTTATTACACTTCAGGTTGTTATTACAATTCAGGTTGACCACCAATTGTAATAATGTTTTCGCATCATAACCAGTTTTGTAATAAAATTTCTAAGTCGTTGTACTATCATCTAGAATATCTGATGTATTACTTCATACATGTACACATGCGCGCACACGCATGCGCCCCTCCCATACAAACTACACGCATACACATACTATCAACATACTAGCACGTGCGCACATTCATACTCACATAGACACACAAATACAGACACAAAATTATTTTATTACACTTCAGGTTGTTATTACAATTCAGGTTGACCACCAATTGTAATAACGTTTTCGTATCATAACCAGTTTTGTAATAAATTTTATTACAATTCCGGTTGTTATTACAATTCAGGTTGCAACACACCTCGTTTCTCATATTTATCAACGTTCGTTCAACACCAGTACAGTAAAATCTCTACAAACCGGACGTTCAAATTATTATCAACACCGCCGATCTGTACAGCCAGTTGCAACTTAATGCAGGATGCAGTTCATTCAGAAAGCTATTTTTGGAGCTTTCTGCATGACTTTCATCTTGCACTAAGCAGCCACCTGCCTAAACTGAACTGAATCCCGGTTTAGAGGGGGTTTACTATATATAATAGTGATATGCTTCCGTTCAGCCGAGCAGATACTATTGTAAATTATTGAACATGTTTTGTTCTTTTAATGCATGGAGTGTCATAGAAAAAGGCTCCTCAGACTTGTAACAGAGGCGAACGATTAACCCTATCAATACAAAGGTATTTTGCAGGTACAAACATGTATATATGTATTATATGTGTTGTTCATATATCGTAGTCATACAAGAATAGCTAAAAGCAACATTGGGTCGTCGTGTGCTTTACATAAGTTTTTCAGAAGTGTTCGGAAAAATGTCAATATACTTAGCTATTTACTTACTTACTTATTTAACCTAATTACTTACTTAACACTCACTCGTTCGCCCACTCACCCACTCATTCTCTCACTTACTTATATATTGGCAAAAAACTGTAGATTCAGATCTATATTATTTCATAAGCAAACAGGTAAGATGCTGACAGACGACTCCTAGAAGAGTCGTCTGATCTGGGCCTACTATGTTTGCAAAGACGTCCTCAAGAAGTAAAGGCTTAAACATGACAAACAACGTATACCAGGTACCTGGTCTCCCCCTCTCTATCTCTCTCTCTCTCCCTTTCTCTCTCTCTCTCTCTACCTCTCTCTCTCTCTCTCTCTCTCTACCTGTTTGTAAAACGCCCATCCCGAAGCGATATTTTCGCGGCACCATCCGAGACAGATGCTACTTTCTTTGGTTGCCAAGGAATGGGCTACATTATGGTGTACAATGTATGTTAGGGGTGGATGAAAGCAAAACATCAGCCAAAATGGCTTTAAAGTCATGACGCACTATCTCCTTTTATAAATAATAATTATGCATGAATCAAGTCGTGAAATGTATTTATCCATGCCTTTTCATACGTTCCTGTTCTTTGAGTGCGTTTGGCATCTCGACTCACTAGTAACTATTTCCATGGTCACAAGGGTACCCATCGATGTCGGCCCACTGACAGTAGTCGCCATCTTTGTTATTTATTTTCCAAGCAGTTTTCTTGTGTCCTATGATATTTTCTGAGTCTTTTCAAAACGCGCTCCTAACCAAAGACTACAGACCAAAAGTATTTTTCGAAGATGTCTGTCACCGTATTATTGGCAAGGGCTTTAAGTGAAGGGAATCCAAAATGTTTAACCCCTAATCTTATGAATATCTATGAAACACGTTATCACTTCATAAATATTCATTAACTGATGTGTTTTTGTAAAATCAAATTGACGGGAGTGTTTGGCAATGAAAGAAACTGTGGAAGGAAATCTATAAATATCTATAAACAAACAGAGCAGGTCGTCATCAGGCAACAGGATCATTCTGATCTGACTCTATTCTGCTTGCAAATGAGTCAAAAGGTGTCTCTATAAGGTCAACGGTTTGAAATTGTGTCCCATCCAGTTTGATACATACCGCACTCCATTCAAGTCCGATATATAACACAGACGAGAACATTTCTGTTTGTAATAATATGACAAAAGGTCGTAAACAAGACTCTTTCCCAATTGTCTGACTGTCGAAGAATCCACAAACACGATTGATTTAGGCGGACTTGCATTAGGAGATGCAGACATGTTATTCCCTTACTCCATGACCTTAACCATAATCGTGCTATCTTAACCCTGATCCAGCTAGCTTAACATTATCAAGCTACATTAATCATTATCCCGCTACATTAACCAATAATCCCGCTACCTGAACCATTATTCAACTACCTTAACATTATCCTGCTTCCTTAACCATTATCGATCTACTTTAATGATTATCCCGCTTCCTTAATGATTATCCAGCTACATTCACCATTATCGAGCTACCTTAACCATTATTCCGCTACATTAACCATTGTCCCGCTACATGAACCAGTATCCAACTACATTAAACATTATCCCGCTACCTTAACCATAATCGTACTATCCTAACCCCTAATCCAGCTACCTTAACATTATCCCGCGACATTAACCGTTATCCAGGTACATCAACCATTATCCCGCTTCCTTAACCATTATACCGCTTCCTTAATCAATAATCCCGCTACCTGAACCAATTATTCAACTACTTTAACATTATCCTGCTTCCTTAACCATTATCGAGCTACTTTAATGATTAAGCCGCTTCATTAATGATTATCCAGCTACATTCACCATTATCGGAGCTACCTTAACCATTATCCCGCTACATTAACCGTTGTCCCGCTACATGAACCATTATCCCGATACATTAACCATTATCCCACTCCCTTAACCATTATCCCGCTTCCTTAACTAATACTCCCGCTACCTGAACCATTATTCAACTACTTTAACATTATCCTGCTTCCTTAACCATTATCGAGCTACTTTAATGATTAAGCCGCTTCCTTAATGATTATCCAGCTACATTCACCATTATCGAGCTACCTTAACCATTATCCCGCTACATTGGCCATTGTCCCGCTACATGAACCATTATTCCGCTACATTAAACATTATCCCTCCACATTAACCATTATCCCGCTACCTTAATCCTTATCTAGCTACCTTAACCCTTATCTAGCTACCTTAACCCTTTTCCAGCTACCTTAACATTATCCTGCTTCCTTAACCATTATCGAGCTACTTAGACGATTATACTGCTTCAATAATGATTATCCAGCTACATTGACCGTTATCGAGCTACCTTAACCATTATCCCATTATCCCGCTATACACCCAGACGCGACGTCCAGTAATTCGGTGTCTCATAAGGATACATACTGTTTGGCACTCGGTCAACCGTTAGTCAAAATTTTGTTTAAAGTTAACGTAGTCTCAACTGATCTAGATCTAGCTGACAGGTGACGTACTGCCTGATTGTGTTGAGATTTAATATAATACTGTTCTCGTCAAATCAGCTTCATAATCAACCATAATTCTATCTGCTATGATTATTGTCTCAAATATGTTTCAAATTGAAGTTTTAACGAAGTACAAACTAATTAGACCTGCGACTTTGAAATTACCAGCTTCTCATCTGGATCCAATCTCTTTGCAAGGGTAATAAGTATCAGCCTGTTGCGTAAATATGTTAGCAACCAGAGCTGAGCCTCCTGCTGAAGGATCAGCGTGGATTGGTGTGACTCGCATTTGCAAACTGTTTGTTTACTCGGCGTCTCATCCGGTTCCAAGCTGTTTGCCACTCGGCCAATGGTTTCTGAAAAAAGGGTCGAATGCGGTGTAGGCCGAGTCAAAATTGCACCGGAAACAAATTTGAGCAGACATTATTTTTCCAACAGCAGTTTAATTATTCCATTTTGTCAGCAAAATAAAAAAAATGGTTATCAATCGCCATTAATTGGCTAGTCTAATACCACAACATTGGGCGTAAACGAAACAATACACACCACACAGACAATGTAAATATAGATCTATAACAATCGATTCATCCTCGTTACTTTGTGGATATAATTGAATAGCAATGCATTGAAAGAAGAAAAGTCCATTAAACAAAACGACATCAATTTAAAGCTTAAGCAATAAATAATTTTTAAAACGATTCTATACAACCATGCTATTTTGTAATCAACACCATTTAAAAACAGATGAGAATAACACGACAGCTACGGAAATAGATGAATCGATTCTCGTGTTCGGCTTCTAAAGCCTTAGTAGTTACTAGATAGAGAGTTATGGTAAAGTTTATTGCGATTGTTTTAAGCACATACTTCCTATACTCGTAAATAAAGTAATTGTCTCTTACGAGGATAACTACGCTGACAGGAAGAAAAACATGCAATGAATTTAAATGGAACGAGCTGAAATAGTGTTTGAACAATGGCATTTTAATGTTGAAAATGTCGCCAATACTCCCCCGAAATTGATTGGCAGTCACTTAATGTTCTAACTTCGAAAGTTAATACAATAAAACCCAACTAAACCGGACGTTCTATTAGCATATCGGTTTTGGAGACAGGTGTCTGCTTAATGCAGGGCTAAAGTCATGCAGAAAGCTCCCCTAGGAGTTTTCTGTATGGCCTCCACTCTGCATTAAGCAGCCACCTGCTTAAAGGTATCTAAATTCTACTTTACTAGAATTCCGGTTTCGAAGGGTTTTGCTGTATGAAACAGCCCACCTTTATTTAATTCTAATGAGTTTTACATATAGAATATATTATGTCCTATGTACAATACAGTAGAACCCCTCTAATGCGACCACTTAATGAATAAACATGGCTGTTTTAATAAACAGGTGGCTGCTTAACGAAGGATAAAAGTAATACAGAATG
Source organism: Azorinus chamasolen (assembly GCA_963576725.1). NCBI lineage: Eukaryota > Metazoa > Mollusca > Bivalvia > Cardiida > Solecurtidae > Azorinus > Azorinus chamasolen. The sequence goes on from OY755244.1 coordinate 27,500,372, forward strand.
CTCCTATAGGAGCTTTCTGCATAACGTTCATCCTGCATTAAGCTACCACCTGCCCCCACCACCGAGAATGATGCCCCTTTTTGGTGGTCGCATTGGAGGGGTTTTACTGTATTTACTTTCTTCGTTTCCTTCATATAAACGCATTATCACGCCTTTGCAAACAGGGTATATCCAAACCAATACGCTTGATCAAGGTCTGCTCTGTTTGCTTAGAAATACACACTTGATAATATATATATATATATATATATATATATATATATATATATATATATATATATATATATATATATATATCTGCTATGACCAAAACATCCCGTGTTCATTATAGAAATATCGATATTAATGATGTCGTTATTTTTAACATTGATGTTCATTGTGTAAAGGGATAATATAAGTAAAACCCCTCTAAACCGGACGTTAAATTTGGTATAAAAATCGGTCTTCATGTAGGGTGAAAGTCATGCAGAAAGCTCCTAGAGGAGCTTTCTGCATGACTTTCACCCTGCATGAAGCAGCCACCTGCCTAAAAGTATCTAAATTATTCTCTACTAGAATTCCAGTTTAGATGGGTTTTACTGTATATAGTGTTCAAGCCTTGCACGCGCAATTCAGGATCCAAGCTATTTCACACACGGTCATTATTTTTCTAAGAGCTTGATATAGTCGGACAAGTCAAGGTTGCTCCAGGTTAGCAGACATCGTTTTTTTCATAGTTGAAGTAGGGTTAAGCATGCTATAGTAACACATAGGTTTAACCCATTACTCTACGAATAGTTATATACTAAGAAATAATGACACCATGGCAATTAATCATATTAACTGTTATAATAGCATATGGACATAGGATTATTTGTCCATGGCAGAAATTGTAAAATCACATCTATGGTATAAAGCATGAGCAAACAGAGCAGATTCTCACGAGACGGCTCCTATAGGCACCATCTGGTCTGGGTCTACACTGTAAATGAGTAGAAAGGCGTATTTATGGATTAAATGGTTACTGCACGAAGTCACCGTACTACTTGGGCGAGAGACAGTTTTTTCTACATAGAAATTTGTAACTTTGATAAAGACAATAAAATTTAACATTTTACCACTAATTATTTCTTTTATTTGATTGTTTTCCGCACAGAACCAGTGTTATCAGACTAGTATGAAGGAAAGAGATGTTCAGTGCTCCAGATAAGTTTTACATGCTAATGTCTGCCTACGAGAGTCATGGGTCATGCTTTTGAGAAAAGATTGACCGTGTGTCAAAAGCTTAGATCCTGATGAGACGTCGATATGTTCGTTGTCTTATCTGGATCCAAGCTGTTGCAAATGCGACTCATCAATGGGTTAGTGAAAAATGTCTGCTCAAATGTGGACCTCGTGTAATTAATTTGGACTACTTGCAATTTCTAAATCGTTCAAGCTTTTTTGTTTTAAAATAATGACCAAGTGTGAAACAGCTTGGATCCTGATGAGACGCCGAGTTAGTCGTCTGGATCTTGATCAAAGCTGCTTGCAAATTCAACCTTGTCTGCTAAAATTTTGACATGTGGAATTTGGACTACTTCTAAAAGTAAAGTACCTTGTTATAGTCTACTTCAGTCCGAATGACCGTTCAGCCGACTGTACATTTACTCCCCTGGTCACTGAGTCATTCGCCTACAATATTGTAGCCGGGTAGAGATTATGGTGAAATAAGTTGATAGGCTTTACTGTGTGGCTTGGTAACACAGTCGGTAGAGTGTTGGCATGGTAAGCCAGAGGCCCTGGGTTCGAGTCCCAGTCGAGTCACAACATTTTCACCATGTTACAATATTGAGTACTGCTAACATATGGCGCAATCATGCAGCCGAAGTACCGGCTAGTGACCCTCACATGCAGGTACCCATTTTAACCCCTGGGTGGAGAGGAGGTGCGGGTGAGAGACACTGAAAAGCGTCTCTGAAATTTCCGGGAGGGACCGGGATTTGAACCCGGGCCTCCGGACTGGTAGATTGATACCACTGGACGACCACACAACACGCACACTACTTCTGATTCGTTAAACATTGGAGAAGCTATTGCCCATTGTCAGACAGCTTGGGTCCTGCTTTACTCTGCGTCTCATCAGGATCCAATATGTTTGCAAATGCGAATCTGGTCTAGGTTAGTGGGATAAGGGTTAAGTTCGAAGAAAGTATTGCAGTCCGCACTTGTTAAACAACCATGTTAGTTACCACAGAATGTTTCGTTATATTGAAAATGTCGTTGTAATGACCATTAACCCTTTCCCTCATATTGACGACTTTTGACGACTCTGTAAAAGTCACTTTGTGAAACCATTGTGATAAATAGAGCATTTGCTCCTATAGGAGCAAATGCTCTATTTATCGCACTGGTTTCAAACTACAGATTTCTAAAAATTTCCTTTTCGCTAGTTTATGTTCCTTTTCGGTAGATTTATTCAAAGAGGTTGTATCTAAAAATAGCCTATGAGGTAATGGGTTAAGTTATACAGTAATACCCCTCTAAACAAAATGTTCCAATTAGCATCAACGCCGGTGTCTAAGACAAGTGGCAGCTTAATGCGGGGAGAAAGTCATGCTGAAAGCGTCCAGGGGAGCTTTCTGCGTGACTTTCACCATGCATTAAGCACACACCTGTCTACGAAGATCTAAAATCGTCTTTACTAAAGTTTTGTTTCCTACAAACGCTTAGTAATAAACTCGGCCACAGTTCAAGGATATGTGAAAGGTTGTTTTAGATATATATATAAGTTACAAAATGTTCCACGTGTAGTATTATTACGTGTCTACCATTGCATCCATTCTCATTAATGGAACATTTTCTGTCGTGTTTATCTTATCATTTCCGACAGCTGTAATGTATCTGTTGAACATATTCATTGACCTCGTCCATTAAGAATTAAATGGAGAAAGCGGGAATGTTGGTACACATTAAGAGTTCTTCGAGTAATGAACTGCAATATTATTCAGAGAATTTTGCCCTTTTAGTATAAACACAATGCATTTAGAATTTTATATGCATGTTTATATTATTTGATTACCCCTTATCATATTGAGATGTATTTTCATGCCTTTGCAAACAGTATGCCCAGATCAGACGGATCCTGTACGAACCATCTGATCAGGGTATGTTCTGTTTCCATGGAATTATATGGATCTGATTCGACTGTTTCTGCCATGGCCAAAACTATATTGCTTTCAATACCATAATCGAAATTCAGGCATAACTTCTGACATTAATATTCCCTGGTTAAAGGGTTAAAAAACTAGTATTATTTGTTTGGAGAAATACACAAAACGATATATAGTTGGGCATTATTCAAATTAATCATTTGTTTCTTTTATGACAATTGGATTCTGAACTAGTCATTAACCCATTCCCTAATACTGCCGGCTTTTGACGACTCTGTAAAAGTCACTTTGTAAAACAATTGTGATAAATAGAGCATTTGCTCCTACAGGAGCAAATGCTCTATATATCACAATGGTTTCAAACTACAAATTTCGAAACTTTCCTTTTCTATAGTTAATGCTCCTTTTCGGTAGATTTATTCAAAGGAGTTGGTATAAAAATAGTCTATCAGGTAATGGATTAATCCTTATCATGCTAAGCACCAGCTGTATCGCATTTGAAAACTGCTAAGATCCAGATGAGACGCCGAGGGCCCAAGCTATTTGACACCCGATCAACAGTTTCTCAAACGTTTCTACGAATTAGAAGTAAGTAAAAACTGCAACATATCAGAATTTTAGCAGACATTAATTTTTCTCAGCAACAAAAATGACCTGTTAAAATACGAATTCTCAAAGAAATTATCAAACAGGGAAAATAAAAGTAACAATCAATACAGTAGAACATCTCTAAACCGAACGTTCAATTTGGTATAAATATCGGTCTTGGAGTCAGGTGACAGCTTAATGCAGTCCTCTAGGACTGCATTAAGCAGTCACCTGCCGTAATGTATCTAAATTCTTCTCTACTAGAATTCCGGTTAGAGAGGTTTTACTGTGCACATCATCCCTTTCCCTGTTCTATGTTTATTCCAAATTTGAATTACTACTGAATATTCATGGGCAATGAAAGTTGGACAAAATGTAGCTATTTTAGAAACCAAATAAACAGACCTATGTCATTAACTGAAATATCATTAGCAAACAGCAGCAGACCCTGATCAGACGGCTCCTTTAGGAGCCGTCTGATCTGGGTCTACTTTGTTTGCAAATGCGTGAAAACACGTTTATATATGAGCGAAAGGGTAATGCAACTGGCACGTTTTGTATAAACTGCCCGGGATCGAACCCTAGACTTTCCAGTTTGAAAGCTATCGGGGTTTATCTAGTCAAGACATATTTAGTTAACAAACCAGATCTGCGTTCAGTTTGCAGTGACCGTGGCAGTTTTATGTAATTGTTAGCACAAATTAGTACCGAAATGTTAACTGAACGCAGGGTTGACGTCTAATTGCAAATTCTGATCTCAATGGCATAGCATGGATACAAACGTCGTTACCACTGGTAACTGACTTCACATACCAGGGCAACACACCATTGTAACACATTGCATCATGATGAATGCATATAAAACTAATGATACAACGCCTATTTATTTGTCGAAATTTTAAAATAGTATGTTTATACAAAGGAATGTTTTACCACGGCAGAAAGTGTATACTCAAATATCATTTCATACATAAATATACAGGACAGGTCCTGACCAGGCTGCTACAGGAGCCGTCCGTGAAAGTGCTTCTGTATTAGGCAAAATATTAACCACAGCACCATGTATACGCCGTTTGACGCATTTGTAAACCGAATAGATCTGATTTGATTCAGCAGTGTCTGCCTCAGTCAAAAGTTCATATTGCATAAAACCAAACATCTAATTAACACAAGGTAATTATTATCTTTATAACAAGTTAAGGTTTAGACCAAAATTTAACAATGCCCCCCCCCTCGAAAAAAAAGATAACATTCAAATTATTATAGATAAACAAAAACATATGAGGCGTGACGATATTAACAATATTGAACCAGTCCTTGAAATAGGGGTGACAAGTGTTTACTTACACTTTAAGATAATTTTTAGACTCTAACAGATATTCCACGTGCTACCCGCATCAACCTTTTGAAATGGAATGATCCAAAGATCATTACTCAGAGGTCGTGGTACATCTATACTGTAACACCCTTACATACATTCCCATGCATAAGGTACAGCCCAAAAGGATAATATTGATTAATCCTTTACCCTATAGATCCACCTGCTCACACGTTAAATATATATTATCACATGCAGGGTATAACAAAAAGACAGAGTTGATGAACACTTAACGATTTATATTTTGGCAGAACTTGTCCATGGCTTCACATATACACAAATGTAAATTATCAAATCATCAAACAACACGATTGTTAATTAATTACACCTTGTACTTGAATGAATAGTTCAGATATATAACAAACAAAAAACAGGAGCTAAGATGCTAAGGAGCTAAGATGAGCACCTGCTTAAACTATGTTCAATATTAAATTGTGTTTAACTTTGTAATGAGGAAACGGATGATATAAAAATGGGTTGCCTTTTGCCTTCAAATGCCAAATGCCAGGCTGACTTCATTGGAGCCAGCATGGCACCGCCAAAAGGCAACCCGTAGTTAGAAGGATGAAAGTTTCACTTATGCGAATAGACACGTAACTAATTTGTAGAGTCCCGGAAACTTCGGATGAGGGCGCCGATCCAGAAATGTTCGGGCTATATTAATGGCTGCCCCGAAATTTCAATTTGCTTAAAACTTGTCTAAGTGTTGAAATACTGATTATTCTTATATATTCAATACTGCATACACAAATACGTGTAACACTTTAGAACCATAATGGTGTTAAGTCACGAAAAACAATTTATACAAATGAAGGCTAGTGTGTGACAGGTGGACTGAATCATCACAGAACAGCCCTGAATCCTGCTCCCTCAACTCTGGATATCTGATGTATTTCCCACCAGTAAGTAATACTTGGGTAGCCGTCATACTATTTAACCTAATCCTGCATTTCTCCAGAGCTGAGTGATTGACTGCACACCTCCACGACAACCTTGGCAATATCTGTGAACAGTTGATCATTGATTCTGGCAACAAACTTTTATCAGAGTTTAACATTCTTAACATAGCCTTTCTGGCTAACTTTAATGGTATCTGTCCTATATCATTTCCACCCACGTGTAAAATAATGAAATATGGTGGTAGCTACTATTTTAACAAAGTCTTAAAATGCCTCTCCACTTGTGTCGTTCTTAGACCGCCTTTTCTCTGCCACCGCAATTCTACCAGATCCTTAGGGAAACAGAGGTTGACACCATCTGTTGTGGCCATCTTAGCATGAATGAAGGCTCTTTTTATAATTTAAGAGCAAACAATCCAGATGCGGATGACGCCTGAAATACTTAGAGGCAGAGTTAAGCGCTGCTCAACACTACCTTAATGCAAATGGTAGCCCAAATCAATTGCTCAGTGGGAATCCGAAAGCTATGAGATGCATATCTATGTGCATCCATACCTAAACCAGTCAAACATTGCCTAAGCACTGCGGTAAATTGGTAGCGTGTTACAACCTTACCGTTGAAAGGTATAAAAATTGGCCCTGATAATTTTGGGCGGGATGAAAGATAAGCTTTCACCAATGAAACAGGGCAGACTGAAAATCAGATAGATGACCCTAGAGCAAAAATTAAGCGCACCAGCTAAACTTTGCAATTCCCGAAGAGTAACCTTCTTTTTCTGTTTGATTGCCAGTAGCTTCTGTTTCAATTCGATAAGTTTGGTCATTGGAATGCGAATGTCCCCTTTAACATAGTCTATTTCAAGGCCTAAAAAACCGGAATTGCAGTTGGACCAACTGTTTTATTTTGTGCCACTGGAACACCCAGATCAGAGCAGATAGAATCGAATTGCTCCATCAATGTTTTGCAATCATTTTCTTCCTTACCCGCAAACAAGAAGTCATCTAGATAATGGTCAACATTTGGATCTCCAGAAATCGATTTTACCAACCACTCTTAAAAATGTCGAAAACTTTTCAAAAAGAGCACATGATATTGAGCAACCCAATGGCATCACAATTATTGACTTTAAACCCCCCGGAGATTAAAATCCTCTGGAAGTACAGGCAGCAACCTGAATGCTGCTTTGGTGTCCATCTGTCCCATAAGAGCACCCGGACCTAGCTTACTGATCATATTCACACCATGATCAAATGAAGAATAATATACAGAACAAACCTCTTCATCTATGAAATCAGTTACACTAGACCCTGCTGGGTAAGATAGGTGGTGGATAAGCCTATATTTTATTCTATCATGTTTCAAAACTAAACCTGTCGACGACACTTTGAAACAAATTGGACACTTTTTAAAGGGACCCAAAACCCGGCCTAATTCAACTTCTTTTAAAATAATTTGCCATGCAATTTCAGGATTCTTGCGAACAGATACTAAATTCAGACAATCAGAAGCTACCCGGGGGCCACTGTAATGTAGCTTAAAACCATTCTGAAAACCTAAAATAATTTCATAAGCAGATATCTTGTCAGGATACTCTCGTAAATAATTCCTCAAAACTGAAACTCTAATTGGAGTATGGCCGAGGGTCCACAGGTCTTGTCTGTCTGATAAAGGCACCTCTGACCGAGGGTGAATGCCAACGGGGCCTGGTGAATGATGGGGTCGGAATTGTGTTCTATTTGTGATACCAGACTGGAACCTCTGTGCACACCTGTAAAACGGATGGTTTCCATTACATGATAGACAGGTATGTAAGAAAGAGCAGAAGGACTTGACACATTGTGAGTAATTGACATTTCAAATACCGTCCGTTAGAAGGGTTTAGTCGGTTAGAAACAGGGTTATAACTTAGAACTCCATGGATGGATTGTGAAATCACTTGGCATAAATGTTACTTTAGACGGTACGGCGTGTCGCATGAAAAAAACATGTCAATAGCTGAAAGGTCAAGGTCATACTTAAAGGTCAAAGGTCAAAATCATGTATATAGAGTTTGCTTGTCCGAAGCATATCTCCTACACTTCTTTGGCTAAAATCACCAAATATGGTGTGTGAGTACATCTTGGGATGGCAGAGTGTTGCATACTATTCATTGGTCAATGTGACCTTGGGCTTCATTTACAAAAATAACTTGTCCGGAGCATACCTCCTATACCGATTCAGCTAGGATCAACAAATATGGTGTGTGAGTACATTTTGGGATGGCTGAGTGTCGCATACCATTTATATGTCAATGTGACCTTGACCTTGGGCTTAATTTACAAAAACACTTGTCCGAAGAATACCTCCTTTACGAAATCAGCTAGGAACACCAAATATGGTGTGCGAGTTCATCTTGGGATGGCGGATGTTACATACTATTTTTAGGTCAATGTGACTTTGACCTTTGAGATCAGTTACAAAAAGCTTGTCCTCAGCGTATCTCCTACACTACTTCAGCTAGGATCACCAAATATGGTGTGTGGTACATCTTGGGACGGCGGAGTGTCACATACTATTTATAGGTCAAGGTGACCTTGACCTTTGACCTCATTTACAAAAAAGCTTGTCCGGAAAATGTCTCCTACATTACTTTAACTATGATCACCAAATATGGTGTATGAGTACATCTTTGGATGGAAGAGTGTCGCAATGTGACCTTGACCTTGGGCTTAATTTACGAAAGAAATTTCTTCCGAAGCATACCTCCTATACCGAATCAGCTAGGATCGCCAAATATTGCATGTGAGTTCGTCTTGGGATGGCGGAGTGTTGCATTTAGGTTAATGTGACCATGACCTCATTTACAAAAAAAGCCTGTCCGGAGCATATCTCCTACACTACTTCAGCTAAGACCACCACATATGGTGTATGTGAGTACATCTTAGGATGGCAGAGTGTCGAATACTATTTATAGGTCAATGTGACCTTGACCTTGGGCTTCATTTACAAATAAATGTCTTGAGCTTACCTCCTACACTGAATCAGCTAGGTTCACCAAATGTGGTGTGTGAGTTCGTCTTAGGATCACATACTAGTTATAGGTTAATGTGACCTTGACCTTTGACCTCATTTTAAAGAAAGGCTTGCCCGGAGTAGATCCTGGGATAGCAGTGTCGCATACTATTTATAGATCAATGTGACCATGACCTTGACCTTTGACTTCATTTACAAAAAAGCTTGTCATTCCTACACCGAATCAGATAGGATCACTAAATATGGTGTATGAGTTCATCTTCGGATGGTAGAATGTTGCATACTTTTTGTAGGTCATGTGGCCATGACCTTGACCGTTGACCTCAAATATGAAAAAAAGATTGTCATTAAGGGTAACTTGAGTTCAAATTGTGGTCTTACTATGCAATCTTTATTTTTCATTTTGCAGTTGCATATTGCAGGCCTGCTTACAAAACGCATATTGTCAGTGCTTTGCTTTGGGCATTTGTCACGTACTGTGACACATTTCTTGTTCTGGGAGGTATGCCCCTTTGGACTTAGAAATCACCAGTTAATAGTGAAGGAAAACCCGGTTTGATGTCGTGTCGACATTTCTTGTTTATCTATTAAATTAATAATGAAATGTTTGGCTGTGACCAAATTTCAGAATCTGATCTATTCCCCGTCAATTTCAATATTTTAACTTCGGAAAAATGGCTATATCTATATTGTTTATTTCATGTTCATTCAACACCGAATTTATTGTCATTTGGCGGTCGAAGACAGCTGTGTCTGAATGAATATGTCTCATCACTTTGAAACTTCCCTTAAATTGCTTGTTGAAAAGCTGAAAAAAGAGATATTTAATCAAATCAAACTTAATTAAATGCTATTCCTCACTGTAATTCATGAGAATAATTTCCTAAAATGCTATTCCTCATTTTAATGCCTGGTAATAACTAACAAATGAACGTGTACAATGACAGTGCTACAAATTGACTATTAGAAATGTTCAACTTTCTCTAAGAGCGTCCCCATACATAAATGAAAGAAGCAAAACAACCACCATAATGACGGGTAAACACAAGTACTTTCGTGCATTGTCATCTGCAGTCGGACAATCCGGCAAGGCAGACCTGAGCTCCGACTTATTTGATTTATTTTGTTCATTTGATTAAGGATATGCCTATAAATAAATCTAGCAGAAAATAGGGAGTGCATTAAAATTAGCACACCCTTAGATATTCATATGAACGCTTAAGAGTTGGGTCACTTATATAACGGAAACAGCAAACACACCCTAATGAGACGGTTTGATTGAAAAAGCGTCATTAGAAGTCATTACAAGTGTTCACCTATAAGGTAAACAGATACATATACTGCGTCTGCTTTAAATATGACAAGCTACAGACGCATTGTTTGAACTGTAATGATATCACGAGAAAATGTCAATGTCATTTGATATTATTTCTTTAAATTTAATGTTAGACATAACGACATCAAAATTATGATTTAGCATAATTCATAAAGCGCTACAGATAAAGGTACGTAATCAAATACTAAAATCGACTTTTTTCCCTCAAACCACAAGTAGTGACCACATGTTAGAATCGTATAGAAAAGACGATTCTAAAGAGTGGTCACACCATAGGGTTTGGTGGAGAAATAAAGAAGTTATTCCTGAAAATGTTCCAATTTACGCACCTTATCTGGACCTCTGCAGACTTATAATAGCATATTAATAAAGAAATGTTTGGCCATATAATAGCAGAAATTGAATCAGATCTTTGCTTGATTCTATGAGCATTCTCTGGTCAGATGACTCCTACAGGAATAGTCTAATCTGGCTCTATTCTGTGTGTAATGGCGTGAAAGTATCATACAGTAAAACCTCTATATAACGGCCACTATATTACATTAAATATTTTGTGTTAAAGGCAGGTGGCTAGTTAACGCAAGGTGAAAGTAAAACAGAACGCACCTTGCTTTTAGCAGCCACCTACCTCAAATACCAACTATTTAAAACTCATTAGTATCCGCTATAGAGAGGTTTTACTGTACTTACTATTATATATTAAAACATACTTGTTAAATATGTGCAACAATTTCAGGACCAACATTAAACTGCAAACCGATAAAATAAAAAACAAAACCAAAAAAAGTAGATTTAGTAACAAACGTATTCATCTATCAAAGACAATGGCTGAGTTTAAAATGTCCATAGCAGTTTAGATGTATAAGAGTTAAGTCCAAGAATCGGTAAAACTATACAAACAAAATCGTAATCAAAAAGTATGTGAAAGAGAACAGCCTTGCTTGAACCTATATTTTGCTTTTTCGAACACCCCTATTTCCGAATAGAATAGTAAATTTTATGCACGAAATGATATTTATGATCTTCATTACAGTAGAACCTGTTACAAGCGTCCATCAAAAAGATGTCTAGTTATGGATATGTAAGACAGGTGTTAGCTTAAGGTAGATAAAAATAATGCAAAACTCTCCCATATAGTTTTCTGCATGACGTTTGCCATGCATTAAGAAACCACATGCTTTTTAACACTTTTATGTGCAATAAATGAATGTCCGATTAAGACAGGCACTACTGTACTGTCAACTCGATAAAACATTTGACAAACTATTGACCGAATGTCAAACAGCTCCGGCTTTCGGCGTCTCATCAATAGCTAAGCTGTTTGCCAATGTCTGCCGGGTTGCGCTTAGCAGACGAAGGTTTAGGATTCATGCATCCACACAGTGCTAGTGTTTATAATATTTCCCGAGGCCAGTAGAGTTAGTGATGTAATAACAACTTAGGAGGAAATGCCACATGTTAATCAGAGATATAACGTCTAGAACCACTCAATTCGACCGTCAGAAAGAGCTATAAATCATATTAAAGCCAGATGGTAGCTTAATGCAGAGCGAAACCATAGACAATTGTATCATTTCATTCGTCCCGAGTCCAGAATACCAATTTACTAAGTGGTCATCTTTGAAAGGTTCTATTTAATACCACAGAACCTGTCTTAAGCGGCCATCAAAAAAAGTATAATTATCGGCCTCTAAGGCAGGCGTTAGTTTAACGCAGGTCAAAGGTAATGCAGAATGCTTCTGTAGGAGCTTTCTGCATTGCCTTTTGCCCTGCATAAGCTACCATTTATACTCCTAAGGTCAATAAATACATTGCCGTTTAAGAAAGGTTCTACTGCATGCACTGTGGATTTTTCTTTCTGCACTAAGGGTAAACATGGTTAATTTTGTCAGCCTTTACACTATCATCTTGTTTTTGAAATGAGGGGGGATAACATGTAAGCTTAGAAATATATCAGAGGTCAGTATTGGTAAATATTAATGTCAGTTAACCATTCTGGTGCCGGCAAAATAATGTGTACCCATTCTCAGTTTGGTTGAACGTTTCACTGACTTCCGAATCAATCTAACTTTTGAGAGACTATTGAAACAAGAAGTTGTTGATCGAGTGGCAAACATCTTGGATCTTGATGAGACGCTGAGTTACCCGGCGTATCATTTGGATTCAGACTGGGTCCATGCTTATAAAGCTTTTTGGTTGAGTCTGAGTTCGTTCTCAAGCTTTTGATTGGTCAGATTTGAGTTCTCATGCTTTTGATTGGTCAGATTTGAGCCAAAGGCTCAAATCAGACCAATCAAAAACTTGAGAACGATCTCAGACTCAACTAAAAGTTTTATAAGCATAGACCCTGATTGCAAATGTCAGTCGCGACGCGTTTAGCACGAGAAGGGTTATGCAGTGTTAAATGAAATGGCTGTTTGAATAACCATAGTAACATAACATTGTAAATTTATATACAATTCGCCAGATATGAAATATGAATAATGTGAACAATAAGATGTAAAGCAAATTGATATGTTTTGTTGATTGCCAAAATAATCGTTTTTACAAGTTCTTTTACTATGTACTGCATAAATACATAATTTTACCCCTTTGCAAATAAGGTTTACCCATTGTACGAATCGTCTGATCATGATCTGCTCTGTTCGCGTGTGGAATTAAATATATCTAATTCTACGGTTTCTGCTATGGACAACATTTTCCATTCGATGCCATTATGAAAGTAAACTATTTGATATTCAAGGTTTTATTATTCTTATACCGTATAAATATGCATGGAGTAAAGAGTTAAGCCGTTATCAATGAATGGAATATATAAAAAGTCAGACATTGTTAGATAAGCCAATCGTTATCCCAATACAGTAGTGCCTGTCTTAAGCAGCAAATCATTCATTGAACATGAATTCTTAAAACCAGGTGGTCTCTTAATGTAGGGCAAACATAATGCAGAAATCTCCTATAGGAGCTTTCAGCATTGCCTTTATCCTGCATTAAGATACTACCTTCCTTACAGTCCCATAATTAGACATCTTTTGGATGTCCGCTTAAGACAGGTTCTGCTGTATTTGCGACCTGGCTCGGATTTGCAAACATCTTGTAAAAAGACGAAAGGTAGAGTTACCCGGCGTCTGTTCAGGAACTCAAAGCTGTATCAGATCCAAATATTAGCTGACATTATTGTTTTACAGCTGATGGAGTTAACATTATTTTCAACCAAAGGTTTCATTCAGCAGATACAACTAAGGTGGGAAAAGATTGCAAAGCTTCCTAGTTAGTGTCCGATAATGTCTTTTCAGTAAGGCGTTTTGTGACGCCATGTCTTAGCTTGTCGTAAGTTTTGGCGTCACATCTTGTCTTTGTTTTCGATGAATTTGATTGAACTGTGGCTATACGTATAGGTTAGAGGTTATAAACTTCAGTCTTTGAAAATAAGACGGCCGATAACGCGAGCGAAGACGTTTTAGGACGTGTTATTTTAGAAGACTGCAGTTAATAAGCTCTAGACGATTTAGTGATTGCCCTACTTTTAAACGGGCTGAGTTTATAAGTTTTACCCACTTAGCAATCACACACGTGTATATAGTCACGTGATTATGGTCCACCTATAAAGGCACACTCCTTCCAATGCGAAATGCTCAGAAACCCGCTTGTTTTTATTCCCACGTGTTTATGTTCTGACAATCCATCACAGTGAAACTGGTTTCACGTCTTTTCCTTGTTAACACTGCTTTTCTTTGGTTGCATCACGTAATCATATATTTTCTATCTGTGTGTAAACAATTCTCTATATTCGAAATAATAATGGCCGACAGCAATCTGTCTTTAATTGCAATTGACAATTAGATCTTACGGAAAACATAATATATATGTTCTGTTATTCATATGTTAACTAACCCCTTACCTTAAAGTGACGCCGTTTGATGACTTTACAAGGCGAGACTACCATAATCAGACAGCCCCTATGCTGTCTGATCAGGGTCTACTCGTTTTGCACATAGATATTTATAGATTTAAATCTTCATTGTTTGCTATTTATTAGCTTATTAATATTCAGTATGGGTAGAGTCTTGGGAGAATAATAAACTTTCAATAATCTTGCTTCAACTGGTTGGAAGTTTCTTGGTTGTTTTGTCCACTTTAGCCCACGGCAGCCAAATTACTATAATTCTGCCTCTCAGTTCCTTGTACACATTTTTTCCACTCCACGCTTTAATACACATGAACATGTGTGTATACTCGTTCGGGTGTCGATAACGTCATACTAAGTAAAAACAGCAATTCATTCATTATTCTAGTAGGACGGAGCTCCGTTTTACATGTGCACTGGAATGTTTGTCTTCGAAAGTTAGAGTCGATTTTATAAGAAATATGAGAATAAGAGTCTGACAAATACCACGAGTGCGGCTGGAAAAGTAGGGCAATCACTAAGGTCGGTGTGAAACAGGCAATGAACAGTTTTACGAAGGTCGTGTGTGTATTTGTGAGTGCGCGTTTTATGTGTGCTTCTGGTGTTGCTGTGCACGTTCTTGTGTCGTTTTAAAAGTTCCTCCCTGGCTTATATTCTTTTATGTCACGCAACATACTAATCAAGAATATTTAATTGAGTTTATTGTTTATTGGCCTGGGCATGATACTCGGAACGCTATCGCTCAGTTCAGTTTAGAAAAAAAAACAATCCCACCAAAGAAATCAATTAAAGGTGACCAAGAAGATAACACATGTAATGAACTTACTCCTAATTTAAACTGTATAATCCTTTTAAAGTGTTACTATTGATGAGGGAACATGTTCACGCTGATGTAATTCACCAACTCCTAAAGCAAACTGTACGATCCGTTAAAAGTATGTCTGTTGATGAGGGACCATTCCTTCTCATGAACATTGTCACACTATACAACTACAGGTGTTATGACGTTGCTTCTTTGTCGTTATGTTAATAATTTACCCCGTTAATATGAAATCATGAATATTTACATAATGCCTATTAATTAGATGATTTTTATACTGACATTATGACCAAGGCAATAAATGACCGTGGCAGAATATTATTATCTCATAAATTAACATAGTAGACCTTGATAAGAGCTACTGCCAGTTCCATGGTCTGACTCCTGCTTTCGCCCTATGGACTACTAGGATGGGGATGGAATAAGGGTGAGGTTGGGCGCCCATAAACCGGTTTAAACCCCCTGTGACTTTTGTCACTGACCGTTCCAAGGCGGTACTTCCATCTTCCTCCTATTGTATGTTTGTTTTGTCTTTGTGCGTCTCTTGTTGTTTTTTCTACCTATGTACATTTGCTGTTTCCTTGTGTTGCTGTTCGGGCGAGTGTTTGTTCTGTATGTGGTGTTTCCTGCATGACTCATTTTTGTACTTTTATTATATGGTAAATATTTCTTATGCGTTTCGTCACGTTTTTTCTGGTAGGTGCGTTGTTTCCTGGTTGATGATTTTTGTTGCCGTACCCTTTTGTGTGTGGCGCTCCATTTGGGACTATGTTTCCCACTTCTACACGTTTATTGGCCAGAACAAATAATGCAATGCTCATATATACAAACAGTATACAGGTACACGTGTAGTCGACGCATGTGGACATTCCACAACAGTTTCCTACGGCAATGTATACAGAGCAGACAGGGGCATAGTTACATGTTATATTTCCAAGAATAGTTCCTCGATTTCTACACCGTGTTTAGAATCGGGTTTAAGACGAATATACAAAATTAAACTGCCCATTACAATTAATAATATCTCATAAGCGTTATCGAATCGGAAAATGTCAAAATTGCTTTGCATTGCATGAGATCAAACTTTACGCAGGCATCATTGTTTTGTACAGCAGGATAAGGGCTGGTGATATAACAAATTTCGAAATACAAATGGTTTTGCCTCTAAGATAAGATATTCTTGAGCACGTTGAATAATTATGCTATCAAACGTAGAAGACTTTAAACCTTTGTCGTGGAATCTAAATAGCAAACAAAAATGGAAAAGCTAATAAATCATTTAAGTGTTACAAATGCTCTTAAAGTAATAATTCACAGCAATTATTCTATTCCAAATCATTAAAATGTCTGCTATATGCAGATCTTTACCATACAGACAACTGTTTTATTCAGTATCTTCTGTGATTTTATTACACATTGCGCTTCCCTTGCTACAGAAAACATTAAATATTAAGAAATATGAATCAGTTTCTCTGAACTCTGGTAATGGTGCCTGTTAACCCTTCGCTTGCTGAATTTTAAAATACATTTCCCCTTCTTTACCCAAGCCCTGTTATATAATTACATATATCTTCACTGTATACAAGTATTACACTGTGCAATCATTGCTGTGGAGTGCACTGGTTGCACAATCAACTTGTAAATAGTGCAGACCCTGATGAGACAGCTCCCGAGGGAGTCTTCACTATTTACAGGTATGTATATTGACGTGAATAGCAAGCGAAGGGTTAACCTTGTATTCCATATACGAGCATATATCCTTTTACGCCTTCGCAAACAGAAAAAACCCAGGTCAGACTGTTCCTATATGTTTTATTTGCTTATGGAGTAATATCGATCTGATTCTACTACTAATGGAAAAGTAGTAAAGTCAAGCAGGCAAAGCCACATGCAAGACGCAACCACCACCAAAACACCGATAGACAGCATGACACACACACACACAACCACACACCCAAACGCACACACACACACGAAATGAACACAGAAAACACCAAAAGACACACAAGAAACATGGACAAACGTTCCACAACATGAACAAACCACAAGCACAAAGACGCAAGGCAAACAAAAGGAAGGGTGACAAAGAGAGTACCGCCTTGGCACGGTCAGCAGCAAAAACATCACTGGGGGTTTAAACCGGTTTACGGACGTCCTAACCTCACACTTCTCTCAAAGTCACCCTAGCTTTACAAATATTGTAAATAAAGGTATCCCCGCTGGACTTACCCACAACATAGACGACGGTGAACACAGGACAACATGTAAAACATAGCATAATAACTGTGACAAACCGTCAAATATGTACTCAATGACTTTGCTGAAGTCAGAGCACCTGCAGGTAAGCCGTTAAGGGCACGACAGGGAAAAAGTAATACATGAGTCTGGTAAGCTCCTCCTGTATCCAAGTTTAAGAGTATACCATCATAGAGTACTACCCTCGGCCTGTCATCGCGCAAGCAAAGAGGGAAGCGTAGCTACCGACTGTAAAAGGGTCGATAACCAAACATGCAGTGTGTTGCAATATAATAGGATCATAACCTTTCTTTTTAAATGTTTTAATGCGTTTTATAAACAAATCATGAAAATGGATATGACCCCGAATTTTCCTAAGTTTGTAGATAACATCCCCATAAAATTCTGGTTGAGAAATGCCTTGTCGCAGTAACGTCCGTAGATTGCAATTATATTTACTAATGAGAGGTAAATTTCGATAATAAAATTTAGAAAAGGTTTTCCGAAGTTTGTGATATCTGTAACCTTGCTTAAGAAGTTTATCAATTATAACTAAATTACGTCTGTTAAAATCTTCAAGCAAAGAACAGGCTCGGGCAAACCTAATAAGTTGAGAAATATAAACCCCATAAGATGTAGAACGTGGCACATCCCCATCTAGAAAAGGATAATTAACAATTTTAAAATTAAAATCTTCTCTTTTATCGTATACTTTGGACGAAACTTTATCATTTGTAATTGAAAGATTCAAATCTAAAAATGAAGCATTAATGTCAGATGGGTAGATTGAAGAAACCATAGTATCAAAATAAGGATTATCTAAATTCAAAATATCGTCTAAATACCTTGAAGTTTTATTAAAAGCATTAACAATATCGGTCTGTGTATCAGGTTTTAAGCTAAGCATAAAATCCCTCTCGTAGCAATACAAAAACAAATCTGCAACAAGAGGGGCACAATTTGTACCCATGGGTATACCAACAACTTGACGATATATGGTATCCCCGTAACGCACAAATATATTATCTAAAAGAAAGGTAAGAGATCTACAAACATCAAGGCAAGTCCACATTGTGTAATGTTCAACTTCTGAATTCGAAAAGAATGAACGTTGAACATTACAAGCAATGAACATTTTGTTTTCTCTGGCAAAGGTTTTTTCTATTAATTTAATAAGTGTATCCTTTATAAGATGGTGAGGTAGAGTAGTATAGAGTGTAGAGAAATCATAAGAGCTCAGTAAAGAAATGTTATACTGTTCATTTTCAAGTTTTGTTAAAACATCATTTGAATTTTTTATGGACCAAAAAACATTAATACCAGAATTTTCATATATTTTATCGCAGTAGCGTTTAACATGTTCTTTGATCGTAGTAAGACAGGACGTCAAAAGTATAGATAATTTAGTAGTGGTACAACAGCTAGAGTTGGCAATAAAACGCGACTTATAAGGGTTTTTATGTAGTTTCGGAATCCAGTACAAAGTAGAAAGTTTATGTTGTTTTATGTTAGGACCAGACTTAAAATTATTGCACATTTTTACATGTTCCGAGACTATATCTTTTTCAGGTGTTTGAACTGTTATATAAGTTTTTGAATCAGTTAGCTCCTTCTTTAAAACATCAACATAATACAATCTTCAACTAATGATTACATTGTTTGATGCCTTGTCAGCAGGAACAAGAACATAATCTGAATGAAAATTAGAAATATGTTTCTTCAAGTAGCGAAATGTAACTCTAGGTCGAGGTGGTAAAAGATGGTAATTAGATTTGTAAAAAGTTATTCGCGTATCAATAATATCGAAAATACATTTCTTCCAATCCGAAAGGGCATTAACATCAGCATGTTCTCGTCGACACCATTTGATGCAGAATTCTTGAATAGCTTCCGCAATATGAGTTCGACAAGCGTCAAAATCAATAAGGGGAGGTAATCTATATTTAGGTCCTTTAGTTAGGAGGGTCCTGAGACGTTTATCCTTAATGATATCAAAATTACCAGTAATGACATGACCAACTGGTTTATAGCAAAAGCTAGAAATGCTACAATCTCAAGAAATAGGGGTATTAACATCAATATTTAAGTCAGAGACAATTTTATTGTAGTTAAAAATAACATTTCTAATAGGTTTATTATATTTATAACAGATGATAGGTGATTCAGAGTTGATGAAATATTTGGGAATAGCATCGATTACATTCTTATCACGAAATATACTTTGAATATCAATAAAATCGATACCTTTATTTAGGAACTGAAGTTTCAGAAAATGTCTTTTATGTTCAGATTCTTTATCAATACGTGCAAACGCCAAACTCATTATTTGGTTATTTGATGGCCTTTATACAAATTCTGTGAATGTTTATACATTATTTCTTATATGAATATTCATGAAGTAAGGGGATGAATGGAAAAGTAGTAAAGTCAAGCAGGCAAAGCCACATGCAAGACGCAACCACCACCAAAACACCGATAGACAGCATGACACACACACACACACAACCACACACCCAAACGCACACGCACACACACACACACACACACGAAATGAACACAGAAAACACCAAAAGACACACAAGAACCAGGGACAAACGTTCCACAACATGAACAAACCACAAGCACAAAGACGCAATGCAAACAAAAGGAAGGGTGACAAAGAGAGTACCGCCTTGGCACGGTCAGCAGCAAAAACACCACTGGGGGTTTAAACCGGTTTACGGACGTCCTAACCTCACACTTCTCTCAAAGTCACCCTAGCTTTACAAATATTGTAAATAAAGGTATCCCCGCTGGACTTACCCACAACATAGACGACGGTGAACACAGGACAACATGTAAAACATAGCATAATAACTGTGACAATCCGTCAAATATGTACTCAATGACTTTGCTGAAGTCAGAGCACCTGCAGGTAAGCCGTTAAGGGCACGACAGGGAAAAAATAATACATGAGTCTGGTAAGCTCCTCCTGTATCCAAGTTTAAGAGTATACCATCATAGAGTACTACCCTCGGCCTGTCATCGCGCAAGCAAAGAGGGAAGCGTAGCTACCGACTGTAAAAGGGTCGATAACCAAACATGCAGTGTGTTGCAATATAATAGGATCATAACCTTTCTTTTTAAATTTTTTAATGCGTTTTATAAACAAATCATGAAAATGGATATGACCCCGAATTTTCCTAAGTTTGTAGATAACATCCCCATAAAATTCTGGTTGAGAAATGCCTTGTCGCAGTAACGTCCGTAGATTGCAATTATATTTACTAATGAGAGGTAAATTTCGATAATAAAATTTAGAAAAGGTTTTCCGAAGTTTGTGATATATGTAACCTTGCTTAAGAAGTTTATCAGTTATAACTAAATTACGTCTGTTAAAATCTTCAAGCAAAGAACAGGCTCGGGCAAACCTAATAAGTTGAGAAATATAAACACCATAAGATGTAGAACGTGGCACATCCCCATCTAGAAAAGGATAATTAACAATTTTAAAATTAAAATCTTCTCTTTTATCGTATACTTTGGACGAAACTTTATCATTTGTAATTGAAAGATTCAAATCTAGAAATGAAGCATTAATGTCAGATTGATTAGCTTTGTTTAAAGACAGTTCTTTTGGGTAGATTGAAGAAACCATAGTATCAAAATAAGGATTATCTAAATTCAAAATATCGTCTAAATACCTTGAAGTTTTATTAAAAGCATTAACAATATCGGTCTGTGTATCAGGTTTTAAGCTAAGCATAAAATCCCTCTCGTAGCAATACAAAAACAAATCTGCAACAAGAGGGGCACAATTTGTACCCATGGGTATACCAACAACTTGACGATATATGGTATCTCCATAACGCACAAATATATTATCTAAAAGAAAGGTAAGAGATCTACAAACATCAAGGCAAGTCCACATTGTGTAATGTTCAACTTCTGAATTCGAAAAGAATGAACGTTGAACATTACAAGCAATGAACATTTTGTTTTCTCTGGCAAAGGTTTTTTCTATTAATTTAATAAGTCTATCCTTTATAAGATGGTGAGGTAGAGTAGTATAGAGTGTAGAGAAATCATAAGAGCTCAGTAAAGAAATGTTATACTGTTCATTTTCAAGTTTTGTTAAAACATCATTTGAATTTTTTATGGACCAAAAAACATTAATACCGGAATTTTCATATATTTTATCACAGTAGCGTTTAACATGTTCTTTGATCGTAGTAAGACAGGACGTCAAAAGTATAGATAATTTAGTAGTGGTACAACAGCTAGAGTTGGCAATAAAACGCGACTTATAAGGGTTTTTATGTAGTTTCGGAATCCAGTACAAAGTAGAAAGTTTATGTTGTTTTATGTTAGGACCAGACTTAAAATCATTGCACATTTTTACATGTTCCGAGACTATATCTTTTTCAGGTGTTTGAACTGTTATATAAGTTTTTGAATCAGTTAGCTCCTTCTTTAAAACATCAACATAATACAATCTTCAAATAATGATTACATTGTTTGATGCCTTGTCAGCAGGAACAAGAACATAATCTGAATGAAAATTAGAAATGTTTTTCTTCAAGTAGCGAAATGTAACTCTAGGTCGAGGTGGTAAAAGATGGTTATTTGATTTGTAAAAAGTTATTCGTGTATCAATAATATCGAAAATACATTTCTTCCAATCCGAAAGGGCATTAACATCAGCATGTTCTCGTCGACACCATTTGATGCAGAATTCTTGAATAGCTTCCGCAATATGAGTTCGACAAGCGTCAAAGTCAATAAGGGAAGGTAATCTATATTTAGGTCCTTTAGTTAGGAGGGTCCTGAGACGTTTATCCTTAATGATATCAAAATTACCAGTAATGACATGACCAACTGGTTTATAGCAAAAGCTAGAAATGCTACAATCTCAAGAAATAGGGGTATTAACATCAATATTTAAGTCAGAGACAATTTTATTGTAGTTAAAAATAACATTTCTAATAGGTTTATTATATTTATAACAGATGATAGGTGATTCAGAGTTGATGAAATATTTGGGAATAGCATCGATTACATTCTTATCACGAAATATACTTTGAATATCAATAAAATCGATACCTTTATTTAGGAACTGAAGTTTCAGAAAATGTCTTTTATGTTCAGATTCTTTATCAATACGTGGACGAAGAACATGCTGTGTGTAACTTTGTATAAGTGAGGCAGTATTAATTAACGGATCTGTACGCATATAGACTTTATCAGCCTCTTCGTCTATTGACTTAAGACAGGAAAAGGGTAAAGACGATAAACAAGATAACATAGAATGTTTACCAGTTTGTTTTAGAATAGTATGTAAATCATGAATAGACATATTACGACGTAATTTACGCTTAATATTACCATTTCTACGTCTGCCATGTGATCTACTTTTACGTTTTCGAATAGAAAATATAGAGAAAATGTCGATACTTGGATCTTTAGAAATATTGCCGCTTTGGAAAATGTTATCATTAAGGCCTAAAGGAAAAGGTGTTTGTAATTTCTTTATCCAGTCTAGCTCTGTGATGAAACGAGCTTTAGATTTTAAACTACCAGTAGTTTTAGAATCATAATAAATTTGTTCTACTGGTTGAACCGAAACATATTTGAAAGAATGTCCTGTATGACGAAAATGCTGGTAAAGAAAATTGCGTACTTTTTTGATCCGGCAATGGTAACTGTGTTCACGAAACCTAGTTTTTAAAGAACGTCCTGTCTGACCTACATATTGAATGCCACAACGTGGCGCATTTCATGTAAGAACATATATAATATTAGATGAGTTTCAGTCTAAATCAGAATTAATCTTCACACTAAACACTCTACCATTAACAAGAGATTTAATTGTTGATCTAGTAGAAATGAAATTGCAACACATACACCTCTTACTATTGCACTTAGTAATTATTGGATACACCCTATGTCTTTTCTTCAAATAATGTGAATTTAGATGGACTTTACTATAACGAATGATAGATTGCTTTAAAGGAGACAAAACGATTTTAGGTCCATTATGAAAAATGTTACTAATAGCCGAAGAGGGAACATGAAAAGATGAAGCAGAAGACAATTTTAGAGGTTTAATACAAACTGACGGCTGTAGTGATTGGAAATTAGCCAGGTTATGAGGAATCTGAACGGAAGACACAGAGTGTAAGTTTAAGTTATTAATTTTGAGTTTAGGGAGACTATTCATATTTTGTGTAGTAATTGTAGCACCCTTCTGTAAAAAGCGACATACGTATGTAACGAAAAGTGGTGTAAAATAATAGAAAACATACCAGAGGTTATGACAAAACGAAAAACGGAAACAAAATAATATGCTCGCGAAACGTGAACGATTAAGATATACACATTATTCAATCGTGTGTATATACAAATAACTAAGTATAACATTAATAGGAGGACTGGTATGTAAATATTGCAAACGTGTTTGCCAGTTCGTATAGAAACAAAATACAGAACATAATTCTAGATGTTATAATGTCTTTAACATCATCTTGGATATGTTTGATGCAGCTGGATCTATATCTTTCTATCTACTTTCCATTTTTTCTGTCATATAAAATAAAAATACAAAACATAAAGTTCAATGTTGTAATGTCTTAAACTCCTCCTCCAGAGTATATTCAGAGATGAGAATGTAATTGACACTATTCCTAAATACTTTAAAAATACAGAACCATCGATTATCTGCTACAAATATAATAAACCCATCAGAAATACAATTTTCAACTATAATAAGATTGTTGCCGATCTTAATATTGATGATAATATTCCTGATAATTCAGATTGCGCCACCTCAAAGTTTTGCTATTCTCCGGCTGGTCATGTGATTACTGGTAACTTCGAGATAATTAAAGATAAACGTCTTCGATCTCTTCTTAATAAAGGCCCAAAATACAGAATACCATCCTTGATAGATTTTAACTCTTGTCGAGGTAAGATTGCTGAGTCTTTACAAACATTTAGCATTAAATGTTGTCGTAGAGAACATGTTGAGTCTAATGCTCTTTCAATTTGGAAAAAAACTTTTTTTTATATATAATTGACTAACGTATTTCATTTTATAGCTCAAATGAACACCTTCTTCCACCTAAACCTAGAATTTCCTTTAGACATCTTAAAAAGAGTTTACAGGATTTCCATTCAAAATACGTCTTTGTTCCTGCTGATAAGGCATCGAATAATGTCATTAGTATTTGACGATTACATTATATCGACGTCTTGAAGCAGGACGTTATTAATACCAAGTCATATATTTCAGTTAATACGGACGAAATGACCGTCGTTTCAGACCATGTCAAAAAGTGTGAGCAACTTGGAGCCGATATTGAAATTACACAACATAACCTTCCTACAATGTATTGGTTACCGAAACTATATAAAACCCCATAAAAAGCGCGTTCCATTGCAAATTCTAGCTCATGCACAACTTCTAAGTTGTCTATACTTTTAACTTCTTGTTTACCTAAGATAAAAGAACATGTTAATTTCTACTGTGATAAGAATAAATCTCTTTTGGTCTATTAAAAACTCCTCAGAAGTGTTAAACAAACATAAGAACATAAGGTTTCTTGCATCCGCTATAAGCACATACGATTTTTCTACTTTGTACAGAACCCTTCCTCATGATCTAATTAAAGATTAACTTACACCTCGCTTGTAATGCTGACAAGCCGATGAAATGTTACACCAATTGGTCTTGCTTAGAAGTTTGTGAATCACTAACCTACCTTCTGGATAACATATTTGAACGTTATGGGAATGCTATATACCGTCAGGTAATTGGTATTCCTATGGATACGAATTGTGCACCACTTCTCGCAGATTTGATTTTGTACTGCTATAAGTTTGAACCCACACTCACAAGATGTCATAAATGCCTTCAATGATACTTCTCGATATTTGGATGATATTTTCAATTTAGATAACCATTTCTTTGATGCGTTGATTCCTACCATTTACCCAAAAGAACTCAAATTGAATTAAACTAACCCTTCCGGCACTGGTGCGGCTTTTCTCGATCTAGACCTTAAAATTGACAATGGAATAATGTCTTCTAAAATTTATGACAAAAGAGATGAATTTGATTTTAATATTGTAAATTTCCCTAACCTTGATGGAGATGTTCCCCGTGCACCATCTAATGGGTTTTATATACCTCAACTTATTCGTTTCGCTAGAGCTTGTTCTTCTGTTGACGATTTTAACAATCGAAATCTCATTTTAACTGAAAAACTGCTTAAGCAAGGTTATAGATATCATAAACTAAGATATTCTCTGAATTTTATTATCGAAATCTCTCACTTATTGGCAAGTACAAATGTAATCTTAAGGCACTTCTGCTATATGGTGTTTCACATTCTGAATTTTATGGTGATGTGATATACAAACTTTGTAAAATATTGGACATACCCATTTTCTGACTTTGTTCACTAAATACATTAAAAAGTCATTAAAAAGGGATAAGATCCTATGGTGCTACAACATACTGCATGTCTGGTTGTCAACCATTTTACAATTGGCAATTACGCTGGCCTCTTTGCATGTACGCCGTCAATAACGATTTAGTACTCTATGAAGGCGACCTCTTAAATCCGGAAACGGAAGGAGGACGTCGGATAATTGTACCATCTCGTTTTTGTCGTACCCTTTATTACTTTTCTACAGTTACTCTGACTTTTCTACAGTTACTCTGTTTGCAGCACAATCATTGAGTACACTAGCGATAGGTGGATACAGTTACTTCACTTAAATATGTTTTCGTTTTACATGCACTTTACCACTGTGTTTGCCATCGCGGTTGTTGTAGATTTGTCAGCGATGGGATACATTTATTTACACTGTTTGTCTTTTAGGGTCAGGATGGAATAAGTGTGAGGTTGGGCGCCCAACCCCGGTTTAGCCCCCAGTGACTTTTGTCACTGACCGTTCCATCTTCCATGGTACTTCCATCTTCCCCCAATTGTATGTTTGTTTTGCCTGTGTGTGTGTCACGATGCTGCCTGAGCAGAAGAGTTAAAAATGTGGGAGTTATGTAAACCACGAATACTGCAGTGAAGTTTACAAGTTTTTACTTTACATACTCTAACTAAAACATCAACTAAGTATAAAATTGTATGACAAATTTTGTTTCTATCAGATCTAAATTAAAGTATTTTACTGCTGGTACTGTTTCTCTGTTTCTTGACTGTAGATGTTGATAATAAATTGAGTTTGTCCCTAAAGCACTTGGATCATAAAACTCAAATCACTGTCACTATTTGTTCACTCTCTAACTCCTGGTCAACTGCCGGTCACCACACATTTATTAATGATATTCCGTGGCCGTCTTTCCTTCGATGAGGATCAGGCGTGTCACATAACTAGCCCTTCTGCACGTCTGCTCTACCCTAGACCCGTTATGGCTCTCTTAAGTTCTCAGCCAATGTCCTTAACCCTCCGTAATGGGATCCCATTCGTCCGTAACATGTACTTGTTACACGTACTCGTCCTTTCCTATCTTTCTATCTTCCTTATTTCCTTCCCTTTGCACTCACAAACTTTCACTACGATCTTTATTGTCCGGTGTCTTTCGAGCATCTGACACTCTCAGTCTCTCTCACACAAACATTGTACCTTAATTGGACTAATCAAAACAGACGCTGCATTATTTTGATAACGGTTTGAATTCTCATGACTTTTCTCTTTCATACGTCTTACTTCCACTCATAAAGCTTTTTATCCACACATGCAAACTCTCCGAGTTGTCAGTTACAGATTAGCAAGTATCCGCAAGACTGGTTTGCCCATTGTTTAAGAGAATTTAATGACCGCAGGGTCTCTGGTAAGGGAACTTTATAACATCAACTGACCTGAGCTAACCTTTCTACTCAGACACACTGGCAAGGACATTTACACGGGCTTTAAATCTTTAACATACAACTGAATTTTCTGACAGTGTGTCTCTTTGTGTCTTTTATATTTATGTACATTTTACTGTTTATTGTGGTGCTGTTTGGGCGGGTGTGTGTTTTGTATGCGGTGTTTCCTGCATGCCTCTTAACATGTACTTGAATTGTTTGTTGCCCATTAGCGGTTGTGCAATTGACTTTTACAAGACGATACTCTCTTTTTCAACCCTATGTTTATGTTT
Source organism: Azorinus chamasolen (assembly GCA_963576725.1). NCBI lineage: Eukaryota > Metazoa > Mollusca > Bivalvia > Cardiida > Solecurtidae > Azorinus > Azorinus chamasolen. The sequence goes on from OY755244.1 coordinate 27,527,820, forward strand.
GTGGTGTGCCTTGTGTCTTTGTACGTGTACGGTTGTTAGTGTTTGAGATTTTGTATGCGTGTGTACGCGCGCACGCGGTTGTATGTGTATTTTATCTATAGGTGGTGCGTCTTGTGGGTGGCTTTTCCTGCTTGACTCCTTTTTAATTTGAAGATTTTGTTTCAGCTGAGTCAATATATGCGTAGATATTTCTGAGACGCAAACTTATTTGTAAAGTAAAACGTTTATAATCGTAAAGCTGGCCACTCTTGCATTTTCTTTAACCGCCTTAAGTATTGGATACAGGGTCTGCAAACGATATAATTCATTTGCTAAACCCTTATCATACTGAGAACAACCTGACTGGCATGCACAAACAGCTTAGATCCGGATGAGACGCCGAATAACTGTTTCCTATTCAGGCATTTGTGTCTCAGACGCTTGAAAAATCGAAAGTAAATAAAATGCCAACAACTCATAACCTCTGAGTAGACATTTTTCAGCATGATAAGGCTTTACATTAACCATTTCTGTACAGATATTCTGTTTTACCGTTACTTGTGGCTTACGGAAGTGGATATTCACCTTTCACTGTCGTGCCCTCAATGGCATACCTGTTGTTGGTTTGACTTTAACAAAGTCATTGAGTACATATTAGAAATATTTGACTATTTCATAGATGTTCTTATGGTATGTTTTTCATATTGCACTGTGTTGACCGTCTTCATTGTTGTGGGGAAGTCTGGCGGGGATACCTTTGTTAACAATGTTCGTTTAACTAGTGTGACGTTGAGATACATGTGAGATAAGGACATCTTTAAACAAGAATACACGATATAACGTAGTCAATACAAAAGGTTGACAAGTTGCAAATATACGCTTATTACATACCTCGTTGACAAAGACATGATATATATTATTCCACAATCAAGACCTTGTACAGACAGTATGCAAACAGTGCAGTGCGGTGTGAAGCACGAATTAATATGTTAAAGCATTGCATCTTTTATGCTTCCGCCACACCAAGCTAGTTCTTGGAACGTCTTATTTCGTCTTAATTGTAAAACAGGCTGCGGTCGGAGTAGATCATGTACTTTTGGTCTATTAATGAAAAGTAGTAAAGTCGAGCAGAAAAAGCCATATACAAAACACCACCATCACAAAAACACCGACAGAAAGCAATTTATATAGCCATTTATACACATACACACAGAGGCATACAGGAGAAAGCCACATACAAGACGCAACCACCACCAACACATCGATAGACAGCACGTCACACACACACACACGCACACAACCAAACACGAGAAGAACACAGAAAACACAAACAAATTCACAAGCACCAGGGACAAACAAGAACAAAACACAAGCACAAAGACCCAAGACAAACAAAAGTAAGGGTGACAAAGAGAGAATCGCCTTGGCACGGTCTGTAGCAAAATCACCACTGGGGGTTTAAACCCGTTTACGGACGTCCTTACCTCACACTTATCTCAAAGTCACCCTAGCTAAACAAACATTGTAAATAAAGGTATCCCCGCCGGACTTCCCCACAACATAGAAGACAGTAATCACAGAACAAAATGTAAAACAGCATAACAACTGTAAAAGTCCGTCAAATATGTACTCAATGCCATTGCTGAAGACCGAGCAACTGCAGGGAAGCCGTTAAGGGCACGATAAAGAAAATGTAATACATGAGTCTGGTAAGCTCATTCTATTTCTGGGTTTAAGAGTATACCATCATAGAGTACTACCCTCGGCCTGTCATCGTGCAAGCAAAGACGGAAACGTAGCGACCGACTGTAAAGGGGTCGATAACCAAACATGCAGTGTGTTGCAATATAATAGGGTCATAATCTTTATTCCTAAAAGTTTTAATGCGTTTAATAAACAAATGAAAATGGATATGACCCCGAATTTTCCTAAGTTTGTAGATAGCATCACCATAGAAATCTGGGTTATAATTACCTTGTTGCAGTAACGTCCGTAAATTGCAGTTATATTTACTAATGAGGGGTAAATTTCGATAATAAAATTTTGAAAAAGCTTTCCGAAATTTATGATATCTGTAGCCTTGCTTAAGAAGTTTATGAGTTATACCTAAATTGCGACTATTAAAATATTCTAGCAAAGAACAGGCTCGGGCAAAGCGACTATGTTGAGAAAAGTAAACCCCATAAGATGTAGACCGGGGAACATCTCCATATAGAGAAGGATAATTAACAATATTGAAATCGAAATCTTCCCTTTTATGGTATATTTTATACGAAACTTTATCATTAGTGATGGAAATATTCAAATCTGAAAAGGAAGCTTGATTGTCAGATCGGTTTACTTTGTTTAAAGTTAGTTATTTTGGGTAAATAGAAGAAACCATATTTTCAAAATAAGGATGATCCAAATTCAAAATATCGTCTAAATACCTAGACCTTTTATTAAAAGCACTAAAGTACCTAAACTACGATCCTAGTACGTTATAAAAGTCCTGAATATGTCCATTACTTCTGTATCCCGTCCGCAGTCCATTGTATCAACAGTACAAACATGAGTGATGCAGGTAACACCACATACAGAACAGCAACACAAGAAAAACAGCAAATGTACATAACTATCAACAACATAAGGAGACGCATAAAGACAAAAACATACAATAGGGGGCAGATGGAAGTACCACCCTGGAACGGTCAGTGACTGGGGGAGGGGTTAAACCGGTTTAGGGGCGCCAACCCTAACACTTATCCCATCCCCATCCTAATAGACAAACAGTATAAATGAACGCATCCCCTCTCCGACTAATCTACAACAACCGCGATGGCAAATACAGTGGTAAAGTGAAAACATTTAAGTGAAACGAATTGTATCCACCTATCGCAAGTGTACTCAATGATTAAGTTAAGGTCGGATATAGGATACTACTCCGTTCCCAGTACGTTCAAACATATTCTAACTAGTTGGTAACTCGGCCACCTAGCTCATAGACAGTTCGTCTCGTTTTGACTATGTCATCATCTAGTCTGCAGAGCGTATGGAATGTGATTGCAATCGAGTCCTGGCCCGACGGCTAGAAAAATCCACCACGTTTTTTGTCAGTTCTAATTCCCATTCGCCACTTCAAACTGTGCAGATAAAATCTACGACAGTTGTCACCATCATTGTAGCCACGCTGTTTTAATTGCCAGTTTTCATTCTGTTAATCAGCATCAAATCCATTACATTAAATGTATTGCATCCCTGTTATAAGCATGCCTCTAAAGTGGAATGAAGCCAAAATGACAAGCCGTGTTAAAGCAAGCAGCACCTCAAGATGTCCAAGCTGCAGCTCACCTGGGCCCCGCTCAGAGCACTTCTAAGTGAGTGGGGGTCAAATAAGGAGAGCACTGTATCCCCAGGACCACCTGATACCTCCGCTTCAAAGTCAGAAATGAACAAATAGTAAGGTCAAGCAGGAAAAGCCACACACAAAACGCCACCATCACCAAGCCATCGATAGAAAGCAAGTAACACACACACACACATACACACGAGATGAAGCATTTAATCAATAACAAACACACACGTACAAAGACACCAGACCAACACAAATGTAAGGGTGAACACACACAAACACGTACACACACGAGACAAAAACTGACCTGAACAAACACATGTAACACAAAGACACACACAACAAAGGCAAGGGTGACAAAGAGAGTACCGCCTTTGAACGGCCAGTGGCAAAACCACCACTGGGGTTTTTAACCGGTGTTGTCTGGAGGGGGAATTTTATTTACATTTTGACTTTGCTGAAAGTGGGATAAGGACGAGGTTGGGTACCCGTAAACCAGGTTTAAGTCCCCCAGTAGCTTATTTTGGTTGCTGGCCGTTCCAAGGCGGTACTCCTGCTTTCAGCCTACGGTCAATTTTGTTGTTTAATATGCTTAATGTTTTTCGTCTTGATATGCGTCCTGTTATGCTTTGTCTTTTGGCTTTACCGTTTCTTGTTTGATGGTGTTTGGTGCGGTGTCATTTCGTGTGTGGCTCTCCCTGTTTGACTATTTTTCAATATTTACGGATATTCTAACCTCACACTCATCTCAAAGACATCCTAGCTAAATAAACAGTGTAAATAAAGGTAATCCAACAGACTACCCCACAACATAGAAGACAGTAAACACAGTACAACATGTAAAACATAGCCTGACAACAATTGTGAAAGTTCGTCAAATATGTATTCAATGACTTCTGAATTCAGAGTAACTGCAGGGAAGCCGTTAAGGACACGGCAGAGAAAAGGCAATGCATGAGTCTGGTAAGCTCATCCCATTTCTGGGTTTAAGGGTATACCATCATAGAGGACTACCTTCGGCCTGTCGTCTTGCAAGCAAAGAGGGAAACGTAGCTACTGACTTAAAGGGATCAATAACCAAACATGCAATTCGTTGCAATATAATGGAGTCATAGCCTTTCTTCCTAAAGTTATAATTCGTTTAATAAACAAATCATGAAAACAAATATGACCCCAAACTGTCCTACGTTTGTAGATAACATCACCATAGAATTCCGGTCGAGACATACCTTGTTGCAATAACGTCCGTCGATTGCAATTATATTTACTAATTATAGGAAAATTTCGATATTAAAATTTAACAACAGCTTATCGAATCTTATGATATATTTAATCTTGCTTAAGACGTGTATCAGTTATAATTAAGTTACGATTATTGAAATTTTCGAGCAAAGAACAGCCTCGGACAAAGCGAATAATTTGAGAACTATTAACCCCATAAGATGTAGAACGGGGCACATCTCCATTTAGAAAAGGATAATTAACAATTTTGAATTTAAAGTCTTCCGTTTTATCGTGTATCTTGGACGACACTTTATCATTTGTGAATAAAAGAATCAAGTCTATAAAGGAAGCCATAGAGTCGGATCGTTTCGCTTTGTTGAAAGTAAGTTATTTAGGATAAATTGAAGAAACAATATTTTCAAAATAAGGATTATCCCAATTCAAAATACCTACCAGATTTATTACAAGCATTAACACATTCAGCTTGGGTATTAGGTATTAAGCTAAGCATAAAATCCCTCTCATAGTAATGCACAAACAAGTCTGCAACAAGAGGGGCACAATTTGTACCCATAGGTATACCAATAACTTGACGGCATATGGTATCCCCATAGCCGACAAATATGTTATCTAAAAGAAGGGGTTAGAGATCAACAAATATCAAGGCAAATCCACATCGTGTCAGGTACAACTTCTGAATTCGAAAAGAATAAACGTTGAACATTACAAGCAAGGATCATACTATTTTGAGTAAAACCGGTATACATGTGTTCTACACCACTACATTCCCCCATCACCACTCAACTCAGTCCTACTTTTTTCTACCATATTCTAGATTACATATTACAGTACTATACTATAATAGTAGTTTCAACTCATTCAATACCTCAATAAGTTATGATAAACGTTTCTGAGATGGCTGCGGTGTGATAATTTCTGTTTTTTGTTGTGGGTAATGTTTTCTTTAGGTTTCGGTGGGTGTTGGAATTTTTGGGCAGACATGAGACATGGAGAGGGTTGATGGGATTGCACAGGTCTGGTTCTAGGGTTTCTCCAGTGGTTTCAGTCTCCTATGTGTCATTGTTAAAAATATTGTTGTGTTCATTTCATTAATTTTTGAATGAGTATTCATGGATAACATTGAAAAAAAACAGCCATTGATTGTGAAACAATTTTGATTTCAAAATTTATTTTATTGCTGTTGGTTAATGATTTGAGTATACTTGGTATAAAAAGGTATGCTTTGTAAGAGAATCTTGAATGGCAGACAGTGCGGACCTTGGTCGGAGGGATCCTAGAGGAACACTCTGATCCAGGTTTGCACTGTATACAAATATCAATATACAATTGTTCAATTCTAAAGTAGCTGGGTGTAGGTAACTCGGTATCAGCTGGATCAAAGGCTGTCTGCAAACGCTTAAATTCATAGTGGTGTATTGTATAAAAGCTTGGGATACTTCAAATGAGGTGTTACTGTGATGTTGAATTGTTATGTAACTGTGAAAAGTTATATGCATATATTAGATCTTTTATATCTGATATCATTTGTGTGCATGAGAAAATTGATCTGTATTGTGTTCTCAATATATGTACTGTAAAATGTGATATACCGGGCACATGACTAGTATAGCAAATTAAGTCCTAACCCTTTCCCCGATACAAAACCATTGCAAATGTTTACAGAGCTGACCTGGATTAGATAGTCATCTGATCTAAATCCACTCTGTATTACGTATAATAAAGCTGACTCTAATTTCTACCAAAATACGATATGCACATGTCAGCTAATTAATACCGGTGCTGAAGGTGTCATTATTTCTTACATAACCATTCAACAGGGAAAGTGTTAACTGGACAGTGTCTAAAGAATTTAAATTAACTGTTTTCAATTTTGAAGTCTACTTTTTGCAAGTATATTGTATTGCCTTTGATGAGGCTTTGTGGAAACTGAGTGTAATGACGGTAACCCGTCGAGACCTAGAAAAGTGAGGTTTGTTAGTGTTGTTTTTATTGCATACGTGTGTATTAGCATTCAACGTAACCGGTATTTTTTGCGCATGAATTGCAAAATGTTTAGTGCAGAATTACAGCTGATCCGTATTTGGATTTTTAAAAAGTAGTATGAAACATTTAATAACTTAGGCAGAGAATCACTATTTCAAGTGGTAAATGTTTTTGTTTAGTTGTCATCTTTGTTATATTTTGATAAGGGTTCTCTCAAAACTGTTAAATTATATGTTCAAGTATAAAATGATTATGCTAGATGGAGACTAGAATTATTTCAGTAAATTGCCAGGGTCTTTGCTCATTCGAAAAAAGAAGACATGTTTTGACTACCTTAGATCAAAGAAATGTAATATGTATTGCTTACAAGACGTACAATCTACAACTAATACTGAAACTCTTATCAGAATGCAATGGGGTTGTGAAGGAAGTTTAGCTCTGGTAACTCTAAATCCAGAGGGGTAGCGATACTATTTCAAAAGGGAACTGATTTTAAGATACATGACTACATAATAGATGCACAGGGAAACTAAAGTATTGCAGACATATCTGTAGATAATAACAGATTTACTCTAGTGAATCTCTATGGACCAAATAATGATATTCCATTATTTTATGAGTTGTTAATGAATCAAGTTGAGAAATATAATAATGAAGGGCTCATAATGTGTGGTGATTTTAACTTGGTCCTAGAGCCTAAACTAGATTATTATACATACAAACATATCAATAATAAGAATACTCGATTATAAGTTTTAGAAATCAAATTAATGTTTAATTTAATTGACCCATTTAGAGAAATGTACACTCAATGGAAAAGTAGTAAAGTCAAGCAGGCAAAGCCACATGCAAGACGCAACCACCACCAAAACACCGATAGACAGCAAGACACACACACACAACCACACACCCAAACGCACACACACACACACACACACGAAATGAACACAGAAAACATCAAAAGACACACAAGAACCAGGGACAAACGTTCCACAACATGAACAAACCACAAGCACAAAGACGCAAGGCAAACAAAAGGAAGGGTGACAAAGAGAGTACCGCCTTGGCACGGTCAGCAGCAAAAACACCACTGGGGGTTTAAACCGGTTTACGGACGTCCTAACCTCACACTTCTCTCAAAGTCATCCTAGCTTTACAAATATTGTAAATAAAGGTATCCCCGCTGGACTTACCCACAACATAGACGATGGTGAACACAGGACAACATGTAAAACATAGCATAATAACTGTGACAATCCGTCAGATATGTACTCAATGAAGTCAGAGCACCTGCAGGTAAGCCGTTAAGGGCACGACAGGGAAAAAATAATACATGAGTCTGGTAAGCTCCTCCTGTATCCAAGTTTAAGAGTATACCATCATAGAGTACTACCCTCGGCCTGTCATCGCGCAAGCAAGAAGGGAAGCGTAGCTACCGACTGTAAAAGGGTCGATAACCAAACATGCAGTGTGTTGCAATATAATAGGATCATAACCTTTCTTTTTAAATGTTTTAATGCGTTTTATAAACAAATCATGAAAATGGATATGACCCCGAATTTTCCTAAGTTTGTAGACAACATCCCCATAAAATTCTGGTTGAGAAATGCCTAGTCGCAGTAACGTCACTCAAGATATTTACATGGAGTAAAAACACCATTTAAAACAAGCACGCCTAGACTTTTTTTAATTTCTGAAAAATTATTAATATATTCTGAAAATGGGTGATCCCTCGAAGGCAAAAGTAGAACTGCGAAAAGAGAAAATTGCAGACTCGGTTTTATTGAGTCTGTTCCTGAGTAGTAATTAAAAGTGCAACGCTACTCACGCCCCCAGCACCGGCTTAAGCAGTATTCAATTTCCAAAACTAATAACATGAAAACTAATGATCCCGAAGGACCAGAAAATATAACAACACTGAGAATGAAGTGCGGGGCGACTTTTTACGGCCGCCACACAAGCACTTAGCACCTGCTGTTGTGAAGTACATATATTCTGAAAATGGGTAAGTTCAGTCGATAAATGCGACATTAAAAGTAGATATAGGCCAGACCGTTCCATGGTCACTTTAAATCTCATTTTAACCCATATAAGAAAGGAAAACCACTATGGAAGCACAACAGTTCACTTCTAAAGGATACGAAATATATAGAAGACATAACTAATAAAATAGAATATATAAAACAACAATATACAGTTCATTTTTTATAACATGGACAATCTAAATGAAAAAGTAGTCGAGCAGGCAAAGCCACATACACGACACAACCACCAACAAAAACATCGATACAAATACACACCCAAACACACGCACATACACGAGATGAGCACAGAAAACATTAACAAACACACAAGTACTAGAGATAAACATTCCATACATGAACAAAAGTATAAATACACAAGACAAACAACGGTAAGGGTGACAAATAAAGTACCGCCTTGGCACGGTCAGTAGCAAAATCTTCACTGGGGGTTTAAACCGGTTTACGGACGTCCTAACCACAAACGTATCCCAAAGTCATCCTAGCTTTACAAATACATGTAGTGTAAATAAAGGTATCCCCGCCGGACTTACCCACAACATAGAAACGATACCAAATGACCAAACCCAGTTCACAATGACCAACTGTTTCTAGAAACATTACTAATGTATTTAAGGGGGGGGGGTATATCATACTCTAGCTACAAAATAAAACAGAGAAACGCTTTGGAAATGAAATTGTTGAAAAAATTAAAAACATTAACAATAACCTTACATCAGACAAAACAGCGGATCTAGATGAACTGAATAAACTATTATTAGATATCAGAAAAACCTTACATCAGACAAAACAGGGGGCTAGATGAACGTAATGAACTATTATTAGATATTAGAAAGGAGAAAATGAAAGGTCATATTATAAGATGCTTAATCTTTAATGATTTTCGTCTTGATATGCGTCCTGTTATGTTTTGTCTTGTGGATATACCGTTTCTTGTTTGATGGTGTTTAGTGCGGCGTCATTTCGTGTGTGGCTCTCCCTGTTTGACTATTTTTCCATGATTAATATAATTGAAGATGATAAAAAACCTACATCATACTGTTGCAAACATGAATCTCATAACTGTGCCAGTAAAATAATTCCTAGAATTGAACAAATAAGATGGAACTGTGATATCAAATCAGCATGAATTATTAGAAGAAGCAAAGTCCTATTATGAAAAACGTTACAGTAAAGTTTTCTCTGATGATACAAATTTAGACCTAGATACAGAACTTCAAAACTGCACCTTCCATAAACTTAGTAACGAGGAATCTTTTTCCCTAGATGGTTTCTCTCATGCGAAGAAATTACAAAGTCGCTCAAAGGTATGTCAAATAACCGTAGTCCTGGGTCAGATGGATTCACCCCTGAATTTTGGAAAATTGTAGGACAATTTGTTTTACGATCTATAAATTATGGATATAAGATGGGTGAATTATCTGTTACACAAAAAGAGGGAATTATTACTTATTATTAACTTTTAGGAAGAAAGGCTATGCCCCTATTATATTGCAGCATACTGCATGTTTGGTTATCGACCCCTTTAAAGTCGGTCGCTACGCTTTCCTCTTTGCTTGCACGATGACAGGCCGATGGTAGTACTCTTTGGTGGTATACTCTTAAAACCCAGAAATGGGATGAGCTTACCAGACTCATGTATTACCTTTTCTCTGTCGTGCCCTTAACGACGGCTTCCCTGCAGTTGCTCTGTCTTCAGCAAAGTCATTGAGTACATATTTGACAGACTTTCACAGCTGTTATGATATGTTTTACATTTTGTACTGTGATTACTGTCTTCTATGTTGTGGGGAAGTCCGGCGGGGATACCTTTATTTACAATATGGAAAAATGGTCAAACAGGGAGAGCCACACACGAAATGACACCGCACCAAACACCATCAAACAAGAAACGGTAAAGCCACAAGACAAAACATAACAGGACGCATATCAAGACGAAAAACATTAAACATTAAGCATATTAAACAACAAAATTGACCATAGGCTGAAAGCAGGAGTGCCGCCTTGGAACGGCCAGTAACCAAACTAAGCTACTGGGGGACTTAAACCTGGTTTACGGGTACCCAAACTCGTCCTTATCCCACTTTCACCAAAGTCAAAATGTAAATAAAATCCCCCCTCCAGACAACTCCACAACATGCATAACGATGTCTAAAATGAAATGATTTGAAAATAAACGTTAGAGGTAAACAAGCGACGTCATGATTTAAATGACGTCATAATTTAAAAGTACGGGACAACTATATGAAACACTTCTACACCGACATTTTATAAAAAAATAAATCGCAAGAAGATACAAATACTAGTGGATATTAAACATACACAACTGATTTGTTTGAAAAAGAATAAACTTGACATCGTAGACATGTACTCGATGACTTTTCAGAGATCAGAGCAGCTGTGGTGAAGTCATTTGGAGTACGACAGAACTGGCAAAATACAAAGATCTAATTTCCTCCCTCCGTAAACGGGTTTAAGATGGAATCTTCATATAATGTTTGTTTAGCTAGGTTGACTTTGAGATAAGTGTGAGGTTAGGATGTCCGTATATTCGGTTTAAACTCCCAGTGGTGATTTTGCTACTGACCGTGCCAAGGCGGTTCTCTCTTTGTCACCCTTACTTTTGTTTGTCTTGTGTCTTTGTGCTTGTGTTTTGTTCATGTTTGTCCCTGGTGCGTGTGTATTTGTTGGTGTTTTCTGTGTTCTTATCGTGTGTTTGGTTGTGCGCGTGTGTGTGTGACATTCTGTCTATCGATGTGTTGGCAGTGATTGCGTCTTGTATGTGACGTTCTCCTGTATGTGTGTATGTGTATAAACTGCTATATGAATTGCTTTCCGTCGGTGTTTTGGTAATGTTGGCGTTTTGTGTATGACTTTTCCTGCTTGACTTTACTACTTTTTCATTTGTGCATACCAAACGAAAATAAACCAAGACCATTCTTAAAAAACTATAGACCTATATCATTGCTGAATTGTACATACATGATGGCATCAGGCGTAATTGCAAACAGACTGAAACAAGTTTTAGATAAATTAATTCATGAAGATCAAACAGGATTTATGTCAAGGAGATTATTGGGTCAAAATACAAGACAGATTTATGATATTATGCAATATACAGAAGAACATAATATACCTGGATTAATTCTACTAGTTGATTTTGAAAAAGCTTTCGATTCTATATCCTGGAATTTTATACAGAATGTATTAAGACTTTTTAACTTTGGTGACTCTTTCATTAAATGTTTACTCTGTTGTATAAGAATGCTAGGTCTCAATCAACCAGGGTGGTCATTTATCAAACTTCTTCGCAATCAGTCGATGCTGCAGACAAAAGGATCCAATATCAGCATATATATTTTTATTATGTACAGAAATATTAGCTATAAAATTAAGATATAACACAAATATTAAAGGTATTACAATAAATGAAACGGAATACAAGTTATCCCAATATGCAATTGATCTATCTGCTATATTAGATGGATCTAGTTTGTCTATAAATGAAACATTAAATGAATTACACAGATTTTCAAAATACTCTAGTCTGAGAGTCAACTTTGATAAAACACATGTAATGTGTATAGGATGCAACAAGTACAGTACTGATTCAGTTAAAACAAAGTGGAAACTTTCGTGGGGAGTTAATAGGTTTAAATTATTAGGGATTATATTTGATGATGTGGATCTTTAAAACACAGTTAGGCGCAACTAAACTAAGAAAATGCTGAAACTAAAAGCTCTTATATTGATTTGGAATCGCTTGTATTTAACACCTATGGGGAAAATCACAGTAATTAAAACACTACGTCTTCTCCTACTTAATCATCTGATCATGTCACTACCAAATCCTCCTAGTGACGTATTAAAGGAAATAAATTCAATGTTCTTTGACTTTATTTGGCAAGGGAATGCAAAGGTAAAAAATGGAGTATTAGTTAAACAATATTTTGAAGGGGGTATTAAAATGATAAATTTAACATGTTTTATTGAAGGCTTAATTCAATTGATTGAGACGATTAATAACAAATTATGGTAAATGGAACAAAATCTTAGAATGTTGTATGGACTACAGGATCTGAGTATCTAAAGAAATGTGAGAAAGAAATATCAAATCCATTTTGGCAAGATGTCATAAAAGATTTCCATAAAATACAAACGTCATAAACCCCTGAAAACGTAGCAGAATTAAATTAATGGCGCACCTTTATTCTATAACAAATATATTCAAATAGGTGGAATGTGTGTGTTTTACAAACCTTGTTTTTTAAAAGGGAGTTCACATATAAATGATATAATTACCTCTGAAGTAGACTTCTACAATTATCAATCGTTTTGTGAAATTTATGATATTCATATTGAACATTTTATGGTCTTATAAATGTTTAAGATTTTTAAACAAGTTTAGCATTACAGTAACACTGCAGAAAATGCAAATTTCAATACTCCCATTAAATGCATAAATACTACTAAAACAATCGAAAGGTTCAGCTCATTTATATAACATACTGAATACAAACGAAAAACCTACTGCAGTGACAAGACGGAACCAATTACTTTCAGATAGGAGTTAATGGTAGGAAAGAAATTCACAATATCATATTTAAATACAACTTTAATACGGAAATTAAGTGATTTCAGTATCGAATAAACCATAGAATTCATCCATCACAGAAATACCTTTTTAACATCAAAATCTCAGACAATCCTAATTGCAGAGTTTGCGGTGAAATAGAAACAATTCAACATATGGTTTGGTTATGTCCAAAAACAGAATTAGTTTTAACAAAAGTTTAGAAGTGGTTGAAATTAGCAAAATATATCAATTCTATAAATGAGAAGATATACCTATTCAATTTAAACAATTCCTATTCAATCGCTGACATGACTATTCTACTAGAGACAAAGCACATGTATATTTGACAATGAAAAGGAATGAAAACTCTCAATAATACCATTAAAAACAATATAATAGCTAAATATCCAACTCTGAAATACATAGCAACAAGGGATAATTACCTTGAACAGTTTGATCAAACATGGTCAAAATATTATTATCTTTTTATGAAATAATTTCCTCCATATATATGGCCTTGGCAATTGTCATTATTTCCTGTATAGATGTAAACATTTTTATATAAAAAAGAACACAACATGAAATCGAAAATTGTTGAAATGAAATAACCCCATCAAACACGTTTTTTATAACCGTGTTCTTTTTGTTCTTTTTTTGTTAGTACAATGTATATATATTATCAAATGCATAAATTTTCCCCTTAAATGTGGTTGTATAAATATCAATAATACGGGTTTTTTTCTAAAACGGCATAGTTAGAATTGTATTTTTCTGTTTTGTTAATTTATGAAACTATTATACGTACCATAAACATGACACAATGCTACTAACCTACCGAATTATTGTAATTATTGTAAGGTATGATGAGGGATGGTACTCCCATATCCTCACATATCCATGACGGGGAGAATAAAGCATTTGAAGAAAAAGTTATAATAAATCGTTTCTGGTATGGTATATTACTCATGGTGTTCTTTAATGTAAATTTTCATTCTCTATGCGCCATCCTAATTGTCATCTGCAGCAAAAGTTTGTTATGGCATATTGGCATAATGATGAATTGCATAGCATTGCAAATTGCAATAGGAATTAACCTCAGATGACAGAACTAGGGATTGAGACAAACGGTAAAGTCTCTGACCGAGAGGTTGCCTTTATTAGGCGGTATCTGATCTGGGACTGCTTTGTTTATCACATCGTAATATAGTATATCATAACACTGCACAGCATATCATGGTATAGCAAGGCGTATGTCATTAATCATGCAATATCATATCATATTATATCATTTCGTATCGTATCATATCATATATCGTATTGTAGTGTATTGTATCGTATCGTATAGTATGGTGCCGTGCCATGTACCGTTCTTTCCTAACCAATCCCATTTCATCTCTACCCTTTCTTTATCTAATCCTATTTCACAATGTCCCATGATTCCGTCCTGTCAATACAAACAGCATTGTATCGATCCATAATCGGAACAAATATCACGTGTTTTTTTTATTTGTTTCATATTGTGTTATTTTATAAGTGTATATTTTGTAAATGCAATTATCATATTATATCTGTCTATGACATGCCAGCAATTAAGGACGGTCATCAACAGTACTCAAAATCAAACGTGGAGTGTTTACGTACTGTGATAATTTTTCAATGCGTAATGTGTCAAAATGCATTGTAACAACGATACATGCATATATGTGTGATAGAGTAGCTTTGAATAGTCGGAAATAATCGTTTGGCGCAAAGTTCAGTGTGAAATTGGTTGGAGATAGCTTCCAGCTTCCCAACTGCGTAAACATTTGCCAGACCAAGGAAAATGTCTTGATCTTAATTCCTACCCCCATTTCTAACACAGGGCTAACACTAGGTCAGTGCTATACTGCATGCGCCAGTTATTGAATTGTCGAATATGGATAAACACTCTCTATTAGAAATTGATCCAGTCTAGACCTTTACTACGTGTTTGAACCCTTTCGGCCTTGGGCACACATGCACTGTCATTTGACAAATAGTGCAGACTAATATCAGAGTGTTTCTACAGGAGCCCTATGATCAGGGTATGTATTGTTTGTCATGCCGAACCCGCTAAAAACTCTAAGCCTTTCATACTGATATGACTCTATAGTTAAACTCTGGTTTACCACTTTGAAAATACAGCGTACAAGTGGTTAAGCAATTTTGGCATGTTTTGTATCGAGAATTGCGACAGAAATCCTTGAATTACATAAATAATATATTACTTTGTATAACAGGCGGAGACAAGTCGGGCAATGTTTTTACCATTATCTATTGGCATATACTGCAAGGCATATACTAAGGACAGTGGTTTCACCGAGATATCTTAAATTACATCTACATATGGAAATGACAAGAGGCATTAAATTAATCGACAGGTCTGATCCACCCGCAATTTGTGATGCAAAGAAAAAGTCGGTTAAGACATCAAATAATGATAATGTATTACTTTTCCCCTGTCGTGCCCTTAACGGCTTACCTGCAGGTGCTCTGACTTCAGCAAAGTCATTGAGTACATATTTGACGGATTGTCACAGTTATTATGCTATGTTTTACATGTTGTCCTGTGTTCACCGTCGTCTATGTTGTGGGTAAGTCCAGCGGGGATACCTTTATTTACAATATTTGTAAAGCTAGGGTGACTTTGAGAGAAGTGTGAGGTTAGGACGTCCGTAAACTGGTTTAAACCCCCAGTGGTGTTTTTGCTGCTGACCGTGCCAAGGCGGTACTCTCTTTGTCACCCTTCCCTTTGTTTGCCTTGCGTCTTTGTGCTTGTGGTTTGTTCATGTTGTGGAACGTTTGTCCCTGTTTCTTGTGTCTTTTGGTGTTTTCTTTGTTCATTTCGTGTGTGTGTGTGTGTGTGTGCGTTTGGGTGTGTGGTTGTGTGTGTGTGTGTGTCATGCTGTATATCGGTGTTTTGGTGGTGGTTGCGTATTGCATGTGGCTTTGCCTGCTTGACTTTACTACTTTTCCATTAATCAGTTTCCTAGGTAACACGAACGTTTGGGTTATCACGGCACTTCTGAATCCCAAACCGTGTCACATCCCAACTATACTGGAATATCACATCTGAAATCCAAATGGCTTGGTAATTTAGCAATTGTTTGGACGAGTTATACCGTAAGGTTAAGATAATCGTCGATTTAAGCAGAATCGCTTAGCATGCTATAGTTAATGTAATTTTGCGAATGACTATTGCTGTCCTGTTCCAATGCCAATCAGTGTACATGCGTCCCGAACAGATTCACTGATTTATGACTACCTAACCATTTACCTGATATAAACTCCTTTGCAAACAGAGTAGACACAAATCAGACAGCTCCTGTAGGAGCCATCAGATCAAGGTCTGTCCTGCTTGTTTATGAAATAACATATTTCGGATTGTACAACGGCCAAAAATATCCCTGTGTATAATGCATATATGAAAATATAGCTAATCAATATTCATACAGTCCGCATTTCTTACCTGTTTATTCATGAGTTAAAGGGTTCATGGTTCTATGTTAAAATGTAAAATTATGTTGTAATGTATCCAAATATTTCAAGCAAGAATTGAAGCATAGTTAAGCATGGCACATGAATTGTTGGCAATACGGATCGTAGAAATTTGACTCAACCATAACCATTTGTAATTTTGAAAGTGTGTCTAACATACCCGAGGAATAGATCTGATGCATAAATCAAAACGTCTTTAAAACTTATTCCTTTATTTATTCATCAAACCCCATGTTTTGACAAGTATAGAGGTTGGTTGATAATTTTTAATACAAACCAGCATTTCTATCTAAATACATGTATATACAGTATTGGCATTCGATACAATCCGAATCTAGCTAAATATCTCCGTGCACGCTTTATCAGTACAGTAAAACTCCTCTAAACCGGAAGTTCAGTTTGGTAGAATATATGCCTTGGAGACGGAAGCTTAACTCTTTGCTTGCTATTCGCGTCAATATACCTACATGTAAATAGTAAAGACCCAGATGAGACAGCTCCTGAAGGAGCTGTCTCACCAGGGTCTGCACTATTTACACGTTGATTGTGAAACCAGTGCACTCCACAGCAGTGATTGCACAGCAAAATACTGAATGAAGATATATGTAATTATACCACAGGGCATGGGTAAAGAAAGAGACATGTATTTTAAAATTCAGCAAGAGAAGGGTTAAGCAGCCACCTTCTTAGTCTACCGGCGGTTTAGAGGGTTTTACTGTATCTTGATACATAGTAAAACAAAGACTAACGGATAACATTTCTGATAACTCCTAAAGCAACAGCTAAGGTCCTGCAGCTGATAGGAGAAAGGGTTCTATAATAGCCTCGCGACAGTGTAACGACATATAAATACGAGTTTAATACGGGTCTTAATGATATTGATAGCAATTCGCACAACGCTCTTAATGTGGAATTGTTGCTGGATTTCAATCCTAATACAGTCTGGACACGACACGCCCCAATCATACAAAACTGTTAGAGGATTTGCCAAGATTCGGATTGCAGTTTTGCCCCGATATCCGTCCCCGTATATATAAGTCCGTCACAATAGAGAAACAAAAGCTTAAAGAGGTTCTAGGATATATTTAGATATGAATTGGTATTTGCAAGACAGTTCTGATCACGTGACATTGACCGTGCTTTGAAATGCAACTCCTCCATGAGGCTATTTGCAAGTAGCAACGACTGACTTATGGCGTTTGATTCATCTGGTACACTTCTCGTGTCTGTTTATGTAGATTCTATTAATTCTGGAGTGTATAGATATGATTACATTTTCCATTCCCTCTCAAGCAATAGTTGGTTGGCTATCACCCCGCGGTCATTCGTTTTCACTACGCTCAGACGTAGGATATATGCTTTGTTTTCGAATTCCAATTATTGTGTTACCCCTAAAAGTATGTACTTATGTACACGACTCACATTATCGTTTCATATCTGTTTGGATGGCTTAGTTTATTTCAAGCATTTTAAACATTTAACGACAATCAAGTAACTAGACTTATCAACGTGCGACAAGTACAATAAATTTCTATTAAAACGGTGTCCCTGATTATCACAGATTCTTATCTCAGTACTGTCACCAAGTATTTTTAACTCTTCACTCATATATACACCTTATCACGCCTTTGTGAGCAAAGTATACCCAGATCAGACACCACATGTAGGGACCATCTAATCAGGGTCTGGTCAGTTTGCATATAGAATAATATATATCTGATTCTTCAGTTCCTATCAATACAAACATGTATTTTGCGCATATGCCATTATAAAAATTTAGCTAATAAATATAACCATGTTACTGGATTTACTGACGAAGACATTCGCAGTAACGCCCTGATCGCATATATATGCGGCAGGTCACGTAGGTTGTTTTCACACACGCACGCATGTGCACGCGCGTACGCACGCACACACGTGTCGTAATCGTATTAGATAAACAATTTAGCTAAATCTGAACATAATCCCCATTTGGTATAAAAGCAACGGCTCGACGATGACAGGGAATGAAATGAGGCAAGAAGCAGAGCTACAAATAAACGTACGTACCAAAATACTAAAATCGTCACTTCTCCGCCATACCCTATACTGCTCCCAATCTTTAGAATCGTCTCCGAAGAGAGGATGATTCTATTTAGTGGTCACAGTATAGTATTTGGTGGAAAAATACAGGATATGTTCTTGGTAATGTTTAAATTTACGCATCTTATCTGCAGGTCTAGACTAATTAATTATATCATTATTTACAGCCATCGCACCAAGGATGATCATTTAGTTGTTGAAACCCGCTGTTGATACGTGTGAGTCATCTGTTAATCTGTGTTATCACCAAACAATTTATCACTTCCTTGTATGGGTTGGGGTTATACTATATATTATCTATTGGCATGCTGTTGCAGGGATTGCATGCTGTAATTAATATTGTTTTATCTTTCACCCAATGTCGTTGGACTTAGACTTGCTGCAATGGACACATTCAGTGATTACCTTTGCAAATAGTTTGGATTCAGATAAACGCCTCGTCACAATCCAAACTGTTAAACCCTCAATTTATGTTTTAAACGAGAATGACATACGGTATCTGAAATTAAAAGCAGACGAGAAATGTTCGCAGAAGAACATTATGTTGCACAAAATATTTAAGTTCCAAATAAACGGCATTTCATCTCACCACGAACTAGAACATGACAGAAGCTGTAGAATGAGATCTAGATTATGTCATAAGCAAGAGTAGACCCTAAACAATCTAATCTAGATTTTCTCTGTTTGCAAAGGTATTAAAAGTTGTATCTATGGAGAAAAGGGTTAATTATTGAAGCAGACAATTATTTTTTGCTAAAATTTATGGCATGCAATGCTAAAAGTTACTCTGATTTATTCCTTTTACTATTTCTTAGTTTTAATATTGGAATCTTTCATGCAGGAAGAGGAATCTTTGCGTAGAAGACAGAGTGCTGCTAAAGAGGCTGTGTCTGGAGCACCCCCACCACTGCTTGAACAACTACTTACCAGCTACCCAAAGAATTTGCGTGACGTGTCGAAATTAAGACTGCAAATGAAACCCATTTCGACATTTTTATAGCTTGTTCTCTAAAGTATCGTTCATTTCGACATTCTTTATAGCTTGTTCGCTAAAGAATCGTTTATTTTGACAGGTCAATTCAATTGTTATGGAATGGAATGATTGAATTGAATGCTATAATAACCCTTCGCTTGCTGAATTTTAAAATAATTTCGCCTTCTTTACCCATGCCCTGTTGTATAATTACATATATATTCACTGTGCATAAGTATTTCGCTGTGTAATCACAGCTGTGGGGTGCACTGGTTGCACAATAAACTTGTAAATAGTGCAGACCCTGATGAGACAGCTCCTACAGGAGCTGTCTCATCTGGGTCTTCACTATTTACAGGTAGGTATATTGACGCGAACAGCAAGCGAAGGGATAATAACGTATTGCAATTATTCTTTTCAACTCAGCCTTATCCTGTTTTGTGTTTATTCAAAACTTAAATAACTATTGAATATTCATGGGCAATAGAAGGCGGAACATTGTAGCCATTTTAGAAAGTAAATAAGCAGAACTATCAAATTCTATTAGCATACAGAGCAGACCTTGATCAGATAGGAGCCGTCTGATCAGGGTCTACTATGTTTGTAAATTCGTGAAAATGCGTTTATATGAAGGAAAGGATGAAGAGCAATAATTCTTTGAGAAGTTCTGAAAGCTTGGAAGTACATTTTTAAAAAAAACGAGTGTGTGGTTTATTTACGTAATACAAATGATCAAAACCATCTAAAAGATAACAAGAAATTCAAAACAATGCAAGAACAGTGAAATTCTCTCTGAAGCGACCACATACAAGAGCCATACTTTTGGTACTTAAAGCTAAGTGATAGCTTAATGAAAGACAACAGGTGTGTAGCAAACTAATTGGTTTTAACACTTTACTCCGTAGATATATCCTTTTACGCATTGACAAACATTGTAGACTCTGATCAGACGGCTTTTATACATGTAGGAACCGTCTAATCAGTATCTGCTCTATTACTTAAGGAATAAATCCTTCGGACAAGACTATTAACCCATGTCCAATTGTATCAGTGCTTTACACTGGGTATCTAAACAACCAGATAAACTATATCGATAATAAGAGTAGGGCATAGCGCCCGTGTTTCTCTGTATCCTCTCTCCTCTCTCTGGGGTGCCAATTCATTTTAGCCAAATAATGAGCAGAAACGGACGTTAATCAACACAAACGAACAAACTTATGGGGTAATATAGAACAGTGTCTACAGTTTCTGGCAATACCAAAATATCACATGTAATGATATAGTATAAAAAGTCACCTAATTAATATACGTAATGCCATTATATTCACGGAGTAAAGGGTTCTATACATCAATCCATATTCATTAAGCGGTCGCTTTGGACGGGTTCTACTGTAGTCCAATGGTCGACGTGTCGATACCATATAATGCAAGTGCCATGAACCGTGTTGCAGTTATGTATAACTTTAAACCTATCAAACCGACAGACGCATGCACTGTCCTTTGCAAACAGTTAAGACCCATATCAGATGGCTCCTGTAGAAGACCTTTGATCAGGATATGCGCGGTTTTTCATTTAGAATTATTTAGCAAGATTAAACCTTTCATACCCGGTGGATTCGATAGTTAAACAGCGACAGGATATTCCATTCTGATAATTAAAGAGTTAAGAAGAACCTGAAATGCACCTGCCAACAACCATTATTATACTGCAAAGTAAAATCCTCACTCTGATTGGTTAACTAGCCGTGTACATGAGTCCATGTACCCTGTGAGCTGACAGGGTACATAGAAATTCCCCATGGCAGGTCCCATATATTATGGTCAGAAACCAAAAGACCGACTTCTCGACTCGGCTAAACAATAGCAAAACTCATAATAGACAACTATTGATAAGTAAAGAAAACAATGCAGAAATGAATTAAAAACACCATTGTTTGAAATGACCAATAAAACTGTTTTAAGAGGAGTTATTATATCGTCCAGCCATCTATAATAACACGAACGCCGATGAAATACAATACACACCACTTCGGATACCTTCGGGTAGAAATAAATGTATTGGGGCGTTTTTAGGGGAATTAGCGTGTTTAGTGATTGAACATGCAAACATGGATTTATATAAATTATCTGAACCGTAAAACTTTGCAGTATAATAAATTCGTTATACAGTTCTTTCCCAGGGTACATGACGATTTATTCCCGGCTGGTAAAATCATGTAACCCTCGCCTGACGGCTCGGGCAACATGATTTTCCTCAGCCGGGAATAAATCGTCATGTGCCCTGGGAAAGAACTGTATAACTAATAGTATACAGATCTATGAGACATCGAGGAATTCGATGTCGCCCCAGGATGAAACTGTTTCGTCTGCAAAGTCCTCTGCTTAAATTCTATAGTGGACCTTTCTTCACTGGTATCCCTAAAATGTAAGTGTTGCATTAAACAGTTTAAAACCTGGTGAAAGGCCGCGCAACTTTTACCCCGAGCTCTAGTAAATGCAATACACAACGTCGAGACTTCTAGTACATGCAATACACAACCTCATGACTTCTAGTACAATACCCCGTGACGCCTAGAACCTGCATGACACAGCCTTGCGACTTCTGGAACATACAATGCACAACCTGGTGACTTCTAGTACATGTAATACACAATCTCGTGTCTTCTAATTAATATCATACACAAGATCGTGAAGGCATGTAATACACAACACTCCATCATGACTTCGAATGAATGAAATACACAAATAAATTCGTCACTTCCAATACTTGCAATACACAAGCTCTTGACGTCTAGTACATGTAATACACAACCTCGTGACGTCCAGTACATGCAATATACAACCTCGTGACTTTTGGTACATGCAATATACATGTACAACCTCATATACAAACTAGTGAGTTCGAGTGCATGTGATACACAATCTCGTGACTTTGCACATGCGACCACGGTAAACATTATCTTAACTTCTGCATACTGTCATAATTTTCAGTACTTATTCTTAACAAAATTCGGAGGATGAAGTTGCAGGTTGCGGATTCAATCTCTGGTCGGATTAATCCAAAATAATGCTCCGCCTTGACTACCGCTCAGCATAATTTGGTTGCGTTATGACTCAGTTGTCTCATGTCAAGATCGGGTAACTGGGTGTAAGGTAAAATTCCATCGTGCTGTATCAGTACAGCATATTAGATAAAGGGCACTAATGTATCGCAAAGAATTAAAGTTATCCTGCTAGCCATGACATGAGTTACATTTGCAAACAAAGTAACTCGGTCTCTCATCGGAGTCTAAAATGTTTGACACTCGGTCAATATTTTCTCGAATACTTGATCGATTCGGAAGTAGTCACACACTGAAAAATATCCAAACTTTAGCAGACATTATTCTATATGAGGATAATGTAATATGCCGCAATGTAACATTAGTACTTCCTTGTAATCAATAGCAAGTAGTGTCACTAAAATGAGTGAAATCAACGACAACAATAACAACAACAAAACAATTAATAAACCCTTTCTCTCATATAAACGCCTTTGCAAATAGAGCAGACACATATCATACGACTGCTGTAGGAACCATCGGATCAGAGTAACTATGCTCATAGAATTTGATAGATACGGCCCTACAGGGTTTGTCTAAACCAGACGTGACTTTGAAACTTGTACATTATAAAAAGTATGAATAGTCATACAGCGGCCAATCATGCCCGTTCATTAGAGGTATTGTTAAGCAAAATAGCCTACATCTATAATATATACAGTTGAACTTCGATAACTCGAACTTCAAGGGACCATACAAATTAGTTCGAGATAACAGAAGTTCGGGTCATCCGATTTCTAGTCTGAATCATTTCTCAAGGTCACAGCTTAATACAGGTCTAAAGTAATGCTGAAAGCTCCTGTAGGAGCTTTCAGCATTACTTTAAACCTGTATTAAGCTGTCACATGTGTTTCCAGATATGTGTAGCGATATCTTTTAGAGCAAGTATGTAGTGTAAGTTTTGGAAGGACTGAAGTTTTTGTTCGAGTTATCCCGAGTTCGAATTATCCGAGTTCGAGATATCTAAAGTTTAACTGTACATCTTGAGTCATGGAAAATGTCGTCTTCAATCTCTACTCTTAACCCTTTCCTTCATATAAATACCTTTTCTTGCAACTGCAAACATATTAGAACCAGGTCAGATGACTCCTATAGGAGCCGTCTGATCAGGGTCTACTCTGTTTTCTAATGGACTTTGATAGATATGTTCCTTTACTTTCTTAAATGGCTACAATGACCCACCTTCAATATTTCATTACAGCTATTTTGTCCATGAAAATGCAGTAGGTATTGACATTTGGAATAAACATAGAATAGGGAATTTGTTAAATGTAAGTGCTGTGTCAACCCTTTTAGATGCCAATTATACGCCGAGGTACTCATCAATTCGCTAATTACACCAACCCCTATGAGTCGCTTTTAAGCAACTGCGATGGTAAAAGAGTTAATGCTTTGCAACAAAAATCGTTCAAGCTTGATGTTGCTTGTTGGTTAATGAAAACAAATTGTGCACGTTAAAAAGCACCAGGGATCTATAATTTATTGTAATCGCTATCATTATCACTAATGGGAAATCTTCTGTCGTGTTTTACGTCAGTGTTTCCGAAAGCACTATCTCGTTAATTGAACAAAACTATTGACCTACTCTATTAACCTTTCACTCAATAGACACGCCTTTACAAATAGAGTAGACCCAGATCTGATGGTTCCTGAAGGAGTCATTTCACCAGGGTCCGGTCTGATTGTTTGCTTATGGACAAATATATATTCTACAGTTTTTGCCATGACTAAACAATTACTATCAATTGGCCATGTGCCATTAAAATATCTACGTAAAATTCATGATGTTTATTATTTCTTACATGAGTAGTCAGGGGGTAATGTCTTAAACCTTTACTCCATAAATACGCCTGTCTACGAATTTACAATTAGAGTAGACCCAAATTAGACTACCTGTAGGAACCGTCCGATCAAGGGCTGCTCTGTTTGCTTACATGTATAATACAATATAGATATGATTCTACAGTTTCCGCAATGGCCAAAATATATGTGTCCATGTGGTATTATAGCAATTAACCTAATTAACATTCATGATGCTTATTATATTTACATGATTATTCATGGACTAGACTAACGGCTTAACCCTTACTCTGTTCTATGTTTATTCCAATTTTCAATACGTATTGAAAATTCGTTGATAAAATAGTTATGGAAGGTTAAACGTTATAGCCATTATAGAAAGTAACTAAACAGATATATCAATTTCCATTTGCAAACAGAGTAGACCCTGATCAAAGGGCACCTATAGGAGCCGTATGATCTGGTCTCTCCTATGTGCAGATGCGTGATAAATCGTTTATATGGAGGAAGTGGTTAAACACAACAAAGGCGTATGTGTGACGAATCCATGGATGGTGAGGCTGACTACAAGTGCACGTAGGTTTTGTCAGTCATAAAGGTGCCACTGTTACATATAGTGTTAATAATTCAAGTTTATCGAGATAATAAAGTCAATTTAACCAATCAGGGTCCCGTTTTATGAACGATCGTACGACCAAGTTAATCGTTACTCCTAATTATCGCATATCACATATTCTAGCCGGCGACAATTAACCCATTTGATACCACGATCCCATATATGGGACGTAGGCAAACAGTGTAGACTCTGATCAGACGCCGCATAATGCGGCGTCTGATCAGAGTCTACACTGTTTGCTGATAGAAAATTCAATATAAAACAAAACAAACATGAACATTTAGACCAGACATCCCTTAGATAAAAGATAGACTAATCCAATATATAAGCATGGAAGAATCCACTGGGAGGAAATGGGTTAAGGTTAACTTGGTACAACAGAAAGTATCATACGTTCTAACATACGACGACTGAAGCAAGAAGTTATGATCGCTGTATGGTAATTTCTTATGATAATTTCTGTTGTGAAATCTTTCGTAATACGGACCAGTTCGCACTTGTGTATGGATGCTGTATCATCTTTATTTCGGGAAAGTATTAAGAAATAGGCTGTTTCGAAGTTAAAAGTTCTATCAGTATGAGTTACATATACATTTGTACACGAGGGAGGTTTGGTTTATAGCCATATTCTTCAACTGCAAGGTATGAATTAGAAATATATTTGTATATCATGTGGGTGTGGGTGTTTGTGTGTGTGTGTGTGTGGGGACTATATTCTGATTATTGCCGCTTTGGTACATATGAACGATATATGTTTTGAACCGATGTATACAATGAAACCATGATGTTTAATAACAATATTGTGAATTCATATTTGTTCCCGTGAAAACACTTTCTTAACCCATTCAGTGCCATGAAGACGGGTCTCTGATATCATATGCAAACAGTTTGGATCCAGATGAGACGCCGAGATCAAAACTGTTTGACACTCTGTTTTGTTTTTCTTGTTATAAAGAAATTGAAAAAGCGCCAACTTTAAATGTTGAAGCAGACGAAAATGTGTCTATCAGACGACAATGCTGGCACGGAAAGGTTCAATAACGCAGAAGGTTCAAGGTCATAAATATGAGTTAGATTATTGTGTTATAATAACACATGAACATATGAAGTTTTGACCGTGGCGGTACTGTAGAGTCATATCTACATAGTGTAAGCAAACAGAACATACCCTGCACAGGCGGTTCCTATAGGAGCCGTCTGACTGTGTCTACTCTGTTTGCAAAGGCATAGAAAGGCGTATTTATGGGGTAAAGTGTTAAATCGATATCGAAATACGTGGCATATCATCAGAATCGAAGCTGTTTGACATTTTATAAATAGCATCTCAAAAGTTAAATCAATTCCGAAATAGTAAATATACTGAACCAAAAAAGAAACCTGACGCTACGTAACTATGCACAGTCAGATTTCTTTTTTGGCTCAGTATATATACTGCAGCTGAGCCGATAAAAGCTAGTATCCATGCTTATAAAACTTTTAATTGAGTCTGAGTTCGTTCTCAAGTTTTTGATTGGTCAGAATTGAGCCTTTGGCTCAAATCTGACCAATCAAAAGCTTGAGAACTCAAATCTGACCAATCAAAAGCTTGAGAACGAACTCAGACTCAACTAAAAAGTTTTATAAGCATGGACCCAGGTAATGTTAAATGATAATGGTCCAATTTTTTGTATGACTATAACAGAATGTGTGTGACACTGATTTGTTTCTAAACCAGACTGAACAAAGACTTACAATATATATGTTACTGTGGGTCATTGTTTTAGGTGGTATTGGTTTATATACAATTACAGTCGATAAACCTGTGCCATAAATGATGATGAAATTACACTATATTGAATATGTTTGGTCATTCGTTCTTTCTGCAGTAAATGATTATTTACCCTTTCCCTTATATAAGCCTTTGTTTCAAACAGAGTATACCCTGATCAAACGGCTCCTTTATGAGCCGTATAACCAGGGCCTGCGCTGTTTGCTAATGAATTTATAATATATCAGACTCCACAGTTTCAGCCAATATCAAAACATCCTATGTGCGTATGCTATTATTAAAATTCAGCTAATGAATATTCATAATGTCATTATATCTTACATGCATATGCAACAGGGAAAGGATTAAGAATAAGAAAGTTGCTGAGTAACAGATACATTCAATTAATCCCAACTATATGCAGGACAAAAAAAGGACATATAGATCTACGTTATGACTTTTCACCCGTCTCAGTATCCAATGACAATATTCCTCTTTTAAGAGTTCTCATTGAGAATATGTGTTATACTGTATATATGTAGAGACTGACTGGTAATGTAACACGGCTCAATTAACACTTATCACCCGCCGTAAATAAACAATGTCGGCTCAAATTCGACCAAGCTCAACAAAAGCCATTGTCCAAGTGTCAAACAGTTTGTAATCTGATGATACACTGAAACGCAGGATCCAATATATTTGCCAACGCGAGTCTGGTCCTGAAGCGCTGGATAGAGGTAACATAATTATGTTATTTCTACCAATTCTACACTTTAGGAAAAATGGATGATCTCTCCGAATATTCAGATGAGCTGAATAGTAACTCGATGTATTCTCAGGATTCACACCTAAATACATGTATACTCAGATCGTTTTTGTATTCTTTGCGGAACCAATCATGGTATACTGTATTTGACATGAAAATGTTTCGTAACATAAGCCTTGGCTTAGTATGTGCAACAAAATCCACAAAATATAGCAATGTGTAAGAAGGGCGCACGGATATACTACTATCAGTCACATGATGAAATTACGTGATCATAACATGAATGACAGTACTCAATGAATACAGAAACGTCGCGTCGGATGATCTTATGCAGCGGTTAGGTAATCACGCCCATAACTGGGAGTGGTCAGTGTGATAAAAAGCATAGTGGGAAACGGCTGAAATGTCAGCTGCAACTGTATCATGAACTGGAAAAAGTGTTAATCCATTCCCTTATAGATACGCAATTCCACGCCAAAGCGAACTTATTCGATATCAGATTGATGCCATGCAAAGAATACTGCAGCGTCTACAACACTTTGATATATATTCTCTTAAAAAGGAAGGAGAGAACATGTCATTTTAGAATTGATTCAGGCATAATCTTTGGTAGACGATAGTTAGTCGGTGTTCCAACGGCTGACAAATGTTTGAGTCACCATAGTGGCAAAAAAGTTAAATACAAAAAATGTACATTTGAACTTATTTTCAATCAGCAAGATATGATTCAACAATAATGCAAACACTTAAGATACATGACAAGGTTTATATGTATTTGTTGATTGCAGTGGTTACACTCATTACAAACGCTCTTTTGAACTCAAAGAAAACTTTAAATTATCTTTAACACATTACCCCCTAGTGACGCATTTTTGCGTCTCTATAAAATTCATAGTGTGAAACCATTGTGATAAATAGAGCATGTACTCCTATTGGAGAAAATGCTCTACTTATCACAATGGTTTCAAACTACAAAATTCTAAAACTTTACTTTTCTCTAGTTAATGCTCCATTTCGGTAGATTAATTAATAAAGGTTGGGTCTAAAAATAGCCAAGGAGATAATAAGTTCATCGCCTAAGAAGTCACTGGAAAACAGCACATAGGGCAGTTGTCGAATTCGTAATTACCCTTGCAAACAGTTTGGATCCAGATGAGACGCAGATTCTGATTAGGGGTCAAAGTGTTTGACATACCACTTTCGTTTTAGAGAATAACCTAAATAAAACTGAAAAAAAAGACGATATAGTTTGCAGATGAAAATGTGTGAGTCAGAAGAGTAAAGTATTTATACATGTATATGATATACTGCAGAACCTGTCTTAATCGACTTTCTGATAGTGATTGGACACAGGAATCTTAAAAAATAGGTTGTTGCTTAATGCAGGGCAATAGTAATACAGAAAGCTCCCAATGATATTTCTGCATTCGTTTTGAGCTGCATTAACGTACGACCTGTCTTACAGACCCTTACGTATATCTTATTAATGGCTTAAGACAGGTTCTACTGTATCGGGAACATAGAGATGACTTACAAACTGTATAATGTATGAACACTAATACAAACTGTCTAATGTATGAACACTATTACAAACTGTCTAATGTATGAACAGTAATACAAACTGTCTAATGTATGAACACTATTACAAACTGTCTAATGTATGATTACTATCAACATATATCCTGCCATACAAAGTCTGCTTGAAGTACGTTATGCTTGGTTTTCAATTACATCCGATTCAATAACCCTTTCCTCCATGAATACTCGTGTAAAGATAATGACGTCATGAATATTAATTAGACTGCTTTTTGTTATGGCATATGAACACGAAAGCTTTTGGCCATGACAGAAACTGTACAATTTTAATCGTTATCTTTGCACAAGCAAACAAAGCAGACCCTGATCAGACGGCTTCTTCGGGAGCTTCTGATCTTGGTATACCCTGTTTGCAAAGGCGTAAAAGGCATAATTATTTATGGATGAAAAGTAAAGTAAAGTACAGTGAACCCTCGTTACAACGGAGGTGTATGTTTCCAGACATTTGCTAGTATAACGAGGTTGCCGTTATAACGAGTTTAAATATGAAAGGAATCACATGGCCAGTGTTAAACTAATACCAACAGGTGAACGCTTAAAGCTCCGTTCTGGAGCTTTTTGCACTTATTGTGTTCTGCATTAAGCGATCACCTGTCAAATTGACATTGTACATATTTATTCAGTGGTTGTTTAAAAGACTTAACGATAATGTTGTTTCAATGCATACTGCCGGTATAACGAGGGTGCCATTGTAACGAATGCCGGTACAATGAGGGTTCACTGTGCCTAGTCATAGTCTACTTTCAGTCCGAATGACAGCTCAGTCGACTGTATATTTACTGCCCTGGTCATTGAGTCATTCGCCTAGAATATTGAGCATTGCTAACATATGGCGCAATCATGCAGCCGAAGTACCGGCTAGTGACCCACACAGGTACCCATTTTAAACCCTGGGTGGAGAGGATGTGCGAGTGGGAGACACCGAAAATCGTCTCTGAAATTTCCGGGAGGGACCGGGCTTTGAACCCCGGACCTCCGGATTGATAGTCAACCGCGTTACCACTAGACCACCATACACCACAGTAAATGGTTAATGCATTTATAAGCATATTGTCTGATTGAAAAACAGGATTGAACCTGATGACATGCCGAGTTACTCGGCGTCTCATCTGGTTCTAAGCTGTTTGCAAATGTAACTACGTTTGCAAGAATAACGGTTACGCCTGTTTTCAACAGAGTATATTCCAATATCTATTTCATTTCGCAAATACAACCCAAACCGGAAGACGTTGCAAAAGCAATGTATGCTTTAAATAAGGCGTCACGCAGAATACCAATCAAGTAAACAGCTCTGTGGTTTTTTCATTGGGTCTATTTGTGAATGTGTTGGAATATATCAAACGTTCAATTTTGTAACCAACACTAAATAAAAATAGACATTTGTAGCACATAAATGTGGTAAAGAAGACTGTAAGGTCCGTTTACCTTCCAGCTAGCTTGCGGTTGGTCGATGTTTTTACTCGGGTGTTCTTATGTGCTCGAAACAATACAATTTCTTCTATGCACTGAATATCCTCTGGGGTCTTCTGTCATCTGTAATTAGCTGGACATAAAATACTTACGTTTAGGCAGATGGTTGATTCGTGTGATTGCTTCGTGCTGGTTTTACCCTACATGAAGCAGACACATTATACTAAATTGAACGTCCACTTAAGAGGGGTTTTACTGTAAGTATTGATAATGTACATTTGCTTGTACAATTGTAATAAATACTGCAGTTTATCCATATGTTATTGAATACAGGTTAACTATTTCAATGCAGGGAATGGACACACGGGTATTTGCAAACAGTGCAGACCCATACCAGAGGACATGTAGAGGAGCCGCTGATCAGGGTATGCACTGCTTGCCGATCATAATGCTATAGCTAGTGTAAGTATGTAAATGTAGTGGAATCTATAGTTGAACATTAGGGGTTAATTCACTGTGTTCATTCAGCGTTCAAAGGGTTAATGCCTTTTTATAACCTTATAATCAACGTTGTTGAAGTTTCTACAGAATACAAAATTACGAAGAAGAAGCAATTTAGTTCCACCTCGAGGGATTTATAGATTAACCCGTTACCTCATATTGACGACTTTTGACGATTCTGTAAAAGTCACTTTGTGAAACCATTGTGATAAATAGAGCATTTGCTCCTATAGGAACAAATGCTCTATTTATCACAATGGTTTCAATCTACAAATTTCTAAATTTTCCTTTTCTCTAGTACATGTAAATGCTTCATTTCGGTAGATTTATTCAAAGAGGTTGGATCTAAAAATAGCCTATGAGGTAATGGGTTAAGGAACAAAAAGCGTGACATTTATATGAGTGTTATCTTATTACGTAATCAAGCATTTGAAAAACATTCCCGTCCGAAATCCATAATTGACAATCTAGTGAGGACAAGACTAGTTCACCCCTTTGAAAGTAGGTAACACCATATCAATGTACTTGTTTCATTCAGTTCGAACACATTATAAGCTAATTTTTTCAGCTAATGGCAATACGAGTAAGGTGTCCCTTTCTGCACATTTTGTGACTTTATCGTTTTTTGTTTTGTCTTTCAAACTACAGAAAACTGTACTACTTCCATATTATCATATTATAGATATAAAACAGCAGCAATATGTCGCCCTATAGGATGGGTAATAACGTATACCAAAGAATTACAAAGCATAATGAACACATGATTATGCCTGAGATTTGACCGACTACAGTGCTCCCTCCCTATAACGGCCCTCTCAATAACGATTCCCTCCTTACAACAACGCATGCCACTGTTTCCGAAACAACAAGGCTCCAGAAACAACTTTTTTCCATCGTATTTTCTTTATGCCTCCATCAAACCCTATGTTGTAACCACTCTTTAGAATCGTCACTTTGTGACGATTCTAAAGAGTGGTCACAACATAGGGTTTGATGGAGGCATAACGGTTTTAGTTCTAGAAATAAACCTTATCTGGGGATCTGCAAACAAGCTAATTATGTTTGATTTTCCCTCCCTATAACAACTCCCTCTGAACAACACATACAATCTTCGTATCCCAAAGGGTGTCGTTGTAGAGAGGGAGCACTGTATGTGTCTAATGTATACACACGTTCCTAAACATTCCTTTGGTTTGTAGATGTCAAGTGTGCTTGTCAACTCGTCGAAAATTGAAAAATAAACATAAATAGCAAAATCTTAATGCTTAGCTGTTGACAAAATAATGTCTACTAAATTTCTGATCAGTTACAAGTTTCACTTACAACTATTTATCGGTCGTCAATGGGTTTGGATTCTGATGCGACACCGATGCTGGTGAGATGACTCATCCAGGGCCTACCTATTTGAAAATCTTAGTCAGATTGTAATTTGATTGTTGCAGCGGAATCAATATTAACGGAATTTGAAATTACTCAGCAAGTTACAATATATATATGCAATTGTACACTTTCTGCCATGTACAAACTTGTCCTTGCTCATATGCTCAGCAAGTTACAATATATATGAATGCAAGTAACTTTTATTTCATTTCAAAGACGATACATAGTACTGATTTCAATTAGAAGCAGCGAGCACGATTTATATATATACAGTAAAACCCCGCTAATACGACCACCTAAAAGAGGTATAATTATGGGTGCTAGATGCAGGTGGAAGCTTAATACAGGACAAAAGCAATGCAGAAAGCTCCTAGAGGAGCTTTTCTGCATTACTTTTGTCCTGCATTAAGCAACCACCTGCTCATAAAGACACCAATGTTTATTCATTAAGTGGTCGCATTAGCGGGGTTCTACTGTATATATATATAGATCGTGCTCGCTGCTTCTAATTGAAATCAGTACTATGTATCGTCTTTGAAATGAAATAAAAGTTATTTGCATTCATACTGCTATGCACAACATTTCCACATCCCGTAACCCAAATTGATGATGACCTAGTTTATGATTGACCTAGTTTATAATTGTATTTCTTATAGACAGATATAAGTCTCTGCAACTCTAAACACAACAATCATACACAGAATATATTATCGTGGGCCTGTGATATCCCGTGAGCATTCGCACACTTTGTGGGAAAGTAGTTCCTCTTGACATTTACGCGGATGTATGCTGAATTGCCTATTGGTTCGTCAAGTGGTCCAATGCTATTTCTAAAAGCTTGTTATACTTACAAGTAATTCTGTTTCCTTCATTATAGGGTACATCCCTTTGTATCAGTCGTTTGTCTCCTCGGGATGTATACCAACATGTAACACAATGAATTAACCATATTCATGTATGAATACATCATCATGACTATTTAAATAAATATATAAATAAACTTCATTCTCAGTGTTGTTATACTTTCTGATCCTTCGAGATCATGAATTTCGGTACTTTTTTGTTCTGAAAATTGAATACCGCTTAAGCCGGTGCTAGGGGGCGTGAGCAGTGTTGCACTTTCCATTACTGCTCATGAACAGACTCAATAAAACCGAGTCTGTAATTTTCTCCTTTTGTGTTGCAATTTTTGCTTTCGGGGGATCACCTCTCTTCAGAATTTATTCTTTCATTATTATCAAATACACCAAAATCAACACCAAATAATTAGGCAAAATCCATTTATAATGCTAACTGGATTAATTAGTCTGATGTCATAAGTAATTTTGATGAGAAATTGCATGAACTTTTACGCTATTTGTTTTTCTATATATGTATTTAATTATGTAGTTTTGTTTCTCTGTAAACCATGTGTCCTTTATCTTTGCAATATTGAATTTGCTATAAACGCCGTTGTATGTTATAAAATGTTGTAATTGTAAAGAAAGTCAATTATTAGAATAAGTGAAGAATGTGAGCACGGGATTGTGTTTACCGCGATACTATAGAATCTTACTTATACTATATTATAAGCAATATGAGCAGATCTTGGTCCAATGGCTACTGTAAGAGCCGTCTGATCTGGAACAACTGTATTTGTAAAGCTGTGAAAATGTGTGTCTCTGGTGAAAAAAGGGTTCATAGCATCGAGTTATGTGGCACGTGTTCGGTTTACTGTATGTAATAATGGACCTTCGCTTTTATGTGTCTAGATTACTTGGCAGTATCCAAATACATGTGTCATCCTATCGAACATAGAACAGAAGTCAGACTGAAAATGACACAGAAGCAGAATTCATACAACGCATATATAGTGACTACAAACACACACCGCTTTCACAGAACGTTTATCTGCCAGTTCACCGCCGAAAGAATATCTGCACTATATGTCACAGTGCTATTAATCCTTTATTCCATAAACCGCCTTTCTATATGCCTTTGGAAACAAAGTAGACCCAGATCAGCCGTCTGATCCGGGTCTGCTCTGTTTGCTTATGATATAATATGGATATGTTTCTACAGTTTCTGCCATGTTCAAAACCAACATTGCGTGTCATTGACCCCTTTTATAAGAATAAATCTAATTGATATTCATGATATCATTATTTGTTATATGAATATTCATGGAGTAAAGGGTTAAAACACCATCAAAACAAATCACAAGATAAGACGCCATAACGTACTCAAAAATAAGATAAGACATAGCGTCAACGAACACCTTACTATAAGGTATTGAATTGGTTTGGATGGGATAATGAATTTGATGGTTCATTCTATGAGAACCTCCAAGAGTAATTATCTACGGACCCGATATATATACAGTTCATCTCTGTGTTCTGGAAAACGACAATAAATGACATATAAACAGAAATCGTTGCCACATACTTTATCTCTGCCTCTATCATTTACCTCCATGTAATTTGAGACTCAACCCTTCTCTTGCTGAATTTTAAAATACATTTCTCCCTCTTTACCCATGTCCTGTATATATCTTCACTGTGTACACGTATTTCGCTGTGTAATGACTGCTGTGGAGTGCACTGGTTGCACAATCAACTTGTACATAGTGCACACCCTGATGAGACAGCTCCTGCAGGAGCTGTCTCATCTGGGTCATCACTATTTACAGGTAGGTATATTGACGTGAACAGCAGGCGAAGGGTTAACGTGCTTCTTTCTAATTTTATATGGTTGTGAAACTTAATTCTTGCACAAAACGTGCTGTTGTAGTCCCGCTAGACCATGTATTAACAAGGCGATTCTCGTGCGCACGCGCTGTTGTTGACCGGTTTTAATTATACCTATTCGGGGCCTCGGGTAAACAATGGACTCGAATGCTATATATATGATAGCGTTTTGGACTAAGCCAGGCGAACAGTGCGAGTATTTCAAGGGCACCGACAATGAACTGTTTCAGTGATAGACATATTGAATGAAATTCCGTGTAAACGATATTTGATACACTCATGAAATGACGTTAGAAAGAAAACAGTGGCCCGGAAACAGCATAAATCGAACGAAGTGTCAAAGAAGTGTATATTTTCGCTTGTATTTGGAAGATTTAAATTGATACAGGAAAGCAGAAAATGGGTTTTATGCAAGAATATCGTTAATACACGTTTGTTACGGGCAATAACATCTGCAGTGTCCCTTGGGAATGTTGTTGCCCTCGCCCTTCGGGCTCGGGCCAACAACAGTCCCTCGGGACACTGCAGATGTTAATGCCCGACAAAACGTGTATTAACCCTCTATTGTCACTAGGGAATATTTTGCTAAACAATATCACCTCTACCAAGATATCATGGTCGTTGTGGTTATGTGGTTGCCTTAATATTTCGAATCCAAAACGCGACCTTTCAGATATATGCAACCAGGTTGGATTCAAATGAGGATCAGGATCCAAGCTATTAAAAACTCGGTCAATAGGTAATCGAAAGTTTTAACGAATTGAAACAAGTATATTGTGTAACTCGGCAGAGTTTGAGCAAATATATTTAAGTGCCGATTGTATCTTTGGCAGGTAACTGAGTCATTAAATTAACAGATACGGCCATTATGAGTTAAAATCAACGTAGCGCTTTGAAGGGGAGAACTTAACCCATGCTCAAAAATGGGAGAAAACTGTTGTTGAATCATGATTCATACTCAACGGTAAGAATATCAAACATGTAGTCGCCAATGCCTCGTGTCTGGATGATTATCATTGGACGGGATATTCATATCCTACATGATAACAAATGGTGGATTCTTATATTCCAATGCATATTTTGCTAGGGACCATATTGGCTAACCCAGTAGGGTAGTTAAGAAACCCGTGTCGCTGGAACTTTTAAATAAGGATCCTGGATGTAAGCAACTGTCTGCGAAACCATATTTCTTTATTAATTGTATTTACTTGAAAGCCATCATGTCAAATGTAGTATAATATTTATGTTCGTTTACCCTTATCATGTCGACCATGACCTCATCCTTATTTGCAAACATAATAATTGGATCCAGATGAGATGCTGAGTCAAAGCTGTTTGACTAGTTTGACAAATGTTTGAACGAAACACGAACACGTGAATCCTTGCGGCATATCAGAGATTGAAAACATGTTTCGGTACGGTTCCCTTAATCCTTTTTCTCATGAATGTTCATATGAGAAACAATGACTATATAAATAAGAATTACTATGCTAGTAGTTTGGAAGTTCAGCTGTATTTTGGCGAGTTGGAAAAGTTGTTAAATGCGAGCCTTGGCGAGCATTTAACTACTTTTCTGACGAGCCAAAATACAGCTTA
Organism: Azorinus chamasolen; assembly: GCA_963576725.1. Classification (NCBI taxonomy): domain Eukaryota; kingdom Metazoa; phylum Mollusca; class Bivalvia; order Cardiida; family Solecurtidae; genus Azorinus; species Azorinus chamasolen. The sequence goes on from OY755244.1 coordinate 27,564,786, forward strand.
ACTTCCAAACTACTAGCATAGTAATTCTTTTATCATGCAACACCCATGAAAATGGAGAAAATGAAGAAAAAGAAAGATTGATTAAGCGATTTCGTCCCCTGAATGAAAATACATGTAAGTGCGATATATGTGACGTCATGTGGGCGTGCAGTGACGTCATCGAATTTTACAACATAAACAAACTTGATTTAATCATTTTATCTGGACAAATAGTTGAGACAAAGGTGAGCAAATGTGTTAAATTTGATGTTTATGTTTAATTATTCCTTTTTCGTCCTTCTGTTTTCCTCCTTTTGGCTGAACCAAACTTGCATCCCAGTGGGGTCAGTACACATGTACTATACCTCACAAAATACAGCGTCGACTTGGAAAATATTATGCTAGTAGGAAGTGACTGTATTTCGTGACGTTGCATGATAAATATTAATAAGCGGAAGATTTATAATGGTATATGAGCAAGGACAAGTTTGTCTTTTTCTCATGAATATTCATATGAGAAACAACGACTGTATGGATATTAATAAGCGGAAGATTTATAATGGCATATGAGCAAGGACAAGTTTGTACATGGCAGAACATGTACAATTAGATCTATATGTTTCATAAGCAAACAAAAGAGACCCTGTTCAGTGCTGTCTGATCTGGGTCTACCCAGTCTGCCAATGCGTCAAAGGGCTTCTATATGAAGTAAAAGATTAAAATGTATGTTAACATTAAGTGTATATATACAGTAAAACCTCTCTATAACGACCATTAAATTGTCTGCCTTGTTTGCTTAGGCAGGTATAATTCTACAGTTTCTGCCATGACAACAAATTCCCGTGTTAATACGCCCTTTTAGAACTTGATCTAATTATTTCCTATATGGATATTCAAGGAATACCGAATATATGTATATCAATGAAGTCATGTGTAACAGGTCTGTCACATGTAAACGTGCTATAAAAAACTAACCCAGTTTATAGTTTACATGCTTTATAACACTTTTATTAATATAAGATCGTGATAACTGAATTTATATCTTATGAAATGTTGATAAGTGCGGTCACATCTGCTACATTGTTATAAATATTCCCCAGGTAGACGTGATCGATTAGATGAGATTGATCATCTTAGTAATATGTCATATGACCACACATTGAGGTATTTAATCACAAAGTCACCAGGCTTAAAATGATCCACTCTAATAGAATAATCAAAGAGACCAAATGTGTGTTTGTATTCTTGCTTTACTGACAACACTACATACACAACACTACCAAACCCATCAGGCAAATCTATGTTAGAATAACTTATTCATTTGCTTCATAAATACGCCTTTCTACGTATTTGAAAACAGAGTAGACCCATACCAGAGGGCTCCTGTAGATAGGAACCGTCTGATAGGGTATACTCTATTTGCTTACGATTAAATATAGTTATGACCCTACCGTTTCTGCAATAGCGTTAAAAGAGAATACGCATTAATCTAAATCATATCCAGAACACCGTTATTGCTTAACCCATTACCTCATACGCTATATTTAGATCCAAACTTTTTGAATAAATCTATCGAAAAGGAGCATAAACTAGAAAAAAGGAAATTTGGAAAAAGTGTAGTTTTGAAACCATTGCGATAAATAGACCATTTGCTCCATTGGAGCAAATGCTCTATTTATCGCAATGGGTTCAAAAAGCGAGTTTTATAGAGGTGTCAAAAGGCGTCAATATGAGGGAATGGGTTAAATGAATAGTCATTGCAGAAAGGGTTAAACAACATTACACTGCTGTAAAATCAATCTCTGGTTAAATGTGTATCTGGTGCAAATAAGACTACTTGCAAATTGACCAAAAATTTAAAAACCAATTTATCAAGTGTTATGACACAATCTGTTAACCGAGTGTCAAACAGTTTTTGGATCTTGATAAGATGCCAAGTTACACGGCGTACGTGTTATCTGGATCCACGCTGTTTGTAAATGCGACTCAGGTCGAGACTGAGGGATAAGAGTTAATCAAGACCATTATATAAATGCAACCATATTCATATTTTTAAAGTACACGGCGATGAAGGTAATAGCCTCCAACTATTATCTAAAGAGAAATCGTGTTCTACTTTCTGTAATAGATCGATTGCATGTCTAATGTCATTGAAAGCATCAAGAGATTTATGTGAATGTGATTTTGCTTTGTATTTTATAACGGCACAATGTTACGACATAGAAGGTTACGTGTTTGTATTTTATGGGAGGTAAACTATGTCAAGGACGTCTGCCATATTTCCCGACGTTATAAGTTGTCAACATATTTGTATTGTCGTTATAGGCTACACAGTGTTCCGAAACAGCACATCCAAGTTACAAAGCTAAGGTTGGTTTACACTAATTACATTGACAAAGAACAAAAATAACTGTATCCACCTCTATGGCGTACTTAACCCTTCTCTTGCTGAATTTTCAAATACATTTCTCCTTCTTTACCCATGCCCTGTTTTATAATTATATATATCGTCACTGTGTACACGTATTTCGCTGTGCAATCACTGCTGTAGAGTGCATTGCTTACACAATTAACTTGTAAATAGTACAGACCCTGATGAGACAGCTCCTGCAGGAGCTGTCTCATCTGGGTCTTCACTATTTACAGGTACGTATATTGACGTGAACAGCAAGCGAAGGGTTAACTCTTTCACTGCCAATGTCGCGTCTGTGATTACCTACTTAACCCGGCGTCTTATCTGGATCCAAACTGTATGTTATTGTGACTGTTTCGAAAACCAATGAAGAAAAATAAAAACACATTAAAATTCATAGCAGATGACAAGGTTTGCAGACGACAAAATGTGGGAGCGAAAGATAAAAGCTATCCAGATCGCCTTTCAATGACATTTGAACCATTTAGCTGCGTGTGCTTTGCGTAGTCTAGATTAGTTTTGTGTCCTTTCGAACCAAATGCGTTTCAAATCTAATGATCTTAGTCTAATCAATTTCTAAACAATAATAGAAACTGTAGCTGCAGTCCATGGTCAAAACTGGAATCAATAAAATACAAATTCAGTTCCAATGTAGCATGTAGTTCTTTAAGTTTTCTTAAACACAGAGATAATTTCCATAGGGGTTCTTGAAGCTATTCCGATATCCAATTACACGTGCTAATGGATGCAGCAGATAACCCGAGGCGCAACACGATTCATAAGGTTAGTCTCTTCCAGTAATCAAAATATTCTCAGAAACACAAATAACACTTTGCAATTGTGGTACTCTTTCCTTGTAAATATTCGTTTACATATTGGAAACTGGTCCTGTATTTGGCGGCTATATATTGATATATATTAATCCATCAACTTTCACCCTGGATTAAGCTGCCTATTCACTCATTGGCTATTTTAGACACAACCTCCTCTTTGAACAAATTAACGAAAAAGAAGCATTACCTAGAAAAAAATAAAAGCTTAGAATTTACTAATTTTGAAAACAATGTGATAAATAGTGGATTTGCTCCCATAAATCAATTGCTCTATTTATTACAATGCTTTCAAAATATGACGTACAGAGGTGTCAAAAGGCGTCAATATGAGGGAATGGGTTAACTAATAGCATTGATAGTATTTTGAATGTCCGTTTAGAGAGGTTTTACTGTAGCATGCTTTAGGAAACGTAATATCCCGTGAGTACTGCATTTGTTTATATACCCGGCATTGTGTTGTACAGAGAATAAGATTGTTTATCATTTTTACATATACAGACTGATATGGAAAACTGGGCAAAAGAAAACTTTCAATTTCAGTCATGTTCAATTTGATAAAACGGAATCTGCCAATTTTATTATTTCATTTTTATTGCAGCAGCAACCAGTGTCATTCAGGTATAGTGTTATGTTAGCCACTTTAAAAATGTCACTCCTATGGGAACCGTGAAAGGATTCATCAGCTCCTATGTCATGATTTAAGACACTGTATCGGGGGTTAAACCGGTTTATGGGCGCCAAACCTCACACTTATTCCATCCCCACCCTAAAAAACAAACAGTGTAAATAAACGTATCCCCTCTCCGACTAAACTACAACAACCGCGATGGCAAATACAGTGGTAAAGTGCATGTATAACGAAAACATTTAAGTGAACAAACTGTATCCACCTATCGCTAGTGTACTCAATGTTTGTTTTTTTTGATTGAGCTGCAGAGTAACCCTTCTCGTGCTGAATTTTCAAATACATTTCTCCTTCTTTACCCATGCCCTGTTTTATAATTAAAAGTTTTAACGAATTGAAACAAGTATATTGTGTAACTCGGCAGAGTTTGAGCAAATATATTTAAGTGCCGATTGTATCTTTGGCAGGTAACTGAGTCATTAAATTAACAGATACGGCCATTATGAGTTAAAATCAACGTAGCGCTTTGAAGGGGAGAACTTAACCCATGCTCAAAAATGGGAGAAAACTGTTGTTGAATCATGATTCATACTCAACGATAAGAATATCAAACATGTAGTCGCCAATGCCTCGTGTCTGGATGATTATCATTGGACGGGATATTCATATCCTACATGATAACAAATGGTGGATTCTTATATTCCAATGCATATTTTGCTAGGGATCATATTGGCTAACCCAGTAGGGTAGTTAAGAAACCCGTGTCGCTGGAACTTTTAAATAAGGATCCTGGATGTAAGCAACTGTCTGCGAAACCATATTTCTTTATTAATTGTATTTACTTGAAAGCCATCATGTCAAATGTAGTATAATATTTATGTTCGTTTACCCTTATCATGTCGACCATGACCTCATCCTTATTTGCAAACATAATAATTGGATCCAGATGAGATGCTGAGTCAAAGCTGTTTGACTAGTTTGACAAATGTTTGAACGAAACACGAACACGTGAATCCTTGCGGCATATCAGAGATTGAAAACATGTTTCGGTACGGTTCCCTTAATCCTTTTTCTCATGAATGTTCATATGAGAAACAATGACTATATAAATAAGAATTACTATGCTAGTAATTTGGAAGTTCAGCTGTATTTTGGCGAGTTGGAAAAGTTGTTAAATGCGAGCCTTGGCGAGCATTTAACTACTTTTCTGACGAGCCAAAATACAGCTTAACTTCCAAACTACTAGCATAGTAATTCTTTTATCATGCAACACCCATGAAAATGGAGAAAATGAAGAAAAAGAAAGATTGATTAAGCGATTTCGTCCCCTGAATGAAAATACATGTAAGTGCGATATATGTGACGTCATGTGGGCGTGCAGTGACGTCATCGAATTTTACAACATAAACAAACTTGATTTAATCATTTTATCTGGACAAATAGTTGAGACAAAGGTGAGCAAATGTGTTAAATTTGATGTTTATGTTTAATTATGCCTTTTTCGTCCTTCTGTTTTCCTCCTTTTGGCTGAACCAAACTTGCATCCCAGTGGGGTCAGTACACATGTACTATACCTCACAAAATACAGCGTCGACTTGGAAAATATTATGCTAGTAGGAAGTGACTGTATTTCGTGACGTTGCATGATAAATATTAATAAGCGGAAGATTTATAATGGTATATGAGCAAGGACAAGTTTGTCTTTTTCTCATGAATATTCATATGAGAAACAACGACTGTATGGATATTAATAAGCGGAAGATTTATAATGGCATATGAGCAAGGACAATTTTGTACATGGCAGAACATGTACAATTAGATCTATATGTTTCATAAGCAAACAAAAGAGACCCTGTTCAGTGCTGTCTGATCTGGGGCTACCCAGTCTGCCAATGCGTCAAAGGGCTTCTATATGAAGTAAAAGATTAAAATGTATGTTAACATTAAGTGTATATATACAGTAAAACCTCTCTATAACGACCATTAAATTGTGTTAATTAGTTGGTATTTAGGGCAGATGGTTGCCTAAAGCAAGGTGAAAGTAAAACAGAACGCTCTTATAGGAGCGGTCTGTTTTACTTTCACCTTGCTTTAAGCATCCACCTGTCTTTAACACAAAATATTTGATGTAATATAGTGGTCGTTATAGGGAGGTTTTAATATATATATATATATATATATATATATATGACTGAAAACTACCGTATTTCTCTCAAATATGTAACTGTGCATGCACTGAAAGGTATGTGTTGACTGAATAGCATTGGTAAATTGACATTGAATAAATAAGTCATAATAATGTGTTTCTATAAACAGAAATATATCATGTGTAATCAGAAAAGGATCATAATCGTGACTAAAAAACGAAAACATCGGTATAATATTGAATATTAATCAAGCAAATATCGCCCTACAAGGACAGCTTCACAAGTTGACGTGAGCGCCATGTTATAGTTGATAAACGTTCAGAAGACATTAATTATCTTCTTCACATGCAATATGAGTTGCCTAGATATCGGTGAGAATAATGTCAAAATAATTATATTTGATAATAAGTGGGCGATGTGTAATTTCTCACCAATATTTACAAAAACATCATTAACTGAGTGCATATTTTCCGTTATATTTATTCCGTTGCAAAGTTTGTGTGTCAATATTTTTGAATTGTTTTTTTGAAAACCATTCTGTCAATTTATATATCAACCATCCACTAAATATGAAACGTATATTTTGCAAACATACTCTTGATAAACGTACACATACTCGTATATAGCCGAATCTTCTCCAAACGTATCTGGTCACGAAATGTATGTATATTGATAGTTTTAAAAAGAAACAACCAGATGAGATGATGCTCAAACCTTAATCAATCTATTAAGTCCAGTGTGTATATGAAATTATAAAAAATCTAATTAATATTCATGACGTCATTATTTCTTACATGAATAGGCAAAAGGGTAAGGGTTAAAACAAAACTATATTCAACTGATTTAGTTTAAACATATTTTATTTCATTAATGTACATAAATCCACATATCACTATATATATATAACGATTGGATCGGAAGCAACATGTTTATTGGGATCCTCTCCTTGACGCATTATAACTACACTGGTGGACATTGTTTAACATATCATGACACAACTATGTCGGTGAGTACAACTCAAATAATTAGGAGAAAAAACATAAGAAAACGGTACATGAATGTGTCTGAAACATAACAGTGTCTCGGTAGACGTACAGAAGGGAATGTTATATATTCGATGGTACTTCTCTTACATGTACGTTTGAAGAACACAATGGACGTAGAACATCATTCATGACCAATATCATAGAAACAGCTGGAAAGAAAATAAAGAGAATGGAAATAATGTTGGTCAACATGATGGAGGCCAAGGGCCGGTGAGACAAGGAGTGCATACGACTATGGTCACCCTACTTCAAACAAGTCAAATAATGGAACTTAACCGAATCTTTTAGTTTCTAAAATGAACTTCTGCATCGCTTGAAATATGATAGTGTTACTATGTGGATCAAGTGATGGATCACCGTAAAGAAGGAGTTTCACTGTAACAGGCCGTAAATAGCTAATTGTATGTTTCAAGTGTGTAAGCTGGACGTGGTAAAGGGGGCATATAAGACAAAAGTGTTCAGTACTTTCGATATCACCACAAGAGCATAGCGGAGAGGCAACAATGTTTTTCTGAAACAATGGAAGGTTTAGTGCGCTACAATTTGTTCTCAACCGGGTATGGAGTATTTGACCCTGTCTTGTACCAGCATAGAAGTATAAAGGAACAGGGGTGGTGTCATTGTGGTCAATCGCAGATTTGAAGGATGACTTTGAAACAGAGCGTCTGACTTCTAAGGGGAGGGAGTTCCATTCACGAACAACAGAGGGTAAGAAAGAATCCGATTACAGTTTCGTCTTGGATTGCACAGTCTGCACATTGTTTTGGTTTCTTAAAGGATAATGACTTTGGTCGCCAACAAGTGGGGGAACAAGTGAGGATAGGAAATCAGGTGTTTCTTTATGAATCATTTTGTAAAAGAGAAGTTGTTTGTGTTTTCGCCTTCTTCGCTCGAGAGATTCCCATACTACTTCTTGTTCAAGATTCCGAATGGATATACGCTTAGTTGCTCCTGTGGCGATTCTTGCAGCCTCGTATTGGATCTTTTCAAGTTCATACTTCTCATTGTTTGTGCAAATATCCCACACGACATCTGCATATTCCAGCAATGGTCTAATAAAACTTAAGTATATTGTTTCGAGCGCTTTTCTATCCAAAACATATTTTAATTTCGCATTATGTTAATTCTTTCCCAGGCTTTAGATTTTATATAATCGATATCAGAATGCCATGATCCATCGTGTGATAAGTGGATTCCGAGATGCCTATGCATATCAACCTCAGTAATTTCTTTGTTTAACATTGATAAAGGAGGATGTACAGGCATAATGGATTTTCTAGAAATTTTCAGTGATTCGGTTTTAGTTGGATTAAAAGCAACAAGCCAAGATTTGGCCCAATCTGTTATTTTACTGATATCGCTATTCAATGTACTTGCAGCAGTATATGCATGTTCTACGATTAAATAAAGACTTGTGTCATCAGCAAAAAGGCGAATATTAGAATGTATATCTGTTACTATGTCATTAATGTATATCAAGAATAAGAGTGGTCCAAGTATAGAACACTGTGGTACCCCAGCATTTACAGGTAGAAAATCAGACTTGGCACCCGGAATTACAACACATTGTCGACGTTTATATAAGTAGTTAGAGAACCATGTACAAAGACGGTCTGATATACCAGTCGCTTTGAGTTTGACCAAAAGTCCCGCGTGCCATACCCGATCAAAGGCTTTGCTAATATAAAAAAGACGGCTCTGATTTCTTTTCCATCATCTAACGCTTTACAGAAAGCATTATACAGAAACGTTAACTGGTTGACGGTTGAGTCCCCTGGAATAAAACCAGACTGAAAAGAGAAATATACTTAATATCACGTAAGTAGTTAAAGACATGCTTAAACACGAGTCGTTCCAGTACTTTGTTCAAGTTACTAAGTCAACTGAAAGAGCTTGAATCCTGATGAGACGCCGATTTATTAGGCGTCTTATCTGAATCTACGCTGTTTGCAAACTTTAGTCAGGCCGGGGATAGTGAGATAAGGTTTAAAAACTCTTTTCACATTGTTGCCTTTGCTTTCGAAGGATCCCCTTCTTTCAGAATATATGTACTTCACAACTGCTGGTGTTATGTGTCTTAAAAGTCGTCCGATGCTTCATTCTCGGTGTTGTTATATTTTCAGGTTCTTCCTTACCACGCATTTCAATGTTTTAATTGTGAAAAATGAATACCGCTTAAGTCGGCGATAGTGGCGTTAGTAATGTTGCACTTTGAATTACTGCTCATGACCAGCCTCAATAAAATAGAGTTCGCAATATTGCTTTTGAAGGATTTCCTACTTTCAGAATTTACGTTACATTGTACTTTTACGGTATTCCAAGAGCTATCAAACCCTTGGTTCCTAGACACGGTTAGGGGCGCATGACCAGATTGATGAAAAGAGTTATATGTTTGCCATAATTTCGAGATAGTATAACTTTACTTGAGCGAGTTGAAGACGTTTTTTAATCCATTAATTCCAATGATCTCATGACTAGGTCAAAGGGTCCCTTGAGGAGATAACACGGTTTGTTGAACCGGTGGATGTCAATGGTTTGCGATTGGATGAGTTCAAAACTCTAATTTGGACGAATAAATAATATAGTAAAACCTCTCTAAACCAGACGTTCAATTTAGTATAAATATCTGTCTTGAAGACAGACGGCAGCGTAATGCCGGGTGAAAGTGATGCAGTCATCTACCTAAAAGTCTCTAAATGCTTTTCTACCTGAATTCCGGTTCAGATGCGTTTTACCGTATACGACTTAACGGGTTAAAGATACTGACATCAGTTCGAATAACAATGCTGTACGAGGAATTACGAGATTTCTACCATAAAATGTGTACAGACGAGACACCACACATGCCCAAGCCTGTTAGTGTTACGAGAAATTAAGAAATATGTACGGACAAGACACCGCACTTGCCCAAGCCTGTTCCAAGGTTGGCAAATAGTAAACAATAGGTTACACGTCGGTACGGTTTTATCACTCGATGTTCAAACTCATGAGCTATTAACACTGTCTTCCGGAAAGTGTAAATAAATACCTCAAATGTATAAACACGCGCGAGCACCATTATTCAACAAAGATTTCTAATAAAAGCACACGCGTGTAAATGAAGCTATATTTCAACTTTATTTAACCCCTTTCTTCATATAAATGCTTTTCACGCATTTGCATACAGAGTAGACTAAGATCATGAATATTCAGTAGGTACTGCAATTTGGAATAAACATAGAACAGGGGAAGGGTCATTTCACTCTATTTAAGCCTTTTAATAGTTTACAGAAATAGTAGATCCAGATCAGGTGGTTCATACCGGAACCGTCTGATCAGGATCTGCCTTGTTTGCTTAGGTAGGTATAATTCTACAGTTTCTGCCATGACAACAAATTCCCGTGTTAATACGCCCTTTTAGAACTTGATCTAATTATTTCCTATATGGATATTCAAGGAATACCGAATATATGTATATCAATGAAGTCATGTGTAACAGGTCTGTCACATGTAAACGTGCTATAAAAAACTAACCCAGTTTATAGTTTACATGCTTTATAACACTTTTATTAATATAAGATCGTGATAACTGAATTTATATCTTATGAAATGTTGATAAGTGCGGTCACATCTGCTACATTGTTATAAATATTCCCCAGGTAGACGTGATCGATTAGATGAGATTGATCATCTTAGTAATATGTCATATGACCACACATTGAGGTATTTAATCACAAAGTCACCAGGCTTAAAATGATCCACTCTAATAGAATAATCAAAGAGACCAAATGTGTGTTTGTATTCTTGCTTTACTGACAACACTACATACACAACACTACCAAACCCATCAGGCAAATCTATGTTAGAATAACTTATTCATTTGCTTCATAAATACGCCTTTCTACGTATTTGAAAACAGAGTAGACCCATACCAGAGGGCTCCTGTAGATAGGAACCGTCTGATAGGGTATACTCTATTTGCTTACGATTAAATATAGTTATGACCCTACCGTTTCTGCCATAGCGTTAAAAGAGAATACGCATTAATCTAAATAATATCCAAAACACCGTTATTGCTTAACCCATTACCTCATACGCTATATTTAGATCCAAACTTTTTGAATAAATCTATCGAAAAGGAGCATAAACTAGAAAAAAGGAAATTTGGAAAAAGTGTAGTTTTGAAACCATTGCGATAAATAGACCATTTGCTCCATTGGAGCAAATGCTCTATTTGTCGCAATGGGTTCAAAAAGCGAGTTTTATAGAGGTGTCAAAAGGCGTCAATATGAGGGAATGGGTTAAATGAATAGTCATTGCAGAAAGGGTTAAACAACATTACACTGCTGTAAAATAAATATCTGGTTAAATGTGTATCTGGTGCAAATATGACTACTTGCAAATTGACCAAAAATTTAAAAACCAATTTATCAAGTGTTATGACACAATCTGTTAACCGAGTGTCAAACAGTTTTTGGATCTTGATAAGATGCCGAGTTACACGGCGTACGTGTTATCTGGATCCACGCTGTTTGTAAATGCGACTCAGGTCGAGACTGAGGGATAAGAGTTAATCAAGACCATTATATAAATGCAACCATATTCATATTTTTAAAGTACACGGCGATGAAGGTAATAGCCTCCAACTATTATCTAAAGAGAAATCGTGTTCTACTTTCTGTAATAGATCGATTGCATGTCTAATGTCATTGAAAGCATCAAGAGATTTATGTGAATGTGATTTTGCTTTGTATTTTATAACGGCACAATGTTACGACATAGAAGGTTACGTGTTTGTATTTTATGGGAGGTAAACTATGTCAAGGACGTCTGCCATATTTCCCGACGTTATAAGTTGTCAACATATTTGTATTGTCGTTATAGGCTACACAGTGTTCCGAAATAGCACATCCAAGTTACAAAGCTAAGGTTGGTTTACACTAATTACATTGACAAAGAACAAAAATAACTGTATCCACCTCTATGGCGTACTTAACCCTTCTCTTGCTGAATTTTCAAATACATTTCTCCTTCTTTACCCATGCCCTGTTTTATAATTATATATATCGTCACTGTGTACACGTATTTCGCTGTGCAATCACTGCTGTAGAGTGCATTGCTTACACAATTAACTTGTAAATAGTACAGACCCTGATGAGACAGCTCCTGCAGGAGCTGTCTCATCTGGGTCTTCACTATTTACAGGTACGTATATTGACGTGAACAGCAAGCGAAGGGTTAACTCTTTCACTGCCAATGTCGCGTCTGTGATTACCTACTTAACCCGGCGTCTTATCTGGATCCAAACTGTATGTTATTGTGACTGTTTCGAAAACCAATGAAGAAAAATAAAAACACATTAAAATTCATAGCAGATGACAAGGTTTGCAGACGACAAAATGTGGGAGCGAAAGATAAAAGCTATCCAGATCGCCTTTCAATGACATTTGAACCATTTAGCTGCGTGTGCTTTGCGTAGTCTAGATTAGTTTTGTGTCCTTTCGAAACAAATGCGTTTCAAATCTAATGATCTTAGTCTAATCAATTTCTAAACAATAATAGAAACTGTAGCTGCAGTCCATGGTCAAAACTGGAATCAATAAAATACAAATTCAGTTCCAATGTAGCATGTAGTTCTTTAAGTTTTCTTAAACACAGAGATAATTTCCATAGGGGTTCTTGAAGCTATTCCGATATCCAATTACACGTGCTAATGGATGCAGCAGATAACCCGAGGCGCAACACGATTCATAAGGTTAGTCTCTTCCAGTAATCAAAATATTCTCAGAAACACAAATAACACTTTGCAATTGTGGTACTCTTTCCTTGTAAATATTCGTTTACATATTGGAAACTGGTCCTGTATTTGGCGGCTATATATTGATATATATTAATCCATCAACTTTCACCCTGGATTAAGCTGCCTATTCACTCATTGGCTATTTTAGACACAACCTCCTCTTTGAACAAATTAACGAAAAAGAAGCATTACCTAGAAAAAAAATAAAAGCTTAGAATTTACTAATTTTGAAAACAATGTGATAAATAGTGGATTTGCTCCCATAAATCAATTGCTCTATTTATTACAATGCTTTCAAAATATGACGTAAAGAGGTGTCAAAAGGCGTCAATATGAGGGAATGGGTTAACTAATAGCATTGATAGTATTTTGAATGTCCGTTTAGAGAGGTTTTACTGTAGCATGCTTTAGGAAACGTAATATCCCGTGAGTACTGCATTTGTTTATATACCCGGCATTGTGTTGTACAGAGAATAAGATTGTTTATCATTTTTACATATACAGACTGATATGGAAAACTGGGCAAAAGAAAACTTTCAATTTCAGTCATGTTCAATTTGATAAAACGGAATCTGCCAATTTTATTATTTCATTTTTATTGCAGCAGCAACCAGTGTCATTCAGGTATAGTGTTATGTTAGCCACTTTAAAAATGTCACTCCTATGGGAACCGTGAAAGGATTCATCAGCTCCTATGTCATGATTTAAGACACTGTATCGGGGGTTAAACCGGTTTATGGGCGCCAAACCTCACACTTATTCCATCCCCACCCTAAAAAACAAACAGTGTAAATAAACGTACCCCCTCTCCGACTAAACTACAACAACCGCGATGGCAAATACAGTGGTAAAGTGCATGTATAACGAAAACATTTAAGTGAACAAACTGTATCCACCTATCGCTAGTGTACTCAATGATTTTTTTTTTGATTGAGCTGCAGAGTAACTGTAGAAAAGTAATAACGGGTACGACAAAAACGAAATAGTAAAGACATCTGACGTCCTCCTTCCGTTTCTGGATTTAAGAGGTCGCCTTCATAGAGTACTAAACCTTTCTTGTCGGCGTACATGCAACGAGGCCAGCCAATTGTAAAAGGCTTGACAACCAAACATGCAGTATGTTGTAGTACTATAGGATCATATCGCAGATGTGCCTTGAGATTACATTGGTACTTGCCAATAAGTGACGGCGAGGGTTCAACTAATATTGATTGCACATGAAATGACATAAAAGATAACAGTTACTTTAACTGAAGTATGACTACATGCATGTAAAATGAAAACTACATTTAATCTGTGAAAACATTTGATAAAGAGTAATGACAAAAATAGGTATTTCCTTTATGCACTGCCTTTTTAGACAGTTTGTCTAGACAAGGCTGGTAAAGGCAAACATAGTTCTATAATTATGTGATGCTACGATGGGATAGTCTATACTTGCAACGTGTTTTTAAAATGCTTAACAATTACAAAACATCACTTGTACTCAGGGAGCCAGTGGGGTCTGCCGTGCACCCCGTAGACTTTTTTCTTGGGTACCGAAATGTTCAGAAAAGTCTCCTGAATCAGAATCGCGAATGTACTCAACTTTAAATTACCGGTATTTTAGGCTATGTGTATTGTAACCGTTTCCATGGCAACCCCCCAGCTTTCGTAATGATGACCCATACCTACAAATTCACCCATGTCACAGCTAGTTTTTATTTAAAATTATAAAAATTGGTACCAAATGGAAGATAAGACATTGTGTTTTTATTTTCAACTTGTTTTTTTAAATTACCTTATTTGCATACTCGTGAATATTAATGAGAACATTAAAAATAGTAAACACAGTATAGAAATAACATAAACCTTTTATTTTGTTATACTACACATATCAGAAAATAACTTCAAATGCAGTTTAACATGATGAAAAAAACCCAGGAAACACAATATCCAATTTGAGGACCAAAACATTAACTTTAAGTACTGTTTTCATCGTTTCCATGGTAACACCCCAGGTTTCGTAATGATGGCCCGTGCCTTCAAAATCGTCCATATCACAGCCAGTTTTTGTCCTAAACCTGTACAACTGGTATCAAATTAGAGATAGGACTTGTGCCTTTATTTCCAGCTTGTTTTTTTAATTGCCTTATTTACATACTCATGAATATTAATGAGAACATTACAAATAGTAAAATCAATATAAAAATAACGTAAATAATGTAAACTCTTCACTTTTTATCCTACAAATATCAGAACACAACTTCAAATGCAGTTTAACATGATGACAAAATCCTCAGAAAACAAAATATCAAATTTGAGGACCAAATGTTTAACTATAAGTAACGTTTTAACTGTTTCCATAGTAACCATTCATTTCACTCTGTTCACACATATTTTGTTAGTCGACACCTACCTGCAAAAATCTTCCATATCACAGAATGTTTTTGTGCTAACTGTATAAAACTGGTACCGAATTAAAGCCAATACCTTGTGCTTTTGTTTCAAGGCTATACTTAGGAATTACCTTATTTGCATACACATAAATATTAATTAGAATAATACAAAATAGCAAACAAATACTAAAATAACGTAAACCTCTCAATTTTTATCCTACCAATATCAGAAAACAACTTCAAATGTAGTTTAAATTGATAACAAAATACTCAGAAAGGAAAGTATATAAATTGATACCCAAACAATGAACTGTAAGTAACATTGTAACGGTTTCCATGGTAACCGAATTTTTCATAAAGTTTGGAAATTTGACATCTACCTGTAATACTCCGCTAGATCTCAGTTATGTTTGATGAATCATAAAATCAATAGTTACATAGATATGAGGCATTGCTTTAATAGTAAATATTACTTTTCTGATATGAACTAATTTGCATATGTATGAATATTTATGAGAACAGTAATAGATGTTGAAATTTTCGACATACACCAGCCTTTCTCTTATAAAGCAAACAGAAATGCAAATTGGTTAGCTAAAAGTACAAAAATGAGTCATGCAGGAAACACCACATACAGAACAAACACTCGCCCGAACAGCAACACAAGGAAACAGCAAATGTACATAACTAGAAAAAACAACAAGAGACGCACAAAGGCAAAACAAACATACAATAGGAGGAAGATGGAAGTACCGCCTTGGAACGATCAGTGACAAAAGTCACTGGGGTTTTAAACTGGTTTATGGGCGCCCAACCTCACACTTATTCCATCCCCACCCTAAAAGACAAACAGTGTAAATAAACGTATCCCCTCTCCGACTAATCTACAACAACCGCGACGGCGAATACAGTGGTAAAGTGCATGTATAACGAAAAACATTATAAGTGAACATACTGTATCCACCTATCGCTAGTGTACTCAATGATTGAGCTGCAAACAGAGTAACTGTAGAAAAGTAATAAAGGGTACGACAAAAATGAAATAGTACAGATATCCGACGTTCTCCTTCCATTTCTGGATTTAAGAGGTCGCCTTCATAGAGTACTAAACCTTTCTTGTCGGCGTACATGCAAAGAGGCCAGCGTGATTGCCAACTGTAAAAGGGTTCACAACCAAATATACAGTATGTTGTAGTACTACAGGATCATATCCCTTTTTAATTAAATGTTTAACACATTTGATGAACAAAGTGAGAAAATGGGTATGTCCAATAATTTTACGAAGTTTGTAAATCACATCACCATAAAATTCAGGATGTGAAATACCGTGTGAAATAAAGTTTACAATGATCACTGAATATCACCAAGAGTGTTAGATAAATAAATTTGGGACAAATAATATAGCACTAATGGTGATTAATATGTTTCCTTGGCAACCATTCTAATCTCATTGTTCATATTACAGAGTGTTTAAATACCTGCAACATACAAATATATTGCGGCCTACTATGGCGATAATTATAAATGATATAAACACATACCCGGTAGTTGACGTATGAATCTTAATGTTTGGTTTACTTTATGCAAATTACATTATTTGCATCCTAATGAATATTAATTAGTGATAAGAAAACAAAGAGAAACAATATTGAAACTAACATGTTTGGCACCATGCCGAGCACAACATTACTCAATTCTCCAAATATAGCTTGCAATAATAAATGTACCTTTTGGTGACGAATAAATAAATTTTATGTCTAAAACTGTTACCAAAATGACCATGCATTGCTTCCGTGGTAACTTTTAAACGCCAAATTCTTATGAGACCCCAAATAATCTTCTGTTTTTGTTTTAAAGTGTTAAGAAAACAAAGAGAAACAATATTGAAAATAACATGTTTGGCAGTATGCCGAACACAACATTACACCATTCTCCAAATATAGCTTATATATTGGATCTTCTAAAAACATCAAGAGACGAACAAAAACAAAACAAACATACAATAGGGGGGAGATGGAAGTACTGCCTTGGAACGGTCAGTGACAAAAGTCACTGGGGGGGGGGGGGGTAAACTGGTTTTTGGGCGCCCGACCTCATACTTTTTATTTTAGCAGGTTTGGGCAACTCTTGGGATGTGTTTGGAGATCTTGTGCAAGAATTGGATGAATTTACGTCTGCAATGTATGGTAACCCTAGATTTCGCAATTAATTGATATTGTTTAAGGAGAAGAGTGAAGATGCACTGCGCAATGTTGATATGGGAACATTACCCCCTTGTAGGGTCTGCTTGATACAGCACATTTGAATTATCAGTTGATACTTTGGAAGAGATATCACTTTCCCGACCCAGACATTCCCCGTGTTTTAGAGAAGAATGGTTGTCAAGATGTAATTCTGACAGTCAATCAACAGAAACGATTACAGTGTGGCCTATAATAAGGGTATCAACAGCAATGGTATCATCTTGACCTCTTATCAGAGTATTACCTTCGCGCTCAGAAAATACGGAATCCAAAACCGCCATACAAACCCGTACACCCTGCCGAAATACCGTGTAACTAATAGTATCCCGATGAGACTTACTCCAAGTTACTGGATTCAAGTTGCTGCAAATGCAAATCATGTCACGATTAGCAAATGGGTTAAAATACGTTTAAGTTTCGTAATCTGTTATAGATTACAAAACCCTAACGTGACGTAACCATATTGCAATTTATCCGTATGCCACCAACACCATCATTCAAACGTTGCTCCGAATACCAATATTATTAGTTGCACAGGTCTTTGACTTTTTGTACGGGCTGGTTTTTCCTGTGATGATACAGCATCTACACCGGTCATACCAGTCAGTACAACTTGTGTAACGAATCCATTACCAGTAACAGTTTAAAGTTACCAGAAGAGATATTCAGTACATATGTGGAATATGGTTAGGTATATCGTGCTAGCGCTTTGTAATCCGAAATATCGCATTTTTCAAGCCATCGGAGTAGTATAAAATGCAAGAAACACCACATGATAGTTTCCTTTGTGTAATTGATTTTGGGTAACCTCCGATATCTTATCAGGAACTATACGTATATCAGTACCGGACACATAGCAGGAAGTGCAGAGGCACATTGCATGATACTAAATATTTATTTTGGTGTCGACATATAAATGAAGATCTATAACATCACTACTTTCGACATGATTTCGTATCATTTGTTTTCGAACAGAATTACGGTTTTGTGCAACCCTTCCATCGAAGCTATATTCAAGAATAAGTGCTTAGAGCGAACATAAGTGCTGCTATATTTTAGCTGCAGGTCCTTGTAATAAGTATGACAATGGTATGGTCGAAATATGTATACCTTGCTTTGGTGTGGAATGATATGACTATGTGTATCATCTCATCAGAGTCTCAGTGCAGAGACGTTTCCTTACGTTTATATGAGCAGCTCAAATGTCCCGCACAATATCATTTAGGCCAATATGACACAAGCATGCAAACTGATTGATTCATTCCCCCCTATAAAATATTAAGTAGCGAAATCAAAACTGACATTTTACGGTTTGATTCATTAAGAACACTTCTTGTTCCTGTTTAGATTAGGCAAGTTTGTGGTCTGATCATACTGATTTGTCTTGCGATTTACAAGCAGCAAATTCCGTTGTCATTCATTTTCATTTTATTCAGAGCGAGGAATATATATGTATTGCCTTTAGTTTTCTATACAAAGCACTACATCATGTACACAAAACCTGTCGGCTCAATCTGCAGAAACCATGGACTGAACCATCATTTTTATACGGATGCCCCACAGTTACTCCTGTCCCGTAAGCCCAAGGATATTTTCCGTCCATGAGAAGCTTTATCGCGAGTAGCGGACTGTCACAAAGAAATAGTCTCATGGATGCACCAGAATATGCTGAAGCTCAATGCTGACATCCAGTTTCATACAAAAATACACAAAAGTACCTACAGAGATTCATGTGCAAGTAGGACCCTCTAATAGCTCGATTCACAAATTGATATGACATCACACGTCAATTCAACGTGTATGTATAGTTATGCACTCCAATGAATAGTCCATATAAGATTGACTTCTGCTCATTGCTGCATGGAATTTCAAACAACACACATCGGAAACTTCAGAGATAGCAAAACACAGCAGATCGCATCCTAACAAGAACTCCTCGATATGATTATATCACGCCGGTTTTGAAGGAACTTCAATGGCTTCTGGTTCAACATCGGATTGAATTCAAAATTCTAACACTTACGTATAAAGCCATGCACAATGAATTCCCAAGTACATTGTCGACATGCTTGATGTGTACATGCCCCGCAGAGAATTACGGTCAGCAAGTAGTTCGGTTTCGTTGGTTGTACCAAGAGGTCTAATGGTAAAATACGGAGAAAGTTTCGTGCATGCAGCTCCGAACCTTTGGAATGCTCTACCGCCAGGCCATAGAAACGCAAGCTCACTGGCATGTTTCAAAATAATATGTTTGAAAACGCATTTCTTCAACATTTATTACTAGAACAGTATAGGAAACGTAGCTAATAATTATCAATTATCATAACTGCTGCATTAGCCACAGCGTATCGATTCTGCTACTCTGTTATGACTGATGGGACATTTTTGAACCACCATTGAGACATGCTCGATAATCATCATACTTTTCTATGGATTTGCATATATATGGAATCCCCTTGATGTTGTACGTGCGGTAGATGTGCCAGCGGGGTTCCAATACCGAGGGAGCGTTGATGTCAAACGGGGCATCCTTATGTATAATTGGTGCCTCTGGTATGTCCAGTTGCCAATGCCGAAGGGAGTACCGTTGTCAAACAGTGCATCCATATACCGCGCTGATACGTTGGGAGTTTTGCAACCCTGCCCTCAACTAGTGCCAGGGATTCTGTTAACCTGGCCAAGGTTCCTATTACTTTGGCTTACCAGCGAACGTGGTCATGTAATATATGGACAGTGGACAGGTTATACCTGCACGGTTCGATGCAGTATCATGTGTTGTTATATGTTGTCTATCTTTCTTTGGCCGGATAGATAATCATGCGGTTCTTTCCGCTTAGTGATTTCATATCTACTGTATATCTTTCATTGGCCAGACAGACAATCATGTGGTTCCTTCCTGTTACTGAGTCCATCTCTGTTTTATTTCTACCTGATAGACACCCATGTGATTTCTGTTCAGTGGTTGCTTTGTTTCCATATCTCATTGATCAAGCAGGTGGTCATGGGGTCCACTTTGGTCATTGATTATGTATGTTTCTTATATACTTGCATTGATTTGGTAGACAATCATGTGGTTTGTTCAATGCCGTATCATACGAGATATATCCACTTGAATATTTACCATTGTTGTTATCGATATAATTGTATGTATTAAATATATTTTGTTTTAAATATTCTGTGTGATAAGAGCGCTAAATAAATGTGGTATAGTAATAATAATACACAACGACTCGTGTCGTCTTGTCTGATTGAATCGCATCTCTAATCTCAAACATGTAAAAACAAAAGGTCAGAACAGGCATCAAAGTGGAATAGTCATTTTGGGTGCGTGTATAAATTGCTCACTATCGATGTTTTGGTGATGGTGGAGTTTTGTGTGTGGCTTTTCCTGTTTGACTTTACTACTTTTTCATTCGATTGGAAGCGTACTGCCTAATTCTTTCAAATCCATAGGCCCGTCAACAAGTCCTTGAATAAATAAGGGCAATATAATTATCATCATACTGTTTCAAAGCCATGCAATGAAATGTATTCTGAAATTAGGCGATCATCAGAAAATCAGCAGGTTTACAAACCTTTCTAAATTCCCAAAGAGCAATGCTTGCTGTTCCTCTTGATATCAAAATAGTACTGTTTGGGCATATAATAATCGCAATATTGCATCGAATGATAAACTTATTTGTATCAACCCTTATCATGAACCGTTGCATTTGTACTTCTGACTCGTACATGTATTTGCGAAACTGTTGACCGAGTGTCAAACAGCTTGGATGCTGATGAGACGCTGCGTTACTCGGCATATCTTCAGGATCCAAACTGCTTGGATACGCAAGTCAGGTCTCGCTTAGCATGAAGGGTTAACCCGCATCCCGCTATTTGCAACCAGATCCGCATTTTCAATTAACTTGGATCAAGATTGAGACACCGAACAGCTCAATAGTTTATCAAGTGCTGGATCGAATCGGAAGTAGTCAAATTTCCCAAAAGACCAACATATAGCTGACATTAATCAGTGAAATGTATCAGTGTCAGTGGAGATGCAAATGCCAAAGGTCTGTCATACTTGGTCTTAAAAGGTACATTTCTGCTAAACTGAATTTAGTAAAGCAGGTGATCATAGATGAATTCAGAAGAGAAGACTTTAATAAAAATTATAATTAGTTTGGTTTTATGATAATGTTTTAATATTTCAAGCGATTTTCTGATTTCGAAAGTATCATAATACTTTTTTAATTCTAATTATATTTTTATAAATTCAAATGTGTAGATTGGGAATGATATCATGTTGGTCACAGATATTCCCCTATTGTTCCAATGTTTTGTTAAAAATATATTTTGTTAATATATGATAATATTATGATGGTATTGATGTGCTGAAAATATTCTGAATAATGTTTACTATGAGATATGATTATTTCGATTTAATACAAGGTTAATGTTACATTTATATACATATTATATGTATCTGTATGGTATGGAGAAGGGTGGTTCGACTGCCGTTACACACCAATGGCATGAACTGTGCGCCATTCATGTACACTATGTATGTTCTAATAAGGTATAGAGAGGGTGGATCCCCTGTCCTTACACGCAAGTGACATGGAGTATGTGCCACGTATACACTATCTACATAATTATATGTACTTGTAAGTTGTGGAGAGGGATGGTTCCTGGACGCTTACACACCAATGATAGGGAGTGTGTGTCAAATATGTGCACTTTATTTGTATTTGTATATTGTGAAGAGGGATAGTTTCCCGGTATTTACACATCCAATGTCGGGAATATTAAATAAGATACCACATGTTGTCACAGGACCTGAAGAAACTAAAGCCAACAAAATAAAAGTATGATGCTGTAGAGACAGGCGATGGCTTACTGCAGGACACAATATGCACAGAAATATATTGCAGGAGCTTTCCGCACCACTTTTGTCTTGTATTAAGCAAATTCCTGCATTAAAAGACGTCAATATATGAGAAGTCGTTTTAGAGGGGTTGTATTGTAATAGCCTTTTAAAGTCAGTTCTGTTATGCCATTCTACATTTTGACCATTACAGTTTAATGAAGCATGTGGTGTTGACCTAATTAATTTATACGTTTAAGTATCTTTTATTAGGTGTTTTACGTTATCGTACACATTTTCTAGTGTTGTAGACAGGTTAATACCTTATTGGTATGTTATTGCCAGCATTTCATGGAGGTTAGTCAGAAATTAATCTGGTTTAAATACCAATGAATCACATTACACTTCGTCAAAAACAAACAAGTCGGAAGAACAATCAAGGGTCATCGAAACTACTGCTGAGTCAATACATAAATAAATACATGTAACTTTTATATAATTGGGTCGGTCACTGGAAAAGGATCAATTGACCAGTGTATACTCATATCAGCTGCTCTATTTACAATAGAAGCTTAACCCCTTCCCTGTTCTAAATTTAGTCCAAATATCAATATCTACTGAATATTCACAAAATACACAATATGGACAAAATAGTTATAATGAAAGTTTAGAAAGTAAAGAAACAGATCTTTCAAATTCCACTAGCAAACAGAGCAGACCCTGATCAGATGGCTCCTATGGAAGTCGTCTGATCTCAGTCTACTCTGTTTGCAAATGCTTGGAAACACTTTTATATGAGGAAAGGGTTAAGTGATCATCAAAAAGGTTTTGTAATTCTGGGTCTGTCAGTCAAACGTAAAACTGAAAGCTCCAGCTACTAACTGTTTGTTTAAGATTCTTGTGTCCAATCGATGTAACATCGCTTAAAACAAGTTTTACTGTAGTTTGAAATGGTCCATGCGCAGATCAGGTTGATGAGTATGGTTTTTATGGGCAGCTGATATTTGAATACAACATTCTGCACTGAATGATTTTATTCCCGGATTGCGACTCATGCACATTCGGAACTGTTCTATATTACAGCTATGTTATCGACATTTGTGTCAATATTAATCTTAACCCTTCTCTCGCTATTCACGACCTGACACGACTTTGCAAATAGTTTGGATCCAGATGAGACGCCGAGTTACTCAGCGTCTCAACCGATAAAAGTTGTTTTGATACCCGGCCAACATTTTCTCTCAGGGATAATCGAATCGTAATTAGTCACACTTGCACCAGATTATTAGTTCGAGTCGGGGTAAGCGTTAAACGAGACGAAAAGAAACTATCAGAGAATACAAAAGCCCATTCCATTCTGACATTTATATCGTTTCTTCGTTTTCTACTTTATTGGTTATTTTGACATTTCAATTTTATGACCCTGTAATGAAATGGTTTGTTTAAATGCTACATTTTAACTTCATTCATCATTATCATTTACCCAACTGTAAACAGTTATGTCTGCTCAAACTTGAAGCTGGTTAAATTTTGACTATTTCTGAATCGATCAAGGTTTTTGTCAAACAGTTTGATAACATCGAATGCAAAATAAATTATTGAATAATTTTTTATAACATTGAATAAAAAAAAAGAATAAATTTGTGTTTATAATATTAAATGAATTCGTTCAAACATCGAATGAGAAAAAGAAAACATTGGATAAAATATAATATCAAATGAAAAATGTGAAAATGAATATTGCAACGTTTGTCATGCCACAGAACAACTAAATGTACAGTCTGCTGAGCGGTCCTTCGGAATGAAAGTAGACTATAACTAGGTACTTTATTTATTTTTTATTTTGTCTAAAGGTTTCTTTACCGAATGGACCACGCTCATTATACCCCCACAAACAGAGTTTGAGGGGGGTATACTGGAATCAGCCTGTCGGTCGGTCGTCGGGCGGGCGGTCGGTCGGTCGGTCGGTCGGTCGGGTGGTCGGTCGGTCGGTCGGGCGGTCGGTCAGTCGGTCGGTCTGTCTGCAAAATCTTGTACGGCGAACTCCTCCTTCAGTTTCAACCCGATTCACTTGACACTTGGCATAATTGTTAATCAGGAGTAGTAGATGTGCAAGACACAAATTTCAGGTCTCTGTGACCTTGACCTTGACCTTTGGCCTTGAAAATGGTCTTGAAATTGGCAGGCAAAAGCTTGTACTTTGAACTCCTCCTTCACATTCAACCTGATTCACTTGATACTTGGCCTAAATGTTACTCAGGAGTAGTAGATGTGTAAGACACAAATATCAGGTCTCTGTGACCTTGACCTTTGGCCTTGAAATTGGTCTTGAAATTGGCAGGCAAAATCTTGTACTTTGAACTCCTCCTTCACTTTCAACCTGATTCACTTGATACTTGGCATAAATGTTACTCAGGGGTAGTAGATGTGCAAGACACAAATTTCAGGTCTCTGTGACCTTGACCTTTGGCCTTGAAATTGGTCTTGAAATTGGCAGGCAAAATCTTGTACTTTGAACTCCTCCTTCAATTTCAACCTGATTCACTTGATACTTGGCATAAATGTTACTCAGGGGTAGTAGATGTGCAAGACACAAATTTCAGGTCTCTGTGACCTTGACCTTGACCTTTGGCCTTGAAATTGGTCTTGAAATTGGCAGGCAAAATCTTGTACTTTGAACTCCTCCTTCAATTTCAACCTGATTCACTTGATACTTGGCATAAATGTTACTCAGGAGTAGTAGATGTGCAAGACACAAATTTCAGGTCTCTGTGACCTTGACCTTGACCTTTGGCCTTGAAATTGGCAGGCAAAATCTTGTACTTTGAACTCCTCCTTCAATTTCAACCTGATTCACTTGATACTTGGCATAAATTACAGAATTTTCTCTATTTGAACTTTGGGGGTATTTTTGTTATTTGGTCCTGTTACATGTTCAAAACTTGGATTTGCAATCAAGGCTGCCGTGTGGGGGTATTCATCACCTTTAGTGATAGTTCTAGTTCAAAACTGTTTTACCACACGCTGTGTCAAGATGAGTCTTAAGCATTGTCCTACTTTTCGCGACCCCATTATAGCTTTAATTACGATGAGATGCCACATAACTCGAGGTCTCATCAATACCCGAGCTGTTTGCAAAGTCCAGTCAGGGTTGTAGATGGGGTTTTCTTAACCCTTCGCTTGCTGAATTTTAAAATACATTTCTCCTCCTTTAGCCATGCCCTGTTGTATAATTACATATATCTTCACTGTGTACACGTATTTCGCTGTGCAATCACTGCTGTGGAGTGCACTGGTTGCACAATCAACTTGTAAATAGTGCAGACCCTGATGAGACAGCTCCTGCAGGAGCTGTCTCATCTTGGTCTTCACTATTTACAGGTAGGTATATTGACGCGAATAGCAAGCGAAGGGTTAATTTACTACCAAACATAAAGACAGGCAACACATATACAGTGTCCTAGGCAATGTCAGAGAAAATCTTCAGAAATTGCCTATAGTATAAACACACCAGTGCTTATTTTATAAACTGAATTGTCAGAGATCCAAAAATTGCTTAAAATAAACATTGTCCAGATCGCTCTTTAGTGTCATCACACTTGTCTATTGCTCTAACTATATATGTTATATACTGACAGTTATTATAGTAGTATTATATAAATAATACATCCTGTGGAGAGCGACTGCACGTATTGTCAGCCCGAGGTTGGTAATGTTCACCGAGGCGTTAGCGGAGGTGTACATTACCATACCGAAAGTTGACAATACGTGCTGTCGCTCTCCATAGGATGTGATATTTATTTTATTTTACCGAACAGCGCAATCAATTTTGACAGCAAAAACATTTATTCAATGATAACAATAAACAGATTGAAAAACGTTATAGTTGGTGCTTAAAGTTCGCGGAATAGCTTCACATTTCTATTCATTACACGTTAAGTACTGGCGGAGTCCTTTTAACGGCCTAATCTAGACAGATCATCCTCCCAAATAGTCGCATATTGCGACACTTCTTAAATAATTGAACAAAACAACTGTCAAAATGACGTTTGTTGATCAAATTGCAAACGTCAGATGACATTAGTCGGTTGACGTCACGCACCTAATTTGATAAGCGCTCACTGATCTAGAAGTACTGTTGCCGCACGAGATAATGTTGCATGGAACAGTGCAAATTGTTTCATGACAGATATATGCAAAATTTGTATAGGAAATCAAATATAGACCATGAACAGATGCTACGTTAGACATAGTGTAGATTGTAAACAGTCGAGCATCAGATATTAACATTTTCACCAAAACTCCTGTCATGTTTAATATTACGATACAGTGCAGAGCTATATATAAGGGTGCTTACTCAAATACTTAAATCACCATTTCTCCATCAAAACCCTATACTGCGACCACTCTTTTGAATTGTCGCCCAGAGACGATTCTAAAGAGTGGTCACAATATAGGGTTTGGTGGGAAAATAAATGACTTGTTCTTGAAGATGTTTTAATTTATGCATCTTATCTGGACCTCTGTAAACGCTATTCTCTTTATGGCGTTTTTTTTTTATTGCTATATAATTATGATGTCTTCCAAAACAACGTTTAGAACAAAAGTAACTATTACATGAATATTCATGCCCGACGACATATTAAACCTATTGATTTTATGTGTGATATAACTTAAGAATGAGCGGAAACAATATAATTCAGAATAGCTGAATGATTAAATACAAATGAACAATTTGCTAAATTACATGTTGATCAACAAAATTCTAATTTGCAAGGGCTCGAACCAGTGAACAAATCATATTAATAATTCATTTACTAGTTCATCCGAACACAGTTTGCTCGGTTATATGTACGTATGGTCATACACCATTCTAGTATGGTGAACGATATTGCTCTGATCGGTCTATCTTTGTTTATAAACGAACTGTGTTATTTTATTCATGTATTTGAGTCCCTCTATACGAAACACGATTGCAAGCAATGTAGACTCAGATAATACACTTGAGTAAGGGAGCATCAATTCGTGAATGTGTCATAAACACTAACAATAACGTTCACACAAACAACATTTCTGTACTTGTTTATGTATTTCTTTAGTTCAAAATTACAGAATACGAACTAACGTTTGTCTGCAATAATGGCAAATTATTGACGATGAATTGTAGCTGAGACTGACACAGTTATTGAAGACAGCGTTTTAGAGGCTCGATGCATCACGTTTATGTCTGGTTATAAGAACGTGGAACTGGCGGGGTTCATTCAGTCTGTCAAATGCTGATGCTTTGACAACACATTTCAATCATCGTGACTGGCCTATGTAGATCAAAACATTCCTTCTCCTGAAACAGAATCAACTTTAATGTCTGTAGTATTGTACATACTGTCATACCAATGCTGTATAGTTGTTTATAATGCTATGTTTATGTACACATTTCTAGACAGACACACATGCAGGCATATGGAGGAGAAAGAAAGGGATACCATAATCATTGACCAATATTCTAAAGATGTAGATCAAATGAAGTAAAAACAAAGTATCTTGATTCTAATTCAGTGACAACTTTGTCAAATAGACAGTAAGTGGCAAGGGCCAGTGAAACATTGCCTCACAGAAGGCAATGTAAGCGGATATCAATTCTGAAAATGGGTAATCCTTCGAAAGCAAAAGTAGAAATGCAAAAAGAGAAAATTGCAGTCTGTTCATGAGAAGTAATTAAAAGTGCAACACTACTAACGCCCCCTAGCACCGGCTTAAGCAGTATTCATTTTTCAAAACTAATAACATCCAAACTGATGATCCAGAAAATATAACAACAATGTGAAATAGAATGACAATGGAGCTGAATAGAAACATGCTAATTTTATGAGTGAATTTATTGTAAATATGCCATAGTACAAATGTATAACTACTGTTTCGTGTTGAATGGTCCCATAGTAACTAGTTTTTTTTTATATATTTAGGAAATTTTATATCACTAACCCTTTTCTCTATACTTACTCTTTTCAAACAATGTAGACCCAGATCAGACGGCACCCAATGCGTCTGCTCTGTTTGCCTATGATGTAATACAGATATGTTTCGACAGTTTCTGTAATGGCAAAATGTTCTTGTGTCTATATGCCATTATGAAAACATAACTAAATTAATATCCAGGGCATATAGAGGATCAGTTACGAGTTGTCTTTTAAGATCACATGTTCCTAAACGAGCCTTAGACAATGTTATTAAGCGAGCCTTTGGCGAGCTTAATAACATTTTCTTAGTGAGCTTAGGAACATATGATCTTAAAAGACAACGACCATCAGATTGTATTTTCTCATATAACCAAACAGTGTAGAACTAGTTCTATTTTCGCCCTTTGAATGACATTTAAAAGGTTTTCCCCCAGTTTGACATCATATATGACGTATGATGTCATACATACTCTAAAGTGTTCTTACACGTGTTACTGATAAGATAATCTTAACCCGTCGTTCTAACCCGGAGATAAGGAAGGTATGTGAGAACATTATTTCTTAAATGAGTATTCACGGAGTAAATGGTTAATCCTACCCAAGATATGTGAAATGATTATATCTGTTCAAATCAAGATCTAGTTCAAGTTTAACTATTTCAGATTCGATCAAGCTTTATGGAAACTATTGACCAAGTGTCATTCGCTAAACGTTTTGTCCAACATTTTTTATTTTGATGGGACATCGAGATACTCTGCATGTCATCAGGATCCAGGCTGGTTGCAAATGTTGGTTTCACTTAGCTTGATCAATACTAATGTATTAGATCCGCGGATCCAGATAAGCTGTGTAAATTAAAACATTTCTCCAACAAGCCCTATGTTTTGACCGGTCGAACTGTCGCGACGATTCTAAAGAGTGGTCACAACATAGGGGTTTGTTGAGACGTGGCGCTTTTTGTATTTGGGTTACGTTGCTCTGTTATATCGATTTAAGTGTTATTGATTGTTAGGGTAGAACATAAATGCGATTATGAATTTGTTTAACATTAAGTCATAGGGGCTAGAACTATTTTTAATAACCAGCGTATGTAGCCATATAGGCGACACCAATTAACCAATTATCCCGCTATCCAGGAATTTGGCTACAGGATCCATATGCGATGTTTAATTACTCGATGTCAAGTAAGAATCCAAGCCCGCATCAGATAAAATTTGAGCGGATGTTATTTATTTATTCACGGCGGCGCAAGGATGGAGTTAGATGTATTTTTATTCTCACAGCGTAAATTATCATTCTGATTGTACATCTGAATACAATTTTAGACCATTGAAACCCTTTGATTTATCTACACTCTATACTACTCTACCTCACCATCATATAAAGGATAAATTGACGAAATTAATAGATTTTTTTTTTAAAAGATAACAAAAAATGTTCGAATTCGCATTCAGAAATTGAACATTACACAATGTGGACTTGCCTGATGTTGGTAGATCTCTAACGTTTCTTTTAGATAAAATATTTGTGCGATATGGGGATACCATATACCGTCAAGTTGTTGGTATACCTATAGGCACAAACTGTTCCCCTCTTTTAGTGAACTAGAACTTGCTTAGAGTAAATGTATTTAGTACTTTTTTGGAGTGTCCCCCTGTTGTTGCAGATTTGTTTTTGTATTGCTTTGAGAGGGATGTTATACTAAGCTTGAAACCTGATACACACTCTGATGTTTTAATGGTTTTAATAAAACCTTTATGTATTTAGACGATAGTTTAAATTTGGATAATCCATAGTTAGTCTTAAACTATGGTTTTCTTCTATTTACCTAAAATAACTTATTTTAAACAAAGCGATTCGATGCGACATTATGTGTTCCTTTCGAGATGTTATCTTTCCACCACAAATGATAACGTTTTGTCCACAATTGACGATATAAGGGGATATTTTAATTTCAAAATTGTTAATTGTACTTATTTTTCGAGATGGAGATGTACATACACCCCGTTCTACATCTTATGGGTTTTATATTTCTCAATTATTTCGCTTTGTCTCACATATATATGCTAGTACATTATCATTCTTAACCAATTCCCTGATGCATAACAGTATGAAAAGTGATCAGCTAAATAATTATTGTTATAATGATACACGTACACGACCGGTTTGGATCATAGCAGACAGTGTTGAATCAGATCAATATCATCCCATGAGCAAACAGAGCAGACCCGGGTCAAACGGCTACTACAAGAACCGTCTGGTCTGGAGCTACTTTGTTTTATAAAGACGCTGAAAGCCTCTCCATTCGGTGAAGTGATAGGTCGTCATAATACGTACAGATTACAGTCAAAGGATTGTTTGAAGGCATATTCAGCAGTTTCTTAGTGCAATTTGATTAGGTCGATTATCTGGGATTCCGGGAAATATTATGTATACAGTAGAACCCGTCTTAAGCGACCACTAAAAAGGTAAACATAAGTATCTATAGCACAGGTGGTTGCTTCATGCATGACAAAAGTATTGCAGAAGCTTTCTGCATTACTTTTGTCTGCATGAAGCTTCTACCTGCCTCTATGACCTAGACCTAGATTCATTTTTGATGGCCGCTTAAGTGAGGTTTACTGTATTCAGAACTAGATGCCCCGTGTGTGCCATCGTAAGATCTGCCACAGTTTAAATATATAAATCCATTGAGTATGAAAAGTGTACAATTGCTACGGTATTTTGAGAGACAAGCTGTGCGTATCCTGATTACAGGGTCCTTCTAGGAGCCTACTGATCAGGTTTTACACTGTTTGCAAATGGCAGTATACTCGTTTCCCGTTTTCAAAGGATTAAGGTCTCATTCAGTGGAAATAATTGCATTGTAAATGTCAACTTGTGTAAATACTACACTTGTGTTATATTTGTTACTGTGGTAATTTTCATTCTCCGTGGTTGAGATCAGGGTCCATGCTTATAAAGCTTTTTAGTTGAGTCTGAGTTCGTTCTCAAGCTTTTGATTGGTCAAAACATTAATTCTCAAGCTTTTGATTGGTCAGATTTGAGCCTTTGGCTCAAATCTGACCGGCTCAAATCTGACCAATCAAAAACTTGAGAACGAACTCAGACTCGACTACAAGTTTTATAAGCATGGACCCTGGTATAACTGGATCCAAAGGTGTTTGCGCAACATTATTGCAATTGCGAAGTGTCAGAACTGTGCGAAATATGGCACTAGCAAACTGAAAATCGTCTGAATTAACCCATTTCCTGATATGCTATTTTAAGACCCAACCCCTTTGAATAAATCTACAGAAAAGGAGCAAAGTATAGAGAAAAGTAAAACGTTAGAATGGTTTAATTCTGAAAGCCCTTGCGGTAAAACGGAGCCAATGCTCTATTTATCACAATGGTTTCAAGAAGTAACTTTTATAGATGCGTATAAAGGCATATTTATGTAGGAAATAACAAATTTACCCAAGGAAAGTCACTGCTGTACACATTAAGACCCTCTCTAAAGCAGACTTTCAAACTGGAAGTATCAATGTAAGTCTGTGGGACATATGGCAGCTTAATGCATGGTAGATGCCATTCAGAAAATCCTAAAGGCATTTTCTAAATGTATTTGAACGCTCTGCACTAAGCAGTCACCAGAATAAAATAACTTTAAATATCCTCTTTACTAAAGGTCCAGTTTATAAAGGGTTTATTGTCTTTTTATAGGCTACGGCAGTATTGTTTTTCAACATTTGACATCCTTTCAAAGAAGCATATATCGTTTATTTTCGAAAATAGTTATAATATAATGTCGACAACACTGTTGGGTTCTGTGAGTCTATTTACTGAGACAGCCACCTAGAAATACCATCTATGCCTCAAACTGGAGTAGAAACAAACACACTGTTTTCATTGTCATATTTATTAACCTTTTAATTTATGAATATAAATGGGAGAGCTTATTTATGAAAATCAATTTTGTTGTGTTTTCTACTGGCATTGTAAACAAGGGGAATGTTAATCACCGCACAAACCATAGAGCCAGTTCTATATTATATCACACGTAAAAAAGCAGATCCTGATCTTGATCTTCGCTGATAACCCTTTCCCTCATATAAACGTAAGTTAACGCTTTGCAAACAGAGCAGATCCAGATCAGACCGCTCATTGGAGCAGGGTCTGCTTGGTTTGCTAATAAAATTTGATAGATCTGGTTCTTTAGTTTCTAAAATGGCCACAATATCCAACCTTCTAGATTTCATTGTAACTAGTTTGTCCATAACTATACAGTAGGTATTAAAAATTGAAATAAACATAAATCAGGGAAAGGGTTAAGCAAAGGCATCAAAGCTGGCGCATGTATGAGAAAACGGATTCGAGTGAGTTTCTGTTTATTATATCGTTTATTTGTTCTTGCATAAGATATGACGTCATACCTTGTCTTTTGTTTTCAATGAGTTTGGTTCGGGTTTTGGTTTTATGGCTTTGTTTATATGCTGTCGGTACGAAACAGGACATGTATGGTTTTTTGAAGGTCGTGTATATGTGTGAGCGCTCTTAACCAGGCCCTTAAATTGTACAACGCCTTAGATGAGTCCTTGTTCATTCCAAGTATCTGATCAGTCAAATTATGAGCTTGCTTAAACTCTGAACAATCAAATGTTTTAGAATGGACTTAGAATTAAGCAGAACGTTTGATAACCATAGGGCCCGTATGGTTATCATCGGTAAGCAGACCTGTTTCAATGTACAGTAAATCCCCTCTAAGCCGGAATTCCAGTAGATAAGAATTTAGATACTTTAAGGCAGGTGGCTGCTTAATACAGGATGAAAGTCATGCTAGGAGCTTTCTGCATGACTTTCACCCTGAATTAGGCTGCCACCTGTCTCCAAGACCGATAGTTATACTAAATATAACGGCCGGTATAGAGGGGGTTTATTATACAGTATTAACCCTTCGCCTGCTATTCGCGTCAATATACCTACCTGTAAATAGTGAAGACCCAGATGAGACAGCTCCTGCATGAACTGTCTCATCAGGTTCTGCACTATTTACAAGTTGATTGTGCAACCAGTGACCTCCACAGCAGTTATTGCACAGCGAAATACGTGTTCACAGTATATATATATAATTATACAAAAGGGTTTGGGTAAAGAAGGAGAAATGTATTTTAAAATTCAGCAAGCGAAGGGTTAATGTATATGAAGTATTAGTAAAATGATTAATTCAACTACTTCGCTGCAAATCTTCTTAATGTTTAAATCATTCCTTCCTTAACTAGTTTTGAACCCAACCCAATTAATCTACTGAAAAGGAGCATTAACTACAGAAAAGGAGAATTTTAAAAGTCTGTAGTTTTAAAACAATTGTGATAAATTGAGCAGCTGCTCATATAGAGCAAGTACTCAATTTATCATATTGGTTTAAAAAATAAGTTTTACAGAGGCGCCAAAAGGCGCCAGTAGGAGAGAATGGGTTACATTAGCAGTTTGGATCCTGACTAGGAGCCGCCTGCATAGGTAATCACAAATGCAAAATTGGTAGCGAACGAGTTAAGGCTTTTCAGTTTTCATAAGCTGATTTATTTTATTTTTTAACCTCAACACAATATTCCCCCGTGAAAACATTACGTCTGCACATTTTGGGATCTGCTGTGATTAGGACTATATATGATTCGATAACTAAAAGTTGAGCAACACTTGACAAAGTTTCGCGGCATAAACTTTTGAGAAACAGTTCACCAAGTGTCAAACAGCTTGGAGTAACACGACGCCTCGCCTTGGTCAAAGCCCTTTACATGTACAAATGCGACGTAACTCGTGGTTAGTGGGATAAAGGTTATTTTCATGACCAAAAAGACAGTCAGAATCGTTATCCTTCATAAGATACGTGCAAACCGCATTTTATTATGTACAACCAACACGCGGTAATTCTCTGAACTTGTGAGCCATTTACACGCCAGCTGTCGGAAATGCTTTTGGTCTATAACGTTATTTCACATAAAAACCACATGTATTTTAATGTACAATTTAACCCTTCATATCACCGCATGTCGCTATACATCCACTATTTACGAGGGGATATCAAAAAGTTTTGAGCCTCGGGCATTTTTTTCATTCAGATCGATTAATGTTTTTACACCTGATGTGCATCAGTGTGTATACTACTGAGTGCATAACGGATTATCTTGATTATTGTAATAATTTAGTCACAGCACTTCGGTAAAGAGACATACCCCTAGTGAGTTGGCCAAAAATGGACAAAACTGAGTACAAAGCGGTGATCAAGTTTTTTTGTCCTGGAGGGTCAGTCAGCAAAACAGGTTAAAGAGCGATTGGTGGCTGTTTATGGAGAGTCTTCTCCTCTTCTGCAACTATCAAACCCTGGGTGAAGGAATACCAACGTGGCACAGAGAGAGAGAGTTTAGATGATGACCCCCGGCCAGGATTGCCGACCACCAGTACCCACCCTGAAAACACCGAGCTATTCATCGGACCTAGCCGAATGGGGATTATTATGCCGACTTACTGAAGCAGGTACGCCGATCCATCAAGGAAAAACGCCTAGGGAAATCCATTGAGGGATCCTGCTCCATCAGGACAATGGGCCAGTTCACAGCATCTGAGTTGCGATGGAAGCGGTGCGCGAGTGTGACTATGAACTTATTCCTCACCCAACCTACTCACCAGACCTAGTCCTCAGTGACTTCCCCCTCTTTCCTAGGCTGAAAAAAAATTCCTTCGAGCCAGAGATTTGATGATGACGATGAGCTGATGACTGCTGTGGAGGGGTAGCTAGGGGACCAAGATGCTGACTTCTACCGTTCAGGTATAATTGATCGGAAAACTAGGTTGAACTAGTGTGTGGAGTTGGAAGGGGACTATGTCGAAAAATAAAGCAGTAAACTTCGAAAAATCCAGCTCTTTCTATGTGAGGCTCAAAACTTTTTGATATCCCCTCGTATCTTGTCAACTGACTTAAACGTCTACACTCGTAGTAAGAACAGATAAGTCAGTCAATCAATAGTTAACCATCATTCCGCTAAACACATCCTTGGTAGTATTTTCAAACAGGTTGGACACAGATGAAACACCGAGTCACTCAGCGTCTCATCAGGATCCAATCTGTTTAACACTCGGTCAATGGTTTCTCAAGACCTGGATCGAATAGAAAGTGCATGTAGTCAAATTAGGCAATATCCACGTTTAACCAGACATTACGTTTTTGTCAACAGCTTAAGGACTAAAAGATCCGTCGTATCCCATGTAAAGCAGAACCTGTCAAGCGATCATCAGAAAGCGGTCTCATTATGGCTCTGTAAGGCAGGTGGTAGCTTATTGCACGTACAAAATAATGAAAAAAAAAACTCCTGTCGGAGCTTTCGATATTACATTTGCCCTGCATTAAGCAACCACCTGCTTTTTAAGGCTCTTATGTTCAGTCAATGAATATCCGCTTTAGGACATGCTCTACTTATATTTGATATTATTCAGCATTTCATCTGGTCCAATCCGTTGGAATATTATTTCACATTTGCCCATAATGGGCCTGGTTAGAGTAAAGAAAGTAGAACTAAGAATGCATTTCATGAGATTTTCTCCCATACCAATCTTATATCAATCCATGTAATTGAGACAATTTTAACAACCAAGATTGTATTTCAAATGACAGATTACAAGTGTACACAAGTACAGTTATACAGTTGTAATTATTGTGCAATGTCGATCCAACATAGACATTACATGTACCAGTGAATACTTGCCAGCTGATATGTATATACACTGAATGAATGCGGTTAATAATGAAAGTCAGTTGGTGTGAGTCAATACTATGCGCCGACTGGTGTTGGTCTATACTGAATACCGGCTGGTGTTGGTCTATACTGAATACCGGCTGGTGTTGGTCTATACTGAATACCGGCTGTTGTGGGTTCTATAACGAATGCTCGCTGGTATTTGTATATACGGAATACCGGCCGGCTTGTGTATGTCTATAATGAATGCTAGCTGGTGTGTATATATATACTCTTTATTTCCTCTTATACAGAGATTACAAAATCAACAAGTAACGAACAGTACATAAAGAAAAGACATGCATACATACATATGTATACATACATACATACATACATACATACATACATACATACATACATACATACATACATACATACATACATACATACATACATACATACATACATACATACATACATACATAGGCAACGTAATACTAGCATACGCTTCATGGGATATTTCTAATTAATATTTGAAGCCGTCTTGGAATTCAAACAGTAATTAGGAACATTCAGTCGTTTTTTTCTTAGATTTATATATATTTTGCTTGTTCATTTGATCTTCTTCTCTAACCGTCACGGAGTGGAGAAAGAAGATAAAACGAAAGCCCACATATGGCAACCATTTCTATACACAGTAGTTTGACATGTGATATACTGACATTGTTTATCAATTTATTTCTTTGAATAAATGAGCATACATTTTAATGGTTCGAGTAATACGTGGAATACAAGCGTCAACGACGCTTAATCCACGAGAATCGGTGGAATCCGAGAAAAATGCCATACTACCAAGCATTGTCTGAGTTGACTATGCATATATTAATTACATTTGTAGGTAAAATGCCGTTCAGAAGATTATAAATGTAATTTCTCTCTGCTTGAAGTTTCTTACATTCAGTAATAAGGTGTTTGCAGATATCTATTGTGTCTATATCACAATAGCCACACGTTGTAGTCTTATATTCAACATGAGTCCACATACGGGCAATTAAGTATCTGTCACTAATTCTGATTGGGTTATCCTGTGTTTTCCAAACGTCTGCAACCTTTATATGACTATGTAAGTTGTGAAACCTGTCAAAATCTGACTGAACTGATATGCGCTCAAGCCAACGAACATTATAGTAATCAAAAACAGCTTTATTTACAATTCTTTTCCAGTTTTGTTTGCTAGGAAATATACCTGTGCTCATATAGTTGGTTAAAAACGATAAAATGTTATACTTGGATAAAATAGAGTATGTCTGGGATGAACCCTACCTGCTTAGAAAAACTATTCGTCATAAACATATTTAATGCAAAGCTAAATACTTTTTTTACATAGCAGGTCTGTGGGCATGCAACGCAATTTTTGAAGACATGCTAGCTTCCTTTTATGTATGTTGGCTTCTGTAGGGAGCCAGCCTAACATAGATAGAGCCATATCTGTTCTGGTTCTTTGGGGAAGCTTTTGTACTGTTTTAGCGCAAAGCCGTTTAAGCCTTTCTAACATGAGTATGTCTTTATTTGATAAAGAATGCCAAAGTTCGCAGCCATACAGGACTGTTGGTAATGTAACCTTCTCAATAAGTGATTTGAGAACAATGGGATCTGCAAACTGCCGATTATCATCAATTGCTAAAACAGCGAAGAGGGAGTTACGCCCCTTTTGACAGCGTTTTCAACCGCCAGGGAATTCGACAATGAAGCGCTGAGGTGTATACCAACACGTTTAACAGAATCTGTTTGTGGTATTATGAACGGCCCTAACTGTACATGTTCTGGGGAGAGAAATTTATGTTTTGTAAATTTCATAAGGGAACATTTATTTGCGTTAAAGCAAAATCTCCACTTTCTGGCATAAGTATTGACAATATCTAGCATATCACTTAAATGGGTGAACTTATTCGCAACTAATGTTAAGTCATCAGCTAGTGTCGGGTTGCCTGTTTGCATGTTGCATATACTGGACCCAAGCTTGCTGTTCTCAAGATCATTCAGCAAGTCATTAATGTAGAGGAGGTAGAGCCAGCTGGAAAGGACACCTCCTTGCCTGATACCCTGTAACACCGGGAATGAACTAGATGTCACACCATTAACAAGAACTTGACTAGAAATGTCTCTATAGCTGTCAGTTATGATTGTTAACAGTGGCCCATTTACACCAAATGACTTTAATTTGCTAAACAGTCAAGAATGCCAGACATGATCGAATGCATTTGGCGCGTCTAAAAACGCTACGAAAGTATCACTTCCGAGTTCTCTATTATACAAGACTGTTTCTTGCAAATTAAATGATGCTGTTATAGACCCAATGTGTTTTTGATATCCATTCTGTTGTGGATTGGGAAACGGTAAAGGCATTAAAAACTGAATGCTGTCTGTAGTAGGTCTATACTGAATGTTGATTGGAGTGGGTCTATACTGAATGTTGATTGGAGTAGGTCTATACTGAATGTTGATTGGAGTAGGTCTATACTGAATGTTGACGGATATTGGTCAACACTGAATGCTGACTATAGTGTAGTCTATAGGTCAATACTGAATGCTGATTGGAGTGAGTCTATACTGAATGTTGACTGGTGTAGGTCTACACTGAATGTTGATTGGAGTGAGTCTACACTGAATGCTGTCTGTAGTAGGTCTATACTGAATGTTGATTGGAGTGGGTCTATACTGAATGTTGATTGGAGTAGGTCTACACTGAATGTTGATTGGAGTAGGTCTATACTGAATGCTGACTGGAGTAGGTATATACTGAATGTTGATTGGAGTGGGTCTATACTGAATGCTGAGTGGTGTAGGTCTATACTGAATGTTGATTGGAGTGGGTCTATACTGAATGCTGAGTGGTGTAGGTCTATACTGAATGCTGATTGGAGTGGGTCTATACTGAATGCTGAGTGGTGTAAGTCTGTACTGAATGTTGACTAGTGTAGATCTATACTGAATGCTGAGTGGTGTAGGTCTATACTGAATGTTGATTGGAGTGGGTCTATACTGAATGCTGAGTGGTGTAGGTCTATACTGAATGCTGATTGGAGTGGGTCTATACTGAATGCTGACTGGAGTAGGTCTATACTGAATGTTGATTGGAGTGGGTCTATACTGAATGCTGAGTGGTGTAAGTCTATACTGAATGTTGACTAGTGTAGATCTATACTGAATGTTGACTACAGTAGGTATATACTGAAAGTAGACTAGTGTAGGTCTATACTGAATGGTGATTGGTGTTGGTCTATACTGAATGTAGACCAGTGTAGGTGTACTGAATGTTCACTTCTGTACGTTTATACTGAATGTTTACTCGTGTTGGTCTATATTGAATGTTGACTAGTGTGGGTCTTTACTGAATTGTTACTGGTATAGGTCTATACTGAATGTTGACTGATGTTGGTCTATACTGAATGCTGACTAGCGTGGGTCTTTACTGAATGTTGACTGGTATAGGTCTATACTGAATGGTGGTTGTTATGGGTCTATAATGAATTTCGGTTTGTTTGGGTCTATACTGAAAGACGGCTAGTGTAGGTATATATCTGAAGGCAGTGCTCATACCATTTGTGTTACAGGTCGTATAATTACGCAGATATAAGCAAAGTTCGTGCATGAGGTATAAACGCGATATCGACTTTTTAAAACTTAAATGAATTTTAAAGATCTCATGAAGTTTGTTATAAAAGTAAATAGTGTTTACAATGTATTATCAAACTTTAACCGCAGATACGCCTTTGTAATCAGAGAGTATCTAGATAAGATTGTTCCTAGTTACTCTGTTTGCTTATAACAAAATTAGACTTGTTTCCGCCATGACCAAACATTTCTTTCTGCATACATCAATTGATAATGCCAGTATAACATAATTATTGATCGGATGAATGTTTAAAACGCACGTCGTGCAAGCAACTTCCTACGCTTTTTAACCCGGTTGGGCCAAACCCTATAGTTATCATTGATGAACAGTGTAGACTCGGATTAGAATGTTTTATCCTTTACTCCATAGATACATTTTGGCATAATTGCGAACAGAGTAGACCCAGATCAAAGGCTCATGTAGGAGACGTCTGATCAGGGCCTATTCGATTTGCTTGGAATATCTCAAACATGATTATACAGTAAAACCGCTCTAAACCGGAAATCTAGTAGAGAAGAATCATGCAGAGGAGCTTTCTGGGTGATTTTCACCCTTCATTAAGCTGCCACCTGTCTCCAAGACCACTATTTATACTAATTGGAACTAGAGATGTTTTGTTGTATATTATTTGCTACATGTATACATTCGAAACGGTATATAGCTACAGTAAAACCTCTCTATAACGACGACTAAATTACGTCAAGTATTCTGTGTTAAAGGCCGGTGAATGCTTAACGCAAGGTGAAAGTAAAACAGAACGCTCCTATGGGAGCGTTCTGTTTTACTTTCACCTTGCTTTAAGCAACCACCTGCCCAAAATACCAACTAATTAACACAATTTAGTGGCCGTTATAGAGAGGTTTTACTGTAATTGATGTTCATACTTGATGGAGACTGCCATGAATAGTCATGCAGTAAAGGGGTAAAGCCTGTCTAGTCCGGGTCCATGAAGGTTACAGTCGCCTTAGTGTTTTTACCTTTTATAGCGACTCATTGTGGCGATACTGTTCTTGTATACTGTTCGACATGCTTGTGTACTGTTCGACATTATTCAGTACACACCTGAGACTGAGGAAACCATTCGTATATATTTGTGTCATTAAGTCTGAGCAAAATACGTTATTAGCTATAATGAATTCTGTCTGATTGATCACCACTACGGATTGTCTCCGCTGATCCCGCGCAAGACAAATATCATAACTAGGTGGCATATTTCTGACATCACTTAACCTCTTAGTTTATCATGAACTTTTTCTGTCATATAAATACTGAACTACAACTAGTTAGTTTTCTCGAAAACTATCGCGTTATCTTTCAGATAATTATCTGAAAAGTGGAATCTGAAACTTTTCACGACAGCCAGATAAATATGTTAAAACGAATTTTGTCATGATAATGCGTTAAACTGCCTGATGGTGTATATTGTTTAGACGGTACTGTACGTGTATAGACCGTAGTGGCG
This sequence comes from Azorinus chamasolen, assembly GCA_963576725.1. NCBI lineage: Eukaryota > Metazoa > Mollusca > Bivalvia > Cardiida > Solecurtidae > Azorinus > Azorinus chamasolen. The sequence continues at coordinate 27,605,885 of OY755244.1, forward strand.
GTGTGTGCACCGTATCACTAGCGATATTGTAAACATTGTAGACCGTACATCAGGTGTGTATAATAATCTAGACCGTGCCTCTTAAAGGAGGATACACATACATTGTATACATTTTAGACCCAAATCAGAAGACACATTGAAAACTCATTGACTCATTATGGTTTGCAATATGCAAGTTCCAACTGTCAACACGTATCACATTGGAATTGCGCTTTGATACCAGTTACACAAACCAGACCGGTATGCCGCGTCTGATCAGTATCTATACTGATTGCAAAACTAGTCAACAAAACAGAATATGTTCTGGCAAACAGTAATGATCCAGTTAGAGACCACTTTCAAGGATCTGAGGCTGGTATAGTTCTACACAGTTTTGTGCCTTAACATAGTATTCTGGGGTGCATAAGTCTCAACTATGTAGCAGTTAATATAGTTTAAAGTGCGCAATTAACCCTTACCTCCATCTAAACGCCTTTTTAAACCTTTGCAAACATAGTAGATCCAGATCAGAGGACTCCAGTAGATTCTGTTTGACCAGGCTTTTCAAAAGTTTCTTGTTAAGTAATTTAGATCTGATTCTACAGTTATTACTACATATAGATAAATGGGGTTGTGTTCATATAAAATATAATTTCATTAATGTTCATGATGCCACTGTTTCATACATGAATATTCATGGCGTAGAGGGTCAAACGTATTACTGGTATAGATGATGATTTCGCATTTGACGTTTTCTCCTGTACCAAAAGTAGCAAATATACTTGTATGTTAGATATTTTCTGAACTTTTCGCTGCTTGCACTGTATATAAGAAAGTTTACTGCGAAATTAGAGTAGTACAGTATCTGAAATAAGTGTTGAGCATAAGCAAGCATTGAGCTCTGCATCTGAACCAAGTGGTTTAGAATGATGTAAAACCTTATTCCATGGCTCGGCACATTTGTAACCAACATCACAACTGACACAATCGTAAAAGTACGAGTTATCCGAAACTGAGCCTTTGACAATGCGTTAACTGGAATATCGTCCCCTGGTCTGCGCTGTCTGATTATCACGTGACGCGCTTGAAAGCGCTTAATGGACATGATCACAACAATGTTTAAGAAAAATATAATCCCGAATGGGATTATAAACGTAATTGCAGTGTCCATATAGATGAAGTACGACAGTAGTTTGAGCATGAACGGCTTGAAGCGAATACCACAATTTTCACCGTAGAAATCGGCTGTAAAAAGGCTGTGAGAGTAGAAAAGTAGTCCAAACACCGTGACAATTGAGGTAGCTATACGAGATCGTTTCTTTGTACACCACTCCGGCACTCGCAAGGAATGACACACAACTATGTATCTGAAATTGAAATGTAGCAATATGCAGATTCATTTTGATATATCGAACACGGATAACTCGAACTGCGGATAACTCGAAGTAAAAGTTAGGTCCTTGCAAAATTTACAATGCAGAATCGTTCTGAAAGGAATCACTACGAATATCTAGAAACACGTGTGAAGACTTAATGCAGGCCAAACTAATATTGAAAGCTCCAGCAGTTTTCAGCATTACTTTTGATCTGAATTTAGCTGTAAACTTGAGAAATTCTTCAGGGTCCGTGCTTATAAAGCTTTTAGTTGAGTCTGAGTTTCGTTCTCAAGCTTTTGATTGGTCAGATTTGAGGTCTCAAGCTTTTGATTGGTCAGATTTGAGCCAAAGGCTCAAATCTGACCAATCAAAAACTTGAGAACGAACTCAGACTCAACTAAACGTTTTATAAGCATGGACCCAGATTAGAAATCGGATGACCCTAACCGTTGTTTTCTTGAAATAATTGGTATGACGCCTTGAAGTTCGAGATATCGACGTACAACTGCATTTCTAATATGATAGTATACATGTACGAGGGTTGTCCAAAAATAGCGTGACAAGTGTTATAATTTGAAAACCATTATTGCGATTCAATACAAATTTTGACCGACACAAACTATTCATTTGTGAATTACTCTACAAAGTTTCAAATCAGTATCTCTATAAATGAAATTTACAGAGCATTTTTAAGAAGCACACATATCGGCTTGACCACTTCTTTCCCGCTCTTTTCTTGGTCTTGCTCAATCTGTTTGCTAATTCTTTTGAAGAAAGACATAGAAACCTCATTTCTAAGAAGTGTCAGCCATATTGAAATTTGTCTAAACCCATAGTTTTGGTAAGAAATGTAAATGTTTGTTATAATGTATAACTATTTTAAATATTCATTTTATCTTCCATTTTTGTAGTAAATGTTTATGTTTGTCTAACATGAATACTAAGTAGAATTACTGTAAAAGTGTATATTCATGTTACCAGTTTGATAATGTAATAGTGTTACTGATAATTTATAAGTATGTATAGCTTCTGCAAAGTGATGTTGCTTAATAATTATGTGCATTTCCATTTATTGCAGTGTCTTTCTTATATATTTCCCGTATCCAAATCAATTGGGAAAACGAACTCAAATTGTGGTCGGTTGTCATATATAAACCCCCATCATACAACAATTAGAACAGGAAAAGGGTTAAAAGGGGATTGAACATTGTAGACATTTTAAAAGGCAAAGAAACACATCTTTCAAATTCTATTAGCAAACAGAGCAGACCCTGATCAGACGGCTCCTCTAGGAGCCGTCTGATCTTGGTCTATTCTGTTTGCAAATGCGTGAAAACACATTTATATGAGGGAAAGGGTTAACGGGACGTTCAAATTCGTATTAATTAATGCTGGACGGGAAATAAACCTTCTGCATGACGTTCATCTTGCATTAAGCACCCACCTGTCTAAAAATATATATTATAAAGAATCTTGTAAATACCTTCAAAGGGAAGTTTGATTGTGTGTAATACTAATAAACATTCTGTTTTCGAATTTTCGGTCACTTAGCCTCGACAAATAAACATTTTTATATATAAAGAGAATTGGGCGAATTCTTCAAAATTGCACTATATGACTGTCTTAATCGGTTCAATAGGTTGTTTATACAGTAGAACAGGTCTTAAGCGGCAAACAAAAACAGGTCTAATTACGCGTCTGTAAGACAGGTGGTAGCTTAATGCAGATCAAAAGAAATACAAAAAGCTCCCATTACGTTTGCCCTGTATTAAGCAACCACCCGTGTTTTAAGACTCGTTCGTTCAATAAATGAATGGCCGCTTAAACCAGTTTTTACTGTACATCACAAAACTAGCTCGATATCGCTAACACTTGGGACAACAGCTGATAGAGCGACTGGTATAGACAAATCAGCACTCGGAATATGGTCTGAGTGTCTGATTAACAGAGTTTTAATACTTTGCTATTAGCAAGCAATTTATCACAGCCGTTTTTTTAAATACAAGCCGGTTAAATAGATTTTTACCACTTGCCTGTTATAAAATATTTTTTCTGCTTAATTTCCTATTTGTTATAATTTTCACTTAACTTCCGATTCTGTCAAACTTTTGAGAAACTATAGACCGAGTGTCAAACAGCTGGATTCGTCCTGTTCAGTTATCTAGTTATCTAGATCCAAGCTGTTTGCAAATGCCAGTTAGGTTGTACTTAGCAGCCAAATGGTTTAAATGTCCATGAAAGGCGAGTTGGATAGCTTTTATCTCCCGCTGGCAAATGGTTTAAATGTCAATGAAAGGAGACTGGATAGCTTTTATCTTTCGCTGTCAAATTCTGCAAACCTTGTCGACTGCTATTATTGTCCTTTTTCTCTTCATTTTTGTTCCTAAAAACAGTCACAGTAACAAACAGTTTGGATCCTGATGAGACGCCGAGTTATTCGGCGTCTCATCTGGATCCAGATTGTTTGCATAGGTAATAACAGCTGCAACATTGGCAGCGAAAGAGTTAAAATGTCAATTTCTCCATGACGATGCTTTTTCCAGCAAGATATTACTTTTGATCGTGCTGAAGGATAACGTATTGTTTCTGTATATAGATGAGACAACCAGCATGAAGTTCGCAAAGTGGTGATTCTTTATCTACAGTCAAACAAAATAATGGTATAGATATGGTAGAACAGCTGTGGAAATTTGTTAACCTCCAAATGACTCTACAGGGGTAGTAGATATGTTATTAGATTGGCATGTTTTCCGTTGTTGATTTTTGTTTAAGTGGAACCTCTCTTAAACGACTATCAAACATGTCGAATTATGGGTGTATAAGGCAGGTGGTAGCTTAATGTAGGTCGAAAGTAACACAAACAACTCCTAGGAGAGGTTCTGCTGTGTAATCACCTGTCTAAATGACGATGGTTAAATGACCCATACATATGCGTTAGGAAAAGTAATGCAACGCTGAACATATAAGCGTGACTGTTTGTCATTAAGTTTCAAACAATACATTCTTCAATACATATAATTACAAACTGTTAAACTTTTTACACTTCGATTGCGGGAAAATGGTCAGTGTAGATCCAGATTATAGGGCTCCTAAAGGAATTATCTCGCCTGGATCTGCACTGCTTGTTGACATCGTGCTATTCTTTTCGTTTTAAAATAAATATCTGCATAGGGTGAGAGGGGTGAAATAAAACGAGCCCTTCAAAACAAATTAAGTTGCAAAGAAACATTGTTCTCGTGAAACTGCTTTATCCAGTATTTACATCACGGATTCATATGTACAGTAAAACCGCACCAAACCGGATTTTAGTGGAGAAGATACTCTTAAGCAGGTGGCTGCTTAACGCTTTCTGCATGACCTTCATCCTGCATTAAACTACCACCTGTTTCCAATACCTATATTTATACTAATTGAACGTCCGGTTTAGAAATGTTTTACAGTACGTTTACTACGGTAATCGAAGCAAACATATTGATCCCGTTTTTCCCTTCTGTTGGTTGTGGAAAAAAGAAACTACTACTCGTTGTCACTTCATACCAACATTTTCTTTTAACGTGGAGGAACCGCGTATTTAAGATATTTGCAAACAGTGTAGACACAAATCAAAGGGATCCCGAGAAAGCCCTTTGATCAGGATCTGCAGTTTTAGTCATTTTCTCCAGTGATAAATGTTGATACAATCGTATTTGTTTTTTTTGTATTCCGAAAGAACCAGTCTTAACTATTCAATGTGGGTGATTAAGGGCTAAATTCGTGTCCTGATTAGCTTGCAAAAGGTTCTTTTAAGAGTTTCCAAATCCTGTTTAACCCCTGTCCTGCTGTCAATAGTGAATAGATAATGTCTGATCAAATGTGGGTGCAATATTGACTCATTCCGATTTTATCAAGCTTTTGAGAAACAACTGACCAGATATCAAACAGCTTAGATCCTGATGAGACACCGAATTATGTGGCGTCTCAACTGGACCCATGCTGTTTGTAAATGCGTGTCGGGTCGCCATTAGCGGGAGGAACGTTTAACCTATATCATGTTATTCACGACCTGTCACGCACCTAAAAACAGCTTGGACTCAGCAACTCGGCGTTTCATCAGTATCCAAATTGTTTGTTACTGTGACTGTTTTATAAACAAAAATGAAGAAAGAAAATTGTAGCAGAGGACACAGTTTGTAGACTGGGAAATATGGCAGTGAAAGAGTTAAAGTGATGTCTGTAAATTAACACTCTTTTGCTAACGAGTTCAGTTGTCTGAACATTTTATCACTTGCCTCAGGTTTTTAATTATCGCCCTGTTTGTTTCTATAACACCAATCATTACATCACACAGTTAGGATCCTGATGAGACGTGGAATGAATCGGCGTCTCATCTGGATCCAAACGGTGAACGTGTCAATGTAATGACTTGAAAACCGACACATTATTACTGTATACACGCGACAAGTTTGGTTTCATTGTTATTTAGAATGGTCAATTGCGGTTACATAATATGAATATTGCATGGACAGATAGGATGGATGCTCTAATGGGTTTGAACTCAGTTGATAACATTTACAGTGTTTCTCATATAGATAAATATTTATATGTTTATATATTTCATTTTTACAAACAAATATTACAGATATGCTATCACATGAATTTACTAGGATTCAAAATGACGTAACGTGTTATCATCTATAGTGCTAAATATTACAACGAGCCATAACAATGTTAGATATATACATTAAACTCCACCTATAGCGAACTATAGTGACCTTTAAATACAGGCTACTGCTAAATACAGACCGCAACTTTTGCAAAGCTCTCCTATCAAAGCTTCTTGCATACTGTTCGACCTATAATAACCCTTAGCCTGCTAATGCGTTGCAAACAGCTTGGATCCTGATGAGACGCCGAATAACTCGGCGTTTCATCAGGATCCAAGCTGTTTGACAATCTGTCAATAGTATTCCAGAAGCTTGAACGAATCAGAAGTAAGTGGAAACGGCAACAACTCGGAGCTTAAGCAGACCTCATTTGCATAGATGGGTAAGCCTTAAACTACATCCTGCGTATATGCTCCAGAAATATACATATATCTGGTGGTCGCTTTACAGAAATTTGTCATTATATCAATGTTTACAGTAAACTTCCTGTAAACCTCAATAATAATAAATAACAATTTAGGTCATGTGAGCCAGATGGCTACTTAATACAGGGTAAAAGTCATACCGAAACCTTCTTTGGGAGCTCTCTTAATGACGTTAAACCTGCATTAAAATTCCACCTGTCTGAAAGACCAACACTGTTACTGAATGTAATGTCCGGTTAACAGAGGTTTTACTTTATAATGAAAACAACTGACAATACCCACCTGTCAACCATGATAAGGACCACGTACCAAACGGATAGAAAACTACAGACGTAGGTAGAATATATCATTATATGACACCAGGCCGGATGACTCCCGTAATTCAACCCTATACGTCCGCCACCGAGCCAACTCATCATTAACGATACGAGAAAAGCCGTGTCTGAAATGCTCAAAGCTCCGATGTAAGTGCTAGATGAATAGTTTCCAAGACTGGTGAACATAAATACCTTGAACGAAAGCAGATTACCAAATATGCCAAAGAGACATATAATAGGTATCCCAAAAGTATAAAGCCCTCTGCTAATGGTTTCGAGCGTTTGAACTGACACATCCTCCGTTGTATCGTTGTTTGTGAAATTCATAGGTCCCTGTTTGACTTCCTGTCCTAACTGTTCAAGGCACACGGATAGAGATGCATTGTCCCTAAGGTCCGACTTCACCATTCCAATAACAAATCGTACTTTTGTTTAAGAGAAACCGACCATTTCTTATAACTGGTGAAAACAAAGTGTGCCTTCCATCGTGTTGATTTTCACGTCTTGGCCGATAAGTCACCGAGCGAACTCACTAACGGAATGATTTCTATGGAAAGCCATTGGGGACCCCCGCTTCTTAGCTCTATTTTCAATACAAAATAAGAACATGCACAATTTTCCCGTTCTTAATAAAAACCCCGAAGTTAGTTCGTTATTAAGAAGCAGCATTTCTGATCAGCGATTAGCAAGGAGCATTCAGCTTAGCGACTAATAAGCAGCATGCCAGCTTAGCGATTAACAAGGAGCAGGTTTGCTTAAAGCGACCTATAATAAGCAGCCTGTCAGTTTAGCGATTAGTAAGCAGCGTGCCCGCTTAACGTAACAAGTTCGAGGTTCTTATAACAGCTGGCGAGTTTGCATAAAATTCCCGAACTTACGGAACGTTGTTCTAGTTCTAAAATTAAGAAGCGGCATGTCCGCTTATTAGCGATCGCCGCAGTTAGTTCTTTATTCTATATGAATTTAACTAGCGGCAGGTCCGCTCGATTAGCGCTTCTTAAGAAGCGGCGAGCTCTTAAATCCGGAATTTAAAATTACATGTGTAAGTGCTTCTACAGACGCCGTTGTTGAAAGAGTCGATTCTGGGTATATTACCGACTTAAGACATGCCGGAGTTAGCTTGTATTTCTTTGTTTATGTTGACAAATTATAAAAACGCGATCTTATTCTTAATAACTCCGGGTTGTCCTTAGCAACCCGGAGTTAATATGGTCCAATCAAAAAACGACCCGGGCTTAATGTCATCCAATCAAAGTTATTGTCACATAGTGACTTTAATGTCAATAAAATCACGTCATTTTCGGACTTTTCAAACATGGCGAAATGGCCAGTGTTTCAGCATACGTAAGTATTATCGGATATCCCATAGTTGTAATGTAATGTGGAAGATGGAACACTGTAGCTATTATATCTCAAATTCTATTAGCAAACAGTAGACCCTGATATAGTTCACATCTGTGTACTGTACTCTATGTACATACTACATAGATTGTAATATGGAGCTACTTTCGGTTTTAATTAACAGAGACTGACATAGAGCTACATAGATCTGTATGTATTGTATATGACTCAGGTTTTAACGATATCCCGGCAGATGACTGTAACTGTAAGATGGCAACCATCACACATTGTTAAGACTAAGTTAACCCTGATCTGGGTCCAGATCTACTCTGTTTTCAAATGCGTGAAAAAAATTTCTATGAAGCAAAGTGTTAATGGTTTAATTATTTTTGGTTTAAACCAAAAGTCGGTAAAACTTATGCTATACGTACATAGCTTATGTTATTATGTTACTGTAAACTCGAGATGAAAAAATGTATTGCCAGACGAAGAAAGTGCGGCCTTGAGCGGGACTCGAACCCCGGGGTCCCTCCCTTGCTTTAATTGCCAACTGAGTAACCGGGATACTATATACAAACTCCACACACCCTCTCTCTTCACTTTTTTCAGAGCTGTAATAGCTGCCACAGATCATGAATGGGTCGTTAAAGTAACAGGAGGAAAAGTGCAGCATCGAGCGGAGCTCAAACCTTGGACCCCTCGCTTACAGGGTGAGTGCTGTACCAGGCAGTGTACCAACTGAGCTAACTTGGCTGCTATACGAGATCCCTACACTAGAACCACTACATATATTTATAAGAGCGGATGGTTGATTAACCCTCTCAACCCCAACATTTTTATCTGTTTCAAGAGAGTGTGTGTTTGTTCATTTTTTTTTTTTAAATAAACAGAGTGTAAAGCAGTTTGGAACCTGATGAGACAAACAGTTTCTTATTATCAACTGCTGGCATGTCATGATAACTATTTACAAATCAAACATGGGTATCATCTGCAAAGGTGCCAAGTCATCAGATTAAAACTTAAATTTGCTTGTTACATGTACAAATAAAAATAATTACAATAGTAATGACATCATGAGCTGGATTCACAAGTCAAAATTACAAGAGAATTTATTTCTTTGACAGAAATTGTAAAATTAGTTCTATGTCATAAGCAAACAGACCAGACTGGATCTACCCTGTATGCAAAGGCATGATAAAGCATTTATGAGGGAAAGAGTTAAGGTACCACTCCTTCATATAAACACTTTTGCATGCATCTGCAAACAGTGTAGACCAAGATCAGACGGATCCTATAGGAGCTTCTGATCGGGTCTGTTCTGTTTGCTAATGGAATTTGATAGATCTGTGTCTTTACTTTCTAAAATAGCTGCAATGTTTCATCATTTATTTCATTATGACTCTTTTGTTCATGAATATTCACTAGTTGTAGAAAACCGATGACCAGCATTTTCTGCCATTACTTTTTAGATGAAACTATGCTTCTTACTTTCAAATGAACTTTTGATTGATGTAAATGAACACTATATACTAGCCCTATGTGATGTTTGACCCTGATTTTACATTTTGCAACCCAGTTTCTTTGAAGTATGTGAGATACTCATTGTCGATATATTGCCTTTCAGAGAAAAGTTAAACCGTCTAGTGGAGGAGTTGCAAGACCTTGTGATACAGGCAGATAATTCTCAAAACCAGACCTGGTGTTTGACGAGGAGGATGAAAATGTAGAGCCAGCTGTGACTCGGCCAACTTAACTTGAGACAACGTCTAGTGTACATTAGGACAGAACAGAACTTGAAAGTGCTGTGACTACCTTCCCCCAAATGGCACAAGTTTACAGGATGAAAAACTATTTATGCCCTTCTGTTGATATGAGATGGTAGGATGGGACACATTTTTCTCATGTTTGAAAAAAAGTAGATCCTAATGAAGCAGCTCCTGTTGGAGCCAACTGATCAGGGTCAGCTGTTTGCTTTTAAAATACAATACATCTGATTCTGCAGTTTCTACCAATACCAAACATTCATGTGTTCATATACTACTATAAAAATTGAGCTGACTTATATTTGTAACATGGTGAAAAAGTTGTGACTCGACTGGGACTCGAACGCAGGGCCTCTGGCTTACCATGCCAACACTCTACCGACTGAGCTAGCAAGCCACACAGTAAAGCCTATCAACTTATTTCACCATAATCTCTACCCGGCTACACATTCATTTGTCATTATTTCCAAAATATATATACAGGGAAAAGTGTTAACTTGTATTTACACCTGTCCGTCTGTAGCTTGTTTTTGTTGTGAAGAAATCAAATATTTGGCAGGACATGGACACATGATTTCTAGATAATAGTATTATCTTAACCCTTCGCTTGCTATTCACGTCAATATACCTACCTGTGAATATTGAAGACCCAGATGAGACGGCTCCTGCAGGAGCTGTCTCATCAGGGTCTGCACTATTTACAAGTTGATTGTGCAACCAGTGCACTCCACAGCAGTGATTACACAGCGAAATACGTATACACAGTGAATATATATGTAATTATACAACAGGGCATGGAGAAGGAGAAATTTTTTTTTAAAAATTCAGTAAACGAAAGGTTAACACATTTACCTTTCCCATTTAGATATTCATGGGACCAATAATGGCATCATGAATACTTATTAGCCGAAGTTTTATAATGGCATATGTACATGTAAGATTTTTGGTATTGGTAAAAACTGTAGATTCAGGTCTATAAAAAAACCAGAAAACAGCAGACCCTGATCAGATGACTCCTTTAGGATCTCGGTTTACTATTTGAAAAGGCATTTGTATGAAGTTTAGGGTTATACTTAAAAATTACAAGTGATATTTTTTATATCACTATTCTCTGGCAAAGTATTTCTGCTGTATGCATATGCATTTGCATACATGTATTGGCTTTTATTGTTAACCCTTTACTTCATAAATATGCATGTTAATGGTAGACCCAGATCAGACAGTTCCTATAAGAGCTATATGATCGGGGTCTACTGTTTGCAAATGGAAAACAAAAGATTTTACACTTTCTGCCATGAAAAAATTATCCTGTTTTCATGTGCCATATACATGCATGTCATTTTTTTCTTTCATGAATTTAAAAAGAATATATTGATATACAGTAGAGCCCCCCTAATGCGACCACTTAATGATTAGACATGGCTGTCTTTATAAGCAGGTGCTTGCTTAATACAGGACAAAGTAAAGTCTGCATTACTTTTGTCCTGCATTAAGCTACCACCTGCATCTAGCACCCAGAATTATACCTCTTTTAGGTGGTCACATTAGCGGGGTTTTACTGTAATTGTTTGGAGGAGATATTTAGCCCTTTGAATGCGAACTTGCAAGCAGTGTCACTGGCAAACAGTGTAGATACAGATTGCAAACCTCCCAGAGTAGTCGTCTAATTAGGGTCTGCACGATCATTGAAAATCATCTAACATGTTTAACCATTTACTCTGGATCAATTAGATTTATTTTTCACATGAACAAAGGAATTGTTAGTCATGGTAGAAAATGTAGAATCATATCTATATTTTATCATAAGCAAACAGAGTAGACCCTGATCAGACGACTCCTATACTCTAAGGCATATTAATGGAGTAGAAGATTAAGATTATTATTAATCTATTACGAGTAAAAGATTTCATGCCGAATGAACATGATAGTAAAAACACTAGTGGGCTATTCCACCCTGGAAGATTGGCACTGACAGCCCAAATTTTAGATATTGCAGATATTTAGAATGTTTCGTTATGCAATTGTGGGTTTGCAAATAGCATAGGTCCACACCATCCACTGCACATTATTAGAGTCTACCCTGCTTGACATATGCAGAAAACAATCTGATATGAGGAAACTTTTAGACTTTGATAAAAGCATGATTCACCTCTGCCACTACTGCCTTTACAGTTTGCAAATGGCACAAAAATGACATAAACAGCACACAGAAACAGTACATCCATTTTGTAATGGCAGAATCAGTTAACCCATTCTTTCCTGTTGATGTCATTTTTAAGCCATTGTGATACATTGAGCATTTGCTTCATAGAAGCAGTGCTCTATTTATCACAATGTCTTCAAAACTACATAATTCTAAAACTTTTATTTCTTTTCAGTAGATTTATTCAGTGAGTTTGGGTCTAAACATAGTCTAGGAGAGAATGAGTTAACCTCTTCATTGCCAAGGAGGCTGGTCTGTGATATTATATGCAAACATTTTGGATGAGATGTCAAGCAACTCAGTCTCATCAGGGTCCAAACTGTTTGACACGTTATCTTTTTATAAAGAACTTGAACAAGTACCCACTCTAACTAGAAGCAGACGAAAATGTGCCTAGCAGGCGAAATACTGGCACTGAAAGGTCTAGCGTTTGTAAAAAATAACTGACCAGTCTTTCAGGAAATATTTATATTGTCATATACATGTATATTCAAACCAATAAACTCAGCTGAGACAAAAGTACAGTCTTTTTTATCTTCTGATATTGTTTCAATTATTGTGGTCAAAACAAAAGTTACTAGTAATGTTACCATACATCAAATGGTTTATTTCTAACTCAGTATTTATTAAGTTAGTCTATATTTTTCACCAAATTGATGTTAGAAAGTGATAGTCAATTATTGTCCCGACTCCCGAGTACTCCGATGCTGAACTGATGCTTCATATCTTGTCTCTTTTTGGTTGGTTGGGGCGGGTGGGGGTTGATACTATCCTCCTGTGATCTGTTGGGGATCACTCATCTGGTTGTTCAAATCTGTTCTTCAGGTTGTTGTGGAGCATTCTCTCAGTTCTGTGTATCTTTCAGCATAGCTGCTGTAGGTTCCATCTCCAGAATAGCACCTGTGTAGTCTGAATAATAGACAAGTGTGATCTAAACCCTCTGAATGATTAATTTTCACAGTGGAATGGTCCATTAATATTTAGAGTGTATGTCTATTTAGTAGGAAAGATTAAATAAAAATCTTAAATAGTGCATATCTTGATCAGAAAGTTCCTGTAGGAGTTCTCTGATCTGGGCTTACACTGTTCACAAATCATGAAATACCAATACATTTGTGTCCTGCATTAAAAGAGTTAGGACCATTCTCACGTTTTATAACAGTTGATATATAATACAGAAGTACCTGTCTTTGTAGAAGCATAATAAAGAGTAAACAAACATGAAAGGAGATGACTTTTACTTTTCTTTTATTTAATAAAGATGAATATTCACACTGCAAAAAGAGTAAACCAAGACTAGAAAGCAGCTGTCTGATTAAAGAAAAAGTCTGAACAATTGATTGATATGGAATGACAGACAGACAGATGGAATAAACAAGAGTGTTCGGAGGAACACATGTGTCACCTGCTCGCAGCTGACACAAAAACTTGAAAAAGGGGAATAACTCTAGAGTTATGGCCCTTGTGCATGACACTTCCTCTCATCATGCTTGTTCCATGTGTGAAATATGAAAGCTCTATAATGATTAGTTTAGAAATGACAGCCAAAAAAAAGAAAAGTGTGACGGATAGACAGACAGACGACGGAAAAGTGATCCCCAAGTGACACACTGCCTCTCGGCAGGTGACACAAAAACTATAGTCCCCATCAGATTTCGCTGGTAGGGGACTAAAAATTAATCGCAATTCAAGAAGTACTTGAATCTAACATATACATGTATTATTCATTGACGCTTAACCCGATGAATATTAATATGTAAAACTTAAACAAAATCATGAATATTTATTACTGATAACTGAATCTTTATAATGGTATATGAAGACAGTTTTTTCCAATGCAGAAACTGTTGAATCAAATTTACCTGTATATATTTCATACACAAACAGCAAACATTGATCAGAAAACCAGTCTGTACATAAAAAAGTGGCTCTTAGAGGTAAAATGTTAATGCAGAACAAAGTAACGCAAAGCTGTTATAGATAGCATAATCAATCACTTGACTTGACTTCCAGCTGACTTGCAGTAGGTTGGTGGTTCTACCTGGATGTTCTGTGAACGAAACAATGCAATTTGTTCTATGCACAGAAGAACCTTTGGGGTCTTCCTCCACCTGCAGTTAGCTGGACGTTGCGGTTTGACTGAAGTTCTGTTAAAATGATGTAAGAACTGATAAAAACCAAAACAAACTCTCTCTTTCTTATACTTATGGCTGAGGTTAAAGTTTTAGAAAGTTGATGGTTAACTCATTATCTCCTAGGCTATTTTTAGACCCAACATTTTTGTATTAATCTACCGAAAAGGAGCATTAACTAGAGAAAAGGAAAACTTTAGAATTTTGTAGTTTGAAACCATTGTGATAAATAGAGCATTTACTCCTATAGGAGCAAATGCTCTATTTATCACAATGGTTTCACAATATGAATTTTATAGAAGCGCAAAAATGCGTCACTAGGGGGTAATGTGTTAACCTTGATCTTTAAATGACTCCACTCAGAAGTTGCTGTCACATGAGAGATTATAGGTCATGTATGGTTTCTATTGATCAGTAAAATATACTACATGTATATAACTAGCAACAGTTTTATTTTTACTCTTTTTTTATGTCACCTTTCTCCAAGTTGCTTAGTAGTGCTAGTATGTATTTGGACCTGCTAATCAAAGACTGCAAGACATCTCTTTCCTTTGAATGTTGGATATCTGGAAAAAAATCAAAGAACTATCTTCAGGTGTTCTCGTTAAACGTTTGTGTGTTCATCTTACTGAAGAAGACAGGACTTTGGAAGAACATGTGCTGCTATGGTATTTTCAATTAGATAATATTGCAAACTCTTTAGAACTGCATCAGACAAGTATGTCATCTGACCAGGATCTACACTGTTCATAACTTACCATAACCTAGTCTGAATTGCTTACATGCCTGGTATGTGTATACTCTGGTTAGATGCAACATTTTCTATGTAACCCCTGATCAAGGTCTACACAATTTGCAATTTTATATTTGGAAATCTCAAAGCTATACTCATATCTGACAGATCTGAAGAATAATGCAATTTTAGTATTCTTTTCTACATTTAATATCCCCATTTCATTGAAACAAGTGATTATATCATGCTTATCAGCATAGGCAGAATTCTGTAAAGCAAATTACTATACATGATAGAACCTAATCAGTACATTGTACATAACAATCATCTCTGATATGTTGTATGGTCTGTGTACTTACACTGTTTGCAAAAAAACACATCTCTTCTCCATGTGCAACTATTAGCATTTATATATCACTTCAATGCACAATATTTCATACACATGTATATACAATTTCAAACATATTAACATTATTTACTAGTAAATCAATACTAAACTTATTACTATATCCATATATTACTCCATCCAATGAATATTAAATTGTATCAGAAATATAAAAGGAGGAATTCATTGTGATGGTCACGATAGAGGAGCTTTCTGCATGACTTTCGCCTTGCAAGAAGCCGCCACTTGTTTCTTAGACCAATATTTATACTTTAACGTCTTGTTTAGAGAGATTTTACCGTATACTATTGGCCCAAGTTTTTGAAAAACAAACAGAGCACACCCTACAGGTTTATCTGATTTTCAAAAGCAAACGGAGTAGATCCTATAGGATCCATTTGATTTGATTTAACTGTTTGCAAAGGTGGTAATGGTGTAGGGTTTAGCAAATAAAATAGATCTCTGATCTGAGTGATCTGAAACTACTCTACTTGTAAAGGCATAAAAGGCAGAATTGTCAAGTACAGTAAGACTTATTTTGTTTGCCTTAGTTTATAAACTTACCATGGGTATATTTTACTCTTGCCATTCACCTTGAGACAACTGCCTTTCTCAGACACCACTGGCCTTCAAACCTAATAATATGAAAAATAATAATGAAAACCATAATCAAGTAACTCAGTGCAATAGACCCTATGATAACTCTGGCACAAACTACAATAGAATATTTTACTAAATGCATTTTAACATATGCAGTGAGTCTGGATCCAAATTCATGTCATCCTGACAGGATCCACAAAGTTTGGCTTCCTGTGAAAATCAATATTAACACTCTCCTTCATATAGATCAATGCTTATTCACACCTTTGCAAATATAGTAGACCCGGATCATACTGGATCAGGGTCTGCTCTAGTTTGCTTCTGCAAGTGTCATAGATCTGACTGTAGTGTCTATCCATACCAATAACTCCTGTGTACATAAACCACTTATAAAAAATCAGTTATAAATATTCATGATGCCAATTTCTTACATGAATATATAGTCAACAAAGAAATTGTTAAATATTTTAAGCAGACTGCTGTTGTTGACACTTATGTAACCCTTCCCTTGATATAAACGCCTTTCACCCATTTACAAACAGTTGACCCAAATCAGATGGCTTCTGTTAAGAGCTCAGTCTGATCAGGGTCTGCTGTTTGATTATGGAATTTGGTAGATCTGATTCTATAGTTTCTAAATGACTACAATACTACACTTTCCATATTTCATGATACATGTATCTATTTTGTCCCTGAATATTAAGTAGGTAATGAAATTGCTTAAAGATACAACAGGGAAAGGGTAAAGTGTGACATAAAATAAATTATTAATTATATGTATGTCGATGAATATATATATATTATATATATATTACTTAACACTTTACTCAATAAATATGTTTTTCTTCCCATTTGCAAACAGAGTTGACCCAGATTAGATAACTTCTGTAAGAGTTGTCTAATCAGGATCTGCTCTGTTTCTTTACAACATAATGTAGATCTAATTGTAAAATGTCTGTCTTTGTTTAATTATAGAATTAATGAATATTAATTAAATTATTTTTAAAAAAACAACAAAAAAACCAAACAAACAAACAAACCCGGCATATGAAGAGAGGAAGTTCTGGCTTAGACAGAAAATGTAGAATCAGCTGTATATATGTTGGGTTGTACCATAAGCAAACAGGACAGACCCTGATCAGACAGTCCCCACAGTAACTGTCTGATCTGGGTCTAGATCTATACTGTTTTCAAATGCATGGAAATATGTTTCTATGAAGTAAAGGTTTAATATGTCATTACGTCTCAGATTAAATTGTTTTCCCAAACATTTTAAATAAAAAATCAGGGTTTTTCAAACATGTTTTATAGCCCTTTACCTGATTAATGTTTAATTATTATTTATCAAGAAATTATTAATGTATTTGAAGATCTATTAATATTTATCTTCGATAGTTTATGACATATCATGTAAGGGCGGGCTATTGCTGCCGTGGCAGATATTGTAGAATCAGATCTATATTATTTCATGAGCAAACAGTTCATACCCTGATCACAGGGGTCTGAAGTGTGCCTGGACCCCAAAATGGCACACCTGTGTAAAAACATCCATTGTAATCAATGACTTCGACCCAGAATGGATTTTATACACAGGTGTGCCATTTTGGGATCCAGGCACGCTTAAGACCCCTGTGACCCTGATCAGACAGATCCTACAGCTGCCATTTGATCTGGGTATACTCTGTTTGAAAAACTATTTCATTCAGGTAACAGGTTTAAAATTAATGCCTTTGCGTATAGAGATCAAGTTTTGTAGGAGCAGTCGGGTCATTAGAAGCTTAAAAGATACAATTTATATCGATCTGATGGGATTGTAAGGCTTTTTGACAGTACTATTTTCATACAATTTCTAGTGTGGCTCGAGTAATGAATGTACGTGCTCCTCGTTGGAACCAAATGCAAAATATATGCACATGTAAAAAGCTACTTCATTTAGAATATATGTACCATCATTAATTTGACATGTGTTTCTATTTCCATTCGTTTCATAACAGAAACACATAAAATGCACATCAACCTACTACCAAAACTTATCAAATAATGATCCTGACCTACTTTCGGTTTTCCTGTTACACTTACCACAGCCTCATAGAAACAAGCGACATCAGATATATCCTTTGTTCAGACTTTCCCCCATGTGTACATATTCGTTCACTGTCAGAACAATATATTTTCATCATGTCCACTGCTCAAAGCGCCGAGTCAATCCAGGCCATTAGAATCGGGTCGATTAGAATCTATTGCTAATTCCTCTGATCAAGCTGCGCATGCGCAGTTTTTTAAAAATAGAACAATCAGTAACGCTACTTCTGATTGGTTGGAGCTAAGAAGTCTATCTAAGCGCGAGAATATATATCTTCATGTCTCGTTAATGATCATTAAAATTTAGAGCTAAGCGGCTAAGTGCGGGATAAAATATCTCCGCTGTTAATATTTATCCATTGACTTTTAATAGTAGAATTAACAAGGAATATCGCTGTTAATCAAGCGGACCTGCCGCTTACTAATTTTATATGGAATAAAGAACTAAGGGCGCTCGCTAATAAGCTGACATGCTGCTTCTTAATGTTTAGAGTTTAGAACAATGTTCCGTAAGTTCGAGAATCTTATGCAAACTCGCCTGTTGTTATAAGAACCACGAACATGTTAAGAGTCGCTAATCGAGAGGACCTGCCGCTTACTAAATTTATATGGAATAAAGAACTTCGCGATCGCTAATAAGCTGACATGCTGCTTATTAATGTGTGGTTTAGAAGAACGTTCCGTAAGTTCGGGAATCCTTAGCAAACTCGCCAGTTATTATAAGAACCCGAACTTGTTATTCGCTAAGCAGACATTATGCTTATTACTGGAAAATTGCGCAGGTTCTTATTTTGTATAGAAAATAGAGTTAAGAAGCGGGATTCCCGGTGGTGCTGCTTATTAATTGGAAAATTGCGCAGTTTCTTATTTTGTATAGAAAATAGTGCTAAGAAGCGGGGGTCCCCAATGGCTTTCCATAGATTTCAGCGTAGCAGAGGAGACTTTTATATACATCACGATAACCATTTACAGACACTGTATACAGCCAATACATTCAATCATGCTACTAAAACTATATACCGATATAGACCTTCTAATTATATTCCTAGCTACAGTACACTAGAGGTTCGCTGTATGGAACTGTTAGATGAAACTAAATCTGTAAGTACGATAAAGCCAATAAAATTGACCGAGCGGTTTCAGTTTGTTTCTTTCGCATTATGCTGTTGATATATGCGCGACATGAACGCCACACAGTGCCAATTATACACACGGTACAACGTTCATATTTTACGAGCGCCGTCTTCTCTCGATAAGAATAAAACAAAACACTTAATGTAGTACCGTTTAACGGTCACATATTTGAAAAAAATGTCAGTTTTTCCGGATGGAGAGACATTAAATGACCAGGCATACGTTTGTCTCGCGCCAACTTTCAATATATGGTTAATCGTAGAATAATTTATCACCGAAGTTAAAAAGGATGCATCGCCGTAGTCCTTGACAAGAGATAAAAGCTGTATTTGAAAAATGTCAATTTTTCCAGATGAAAAGACATGAACAGGCCTACGCCTGCAGATCAGCATGCATCCAATCGACAACCGGGCCCTTAACCCTTTCCCTCATATTGACGACTTTTGACCACTCTATAAAAGTCATTTCCTACAGGAGCAAATGCTCTATTTATCACAATGGTTTCAAACTACAAAATTCTAAAAGTTTCCTTTTCTCTAGTTAGTGCTCCTTTTCGGTAGACTTATTCAAAAATGTTGTATCTAAACATAGCCTATGAGGTAATGGGTTAATACCATACATGGTTTCAGATATAAGCGCACACCCAAACACTAACTCTTTAGACTCGTCTCGAAGAGTGTAGAAATAAAGGAGCTATTGTTAACAATGTTTAAGATTACGCATCTATCTGGAACACTGTCATATATTTTATTTTGAGTTTGAAGTCCCAATTGCTAAGAAGAATGTTTTCATATAACAACATTCGAAAGTAATATTCCATATGTGAATTGCTTAATTAAATTTGTATAATGCATTCACCATTATAATATGTACGTGTATTTTATCTTGAAATATCCAGAGTATGAGTGAAAAGCGGACTACCTGCGCACGCGTATCCCGCACTCAAAGGCTTAACTAACAATACACGTTCTTTAGCATATGTATATAGGTTTAAGAAAACCAGCCGGAATTAAATGTGGCAAACAGTACTTGTAAAAACCACTGGAAGAATATATTTTGATAGGTTTGTTGCTGACCCCAGTCTGGTTGGCATTAAGACACTGTTTGTATCCAGACGAGACGCCGTGTAACTCAGCGTCTATTTATAACACAACGTAGTCGAGACTCGGTCAGTGGTTTCCCAAAAGCTTGGAAAAATCGGCAATAAACATTACAACAAATTGAAGTTTAAGCAAACATTATGATTTCGAAGGATAAAAAGTAAATGCCCATAACTTTACATATGGAAATTACATATGGTTTCATTTCAGAATTAAGTATATAATTCTCGTAACAAATTTTTATTCGTTTAGAATATACTTATTTCCGGTACAGACATTGTAAACCATAATTTTATATTCATAATTATCCTACATAATTATGTATAATACAGAATCAGGGCAATACCAGTCTAACGTACAACGGGGCTAAAGGATGCATAACACAAAACGTTATACAGTAAGACCTCTCTATAACGGCCACTAAATTGTGTAAATGTGTTGGTATTTAGGGAAGGTGGCTGCTTAGAGCAAGGTGAAAGTAAAATATAACGCTTCTGTTTTATTTTCACCTTGTTCTAAGCAGCCACTTGCCTTTAACAAAACACTTGATGCAATTTAGTGGCCGTAACGGAGAGGTTTTACTGTATAACTGTATAAAAGTAACAATAAAACTGTTTACACTAATAATCAATGTAAAAGATTTATTCACAGTTTCATAATCGACCAAACGTTTATTATATTATTTCGACGTTCATCATTCATTTGTACATTACAAATTGAAAATATATAATAATTACAGAATTGCATTCAAAACATAACTGATTAACAGCAAGCATGAAACTCTTCGACTAATAGCATACGTTGATAAATCACGTGTCAGACGAATGGGATTATGTAAAAGCAAACACCGTGTTTAATGATTTCACACCATGGCCGCCAGAAAGCGACTCATATCAGGTGCGGATCCAGGATTCAGATTAGGGGGGGGGGGCGTAGAAGATTTTTTTGGAGGGAGGGGGCGTATATTTTTTATTTTTGATGATATAAATAATGTGTTTGTAATACATGTTGAAAATAGCTATGTTAAAGGCAGGTTGCTGCTTAAAGCAAGGTGAAAGTAAAACAGAACGCTTCTATGGGAGCGTTCTGTTTTACTTTCACCTTGCTTTAAGCAGCCACCTGCTCAAAATACCAACTAATTAACACAATTTAGTGGTCGTTATAGAGAGGTTTTACTGTATATAGATCTAAAAAATATTACTCAAAAATGTTTTGGCAATTTTAGGGGGGCGTACGCCGGCTCCGCCCCTCTAAATCCGCGCCTGTATATAGATTATTGCAAATGCGGAATCCATAATTTTCTTTGCAATCAGTATCACAAGTGCGTCACAACGGAATTTGGTTTTCACTGATCCGTCACGACTATTCTCGTACAGCTGTGGCGAGACGGTTGGGAAAGTGTCACGAACTGTATGTGAAAGAAAACTAAAGAACAAACAATCTCAGAAGGATCTACAAAATAATCATGGTAACGCATTTGTTTTTATTCTTTATTGTGGATATCGTTATACATGTAAAAGTGATAACGAATATCACGCCAGATACATTGCTAGCTATTTACTCGGTAATTGCCATGTTATTGTGTTTTATCGGTAAGAATTGTTTCAAAGCGTATTCTTGGAATGGACTGAGAAAATAAGGATAATTTAACCCAGAAGCATGTTAATTTTGATTCTAACACACCTCGCGCACACATCTACATAAACAAAGAAGGGACGTATCTATGTTTGAATTCTCCATAAAACACCGCACGCGCTGTAACGGCTTAACGTGACGTAATATGGCTTCAGAAATTCGTACGTCAAGAAACGTAACTACAACTTGCCGTTGTGGCGGTGCAAATTATAGTTAAATTGAAGTGTTTGAATCGAAATAATAAATTTATACCAGTGTTTTATCGTGCATTCTAACACACCTCGCGCTCACATCTACATAAACAAAGAAGGGACGTATCTATGTTTGAATTCTCCATAAAACACCGCACGCGCTGTAACGGCTTAACGTGACGTAATATGGCTCCGAAAATTCGTACGACAAGAAACGTAGTGCCGTTGTGGCGGTGCAAATTATAGTTAAATTGAAGTGTTTGAATCGAAATAATAAATTTATACCAGTGTTTTATCGTGCAATCGAACACGGGTAGTCGTTGAGATGCTTATAATTTAATCACCCGGCCTATCGTGTTCGATTGCACGATAAAACACTGGTATGAATTTATTATTTCTTAATTCATAATATATATATATTGAATATCGTGTACATATCCGTAGTAAAATCGCATAAAATAACAATATTAAGAATTTACAATGTCACGGTCTGGTTGATACAGTGTCACGGTTGCGGAAAAGATTCTGATACTACATTTTCTAAAATGTCAGGTTGCCCTTTTCCTTCGAATATTATCAAAGCGACCATAAAATCGACACTGTTTGGTCTTCTTTTAAGCTTACAAATTGACTAATACTTTGTAGAAGAAAAATAGAAATATCCACGTTAATGATGTAATTTCCCGAAATAAATGAATGTGTTTCGTCTGTTAAAGTTGCACGAGACATATTCTAATCAACATTTTTTATTTTAAGGAGAAATCATCTGCACTTGTAGAATGCAATAATTGTGAAGATATTGCTTTTTCCAGTTTGAAATGATATACAGACTTCGACATTCGAAGCGGAAATTATAGTTTTTTTTGTGATATTGCAGTTTTCAAACAATTGAAGTATTTATTTGACATTTACAACGGATTAAATAGCTACAACATGTTCACAATGCAGAACATCTACTTTCGGTTTCGATTTGCGAGAGTTTTATAGAAATCTCACGATTATGGAAATTACACTTGAATTCAAATGGCGCAGAATGGTATAGACTCTTTTTTCGTAAATGTAACCAAAGCGATTCTATTTTGTTATAAGAAATATACCAAATAAGTCACTTAAGTCTCTGCAGCTCGCTGGCTACTTCGCAACTGTTTCACGACGACCTGTCGCAGCCATTCCAAATTCCGTTTTGACGGACTTGGGTACCAGTGAGTCTAGATCCTGAAGAGACGCCGAATAATCCGATGTTTCTTAACCCATTCCCTGATATCGGCGGCTTTTGACGCCTTTGTAAAAGTTATGTTTTGAAAACTTTGTGATGAATAGAGCATTTGCTCCATAGGAGCAAATGCTCTATTGATCACAATGCTTTCAAAACAACACACGTTTCTTTTTCTCTAGTAAATGCTCCTTTTCGGTAGATTTATTCAAAGAGGTTAGGTCTCAAAATAGCCTATGAGGTAATGGGTTAATGATTCGCAGTGTTTGAAAGAATGTCCACACTGAATTTTATTGCAGACGATTTTAACTGCAGGATATACTTAGTTTGCTTGAAAGTAGGTATGTTGCTTACAAATTAACTCTTTCACTACCAATGTCGCTCCTGTGATTACCTAGGTAAACAATTTAGACGCAGATGAGGTGTCAAGTAATTCAGCGTTTCGTCAGGATCCAAAATGTTTGTCGCCGTGACTATTTTTTAAAACAGAAATGAAGAAAGAAATTAAAAAAATGTAGCAGACGACAACGTTTTCTGACGACAAATTTGGCAGCAAAAGAGTTAAATTCACGCAATACGTAAGCATGCCAAGACATACTGTTGCCGTTCGTACTGCTATGACAAAATTTAAAATACACACAAGTGTTCGTCTCTTTAAAACACTTCAACGACGGGGAAATTGAACGCAAAAATTGCAATCGTCTCTATAGGCCATTAGCTAGACTATGAATGCCCCCATATATAACAGTATGTTGTGTGACTGAATGTGTCTTTACAACAGCAGGCCAAACTTAAATAAAATGGTGTGGGTGTTCGGGTCAGATGTGATGCTCTTCCAACAGTATTGTTGTTATATGCAGACTGTGTGTCTACTTGGGATATGGCTTGATGCCACCTTTTGATAATAATGTATTAGACACGTAGCACGATATCACATTCAGTAAAGTTATAGACTGATCAGACCAGTCACAGTCCGTATAAGTCTTCCTATAAAGCATATGCAATTATTTAAGCAACTTCTTCAATTTTAAGGCCTTTGATATGTCGTGCGGTAAGCGATCGAATTCGCAGTCTCCTATATTGAAAGCATATACTCTAACTACTGGGCTAACCTCGTAACCGTTTACTCCATAAATACACCTTTTATACGCCTTTGCAAACTGAATATACCCAGATCAGACGGCTCCTTTAGACGTTGTCTGATCAGAATCTGCTCTATATGCTTATGATATAACATAGATATGATTTTACAGTCTCTTCCATGGTTAAGAATTCCTGTGTCCATCAACTTATATAACAATTTTGTTTCTAATTAATATTTACGACGTCATTATTTCCTGCTATAACAGAGTCCTGCTATAGCGACCCAAAAACCAAACAAAGGATTATTTAAAAGAAGGTGATTGCTTAATTCAGGGCAACAGGAACTGTCTGCATAGCGCTTTCCTGCATAAAGCTAAAACCTATTTTAAAAATCTAAAATTAGGCGATTCTTCGAGATCATACATTTCAGTACTTCTTGTTCTGAAAATTGAATACCGCTTAAGCCGGTGCTAGGGGGCGTGAGCAGTGTTGCACTTTCAATTACTGTTCATGAACAGGCTCAATAAAACCGGGTCTGCAATTTTCTCTTTTTGTGTTGCAATTTTTTCTCTCGGGGGATCACCTCCCTTCAGAATTTCTTCTTTTGAGTAGTCGTATTACATAAACTTTAATGCATTTCCACTATGTGCACCACAAATTTTAATGCCCACCTTCATTTACCTCTGTTTTGCATTGCACAGGCAGTAAAATTACTTTCTTGTAATTATCTTTATTATACACCTTATAAATGTAAACCAATAGTTGCCAAACATTGACACCATGTGCCAGTCCAACATAATTCCGTATTGTATGCCGATCGCATTAGATGGTTTTTACTTTATTATTATTATTATTATTATTATACCACATTTATATAGCGCTCTTTTCATACAGGATATGTGCGTTCAAAAGCGCTTCACAAAGATACATTTTATATACAATATACAATAATGCGTAAATTATAGAACATTTGAAATAAAATAATTATATTTAATACTTATATATAGATAAGAATAATAATAATAAAAAATAATTTATTTAGGACATAGGTAAATCAACTTCATCTTTTCCGTAAGTTTATCTGTCTGTGTCATCTTGATGTTGTTTCGCTGGAAATGACTATATGCCTTAGCTTTCCTCTTTCTTCGTTAGTATTGCAAATATACGCCATTACAAACAGTGCAGACCCAGACCAGTCGCCGTTTTTAAGTGATTCTATAAGTAAATGAATGTGACATTATCAATCATTCTCCACCGATGGTAGGCAATATAACCATTAGACCAAACACAGCATGTATGGATATCATACCAAATAAAATATACGGTAAAACCCATGTAGCAAGTCCCTCTAGGAGCTTTCTATATGACTTTAATCCTGCATTAAGCAATCACTTGTTTAAAAGTATATAGTGTTTTAAATACTTTAATACGTTTTGTTATTTTTATATAGCCTTGTTTAGTATTTATTACATACTGAACATGTTGAACAACACTGAGATGTTTTTGAATGTCCACATAACGTATAGAGTTGATAATTATACATGGGATAAACCAAAGAAAGTATTTTATGATGAACGGAAATGCAAATGATATTACTATTAGACGACGGATATCATTGTCTACATGAGTTCCAGCAGTATTTAGGGTTTTTTATGAGAAATAGACATTAAACAGAGCGCTGTGTACATGCACAGTAAAACCTCTCTAAACTGGATTTGTTTTAGAGAAAACACTAGAAACTTTTAGACAGGTGCTTGCTTAATGCAGGATTAAAGTCATATAGAAAGCTCCTAGAGGGACTTGCTACATGGCTTTTAGCCTGCATTAAGCTGCCACCTGTCTCCAAGACCGATATTTATACTAAATTTAACGTCCTGTTAAGAGTGGTTTTACTGTATATTTTATTTGGTATGATACCCATACATGCTGTGTTTGGTCTAATGGTCATATTGCCTACCATCGGTGGAGAATGATTGATAATGTCACATTCATTTACTTATAGAATCACTTAAAAACGGCGACTGGCCTGGGTCTGCACTGTTTGTAATGGCGTATATTTGCAATACTAACGAAGAAAGAGGAAAGCTAAGGAAGATAGTCATTACCAGCGAAACAACATCCAGATGACGTGTTAACAATAACACTTCTATAAAATCATCACAACCAAACGTGCTTCAAAAGTCAGCATTTTATTCAATAAGCTCGTGTCTAAAGATGCCACATAAAGCCGTGAACTTTCAAATATGAACGTATAAAACACAGGTTACAATGGACTTGGTGTTTATCCCGACTTGAACAATCTATTTTAGTGTTATTCAGAAAAGGTTAAGCGTATGCGAATAGATATAAATCCCAAGAGTCTGCTTTCCGAAGGAAACAAGTAAACTGAAACGACGCAATGTTGTTATTTACACGAACATTAAAACATTTGATGGTGTTCTTGCATGTGTGAACGACTTGATCATGTAGATCAAATATTTGATGCAAAACAGCCCTGGCAGATATAGCCACTGTTGTAGTTTGAAACCTTTTGCAAAACAAAAATAAAATCACGGCACTTTCAAGAAAAACTGCACTCATTTTGAAACAAATTTCAACGATGGCGTGTCAAATATTATGTTGATGACCAATGATTGTTAGTTTTTACCTGCATACTTACTAGGTATGGACTAGCAGACGACATTTGATGGTTAATATTGCCATCCGCCAGTATGACTTTTAAATAAACTAGTGATATATGAAAAGATTAGTAATTGCAGTTCCAGATTTACTTTCATTGTTACGGATTTTCACTTCATAACTTTTGATTTGGCATTTTAGCCATTGAATGTTGCGCACGCAAGTACTATCATTTGCAAGTAGTGTAGACCCAGACCAGATCAGTGTCGGCACTGTACGTCATTCAAAATCATCTCGTAAAGTGTATCCAATCATCTCGCAAAGCTATATGGACTCTACGGATAGACATGTATGTGTAACAGATGTAACAGTATCTTGCTCAAACAGCATGTATGTGTAACGGATGTAACAGTATCTTGCTCAAACAGCATGTATGTGTAACGGATGTAACAGTATCTTGCTCAAACAGCATGTATGTGTGACGGATGTAACAGTATCTTGCTCAAACAGCATGTATGTGTAACAGATGTAACAGTATCTTGCTCAAACAGCATGTATGTGTGACGGATGTAACAGTATCTTGCTCAAACAGCATGTATGTGTGACGGATGTAACAGTATCTTGCTCAAACAGCATGTATGTGTAACAGATGTAACAGTATCTTGCTCATACAGCATGTATGTGTGACGGATGTAACAGTATCTTGCTCAAACAGCATGTATGTGTGACGGATGTAACAGTATCTTGCTCAAACAGCATGTATGTGTGACGGATGTAACAGTATCTTGCTCAAACAGCATGTATGTGTAACAGATGTAACAGTGTCTTGCTCAAACAGCATGTATGTGTGACGGATGTAACAGTATCTTGCTCAAACAGCATGTATGTGTAACAGATGTAACAGTGTCTTGCTCAAACAGCATGTATGTGTGACGGATGTAACAGTATCTTGCTCAAACAGCATGTATGTGTAACAGATGTAACAGTGTCTTGCTCAAACAGCATGTATGTGTGACGGATGTAACAGTATCTTGCTCAAACAGCATGTATGTGTAACAGATGTAACAGTGTCTTGCTCAAACAGCATGTATGTGTGACGGATGTAACAGTGTCTTGCTCAAACAGCATGTATGTGTGACGGATGTAACAGTGTCTTGCTCAAACAGCATGTATGTGTGACGGATGTAACAGTGTCTTGCTCAAACAGCATGTATGTGTGACGGATGTAACAGTATCTTGCTCAAACAGCATGTATGTGTGACGGATGTAACAGTATCTTGCTCAAACAGCATGTATGTGTAACAGATGTAACAGTGTCTTGCTCAAACAGCATGTATGTGTGACGGATGTAACAGTGTCTTGCTCAAACAGCATGTATGTGTGACGGATGTAACAGTGTCTTGCTCAAACAGCATGTATGTGTGACGGATGTAACAGTATCTTGCTCAAACAGCATGTATGTGTGACGGATGTAACAGTATCTTGCTCAAACAGCATGTATGTGTAACAGATGTAACAGTGTCTTGCTCAAACAGCATGTATGTGTGACGGATGTAACAGTGTCTTGCTCAAACAGCATGTATGTGTGACGGATGTAACAGTGTCTTGCTCAAACAGCATGTATGTGTGACGGATGTAACAGTATCTTGCTCAAACAGCATGTATGTGTGACGGATGTAACAGTATCTTGCTCATACAGCATGTATGTGTAACAGATGTAACAGTATCTTGCTCAAACAGCATGTATGTACAATAAAACCTCTCTATAACGGCAACTAAATTGCGTTAATTAGTTGGTATTTAGGACAGGTGGCTACTTAAAGCAAGGTGAACGTAACACTGAACGTTCCTACAGGAACGTTCTGTTTTACATTCACCCTGTTTTAAGCAGCCACCTGCCTTTAACACAAAATAATTGATGTAATTTAGTGTCCGTTATAGAGAGGTTTTACTGTATAACATTTATAACAGTATTTCGCTGATACAATATGTATGGTGCTCAAACAACTTATTTAAATGATGTATATATATAACAGAATCTTGCTCATACAACAGGTATATGTACTATATGCTACAACATATATATGGTTCGGAATGGGCAGTATCTTACTCGTACAACATTTACATGTATGATGTATCAGAATCTTGTTCATACATGTAGGTCTAACAAAGTAACATTATCGTGCTTATACAACATATTTATATAACAATTGTAACATCATCATGCTCATACATCTATATTTAGCAGATTTTGCTCATACACCATGCATGTGTTTGTGTTTGTAACCGATGTAGCAGTATATTGTTCAAGTAACATGTAATTGTAATATATGTAGCAGTGTCTTGCTCATACAACATGCATGTTTAACAGATGTTGCATTATCTGGCTCATACAACATGTATGTGTAACAGAAGAAACAATATCGTACAGCATGTATATATAACAAATTAAGAGTATCATGTTCATACAACATGTATATTTAACATATGTAGCAGTATCGTGTTCACACAACATGTATTTGTAACATATGTAGCAGTATCTTGTTCACACAAAATGTATTTGTAACATATGTAGCAGTATCTTTTTCACACAACATGTATGTGTAACACGTGTACATTCCCATTTAATGCAATACAAAGAGGTGCAAGGGACACTTAGAAGGGGTAATTGTGACGGATAGTGTGTAGTTTCTTTGCATAAATTTGACATTTGGCTTTCGTTATAGATATTGTAAGTTAGTATTATTCCTTTAAACTGTTTTATCTGTTTTAAACCCATTCAGTATCTTCTTAAACCATACACTGAAGGTTCAATATGCTGAAAAGTATCATACATGGTTTAGTTTTTATATTTTCTATGCTAACAGGCATAAACATAAATCATGTCTCAACCTACTTGTATTTATCAAATTACAGTAGGGACCATCAAATGGAAGTATACATAAGGGTCTGTAAGGCAGATTCTGGCTTAATGTAGATCAAAAGTAATGCAGAACGCTCTTATAGGTGATTTCTGCATTACTTTTGCCCTGCATTAAGCAGCCAGCTTTTTTTTTACTCATGTGTCTAATAAATATAATGTCGCTTAAGACAGATTCTATTGTATAGTCACTCATAGCTGAAATCATCAGGGGTCTTTAACAATTTATACAATAAAAATTAAAATATTGTTGTTGTTGCTTAAAACAAAAGGAAGTAATGCTGGACTTTCATCCTGCATTAATCTGCCATCTGCCTATAAGACCCATATGTAGATATTTAGTTTGGTCGCATTGTGATATTCACTGTATAATAATTGTCAAGACATGCAAAGCAACCATTACTAGCATCATTAAAGTTACAGCTAGCGGCACCATGCCTTATATTTATGGCTGGAACGTTTCATCATACATGCCTGCAGCACACAAATATTACCCCATTTATCCCTTTGTCCGCTACGCGAGACTTTATTAGCATTTACACACAGGTTAGATAAGATAAAACGTCGAGTCTTCGACGCCTCACCAGGATCCGAACTGTTTCTTACTCAGACAATAGTTTCTCAGTAACTTGAATGAATCAGAAAGACAGTAAAATGCAACAGATCTGAGTTTTAGCTGACAGTATTTTTACAACGCTGCTAAGAGTTAAGCAAACCTATTTCAAATTGTATTGCAGCTTATCTGACCACTTATTACAGTAACATACCAGTAGATAAACATCAGGGACAAACATTCTTACTTCATATATCCGTGTGTACACGGAGCTGTTATGTGTGCACACCACTTGAAGTTAACATGATAGGGTATGGGAAAGAGTTTAAATATGGTTTAGTGTGTTTTCTAGGCCTATGCGAAAATAATACGATTATCCGTGTATGTGTATTGTTGTCAAACATTAAGGCAACACAATGACATGTACGAGTAGCACGCACTTAAAGACATACAGCAAGCTAGAGACAGCTGCAGTTGATTAAATAAAACAAACGGTTTATTAAAGGAACGTACCTAAGTAAATGTTGATCGACTTTTAATGGAGGAATGTAAACGATTTATGAAGGCAGTCATGCGTCTAAGACCAGGGGTCCACTAGGACGACGAATGGTTCACGAAGGGTTCCCGAATGTGGATATCGCAGATTCTGGTTGATTCGGCATGCCTTCGGGATGTTCGGGAACCCTTCCACGTCATTCTCGAACCCTTCGGGAACCCTTCTGGATGATTCAGGGACTGATCGGGATCGACAAAGATTTGGCATCCAAGTTTTAAAATTTGGACGCCGAATCATTTATTGGGGAAGACTTCTGGACCTTCTGGAACCCTTCGGGACGTTAGGGAACCCTTCGCAGTGGCTCCGGGGTAGATTCGGGGTCATTCTGCATGTCTTCCAGTTTCTCTTGTCCACCCCGAGCGGTTCCAGAATGAAGCCGAATCGATGCGGAATGCTTCCCGAAGGCTTCCTCAATGCTTCCCGAAGACGCGGAAGGGTTCCCGAATCCACGCGGAAAACATGCCGAATGTATTATGAACGATTCATATACTTAATATCAGGCTTAACTTATTAAGGGGAGTACACTTAAACATAAAGAAGATAAGTGAAATAATTTTATCTAAGCAGACTCCTTACAGATTTTAAACAGAAAATAACAGTTTGTGCATGAAATATCTAATTAAACCCAAAACGAATTTGGTAAAATTCTTAAGTATGTTACAAATTAAATATTGCTTTTGATTTAGATCACCCTCAGTTATTATCAAATACAATATGTATTCTTAAAATGACAACAATTAAGCAAACGTCTTACAATTTATTTTTACAAAATAAACACTAATTTATGAAAATTTATGCTCTGGTATATTTTTAAGTAACAGGCTTAGCTAAGTTATTACTTAAGAATGTTCGTGAAACTGGGGCCTGAATAGTCTCAGAAGACGCTGATGTCAGCAAAACTTATATACATGTATATCTGAAAAAGAACGGTCGTAAGATTGCGGAAAGGATTTCGAGATATAAAAATACAATATATAAGAAACTTTAGTTATAGTCGGATGTTACAAAACATCTTATTTAACATCAGCTAGAAATTATTTACCGACTGAAACAATAGCTTCTTAACACTATACATTCCATTACTAACTACATATGGACAAAATGCTTATATAAAGAACAGGAATAGCTATGAAATATAACACATCTCAGTTTTACTACTATTATAAATAGCTTAAAATAGCATGTGTATAATGAATCCCTTATACTCGTAATTGGTTTGTTGTTGGGTGTTTTGGGGAAAACGAAATAAAACGCATAGGAGGGAAGCATTTATATGTAGATGTATGTGTGTGCATACGTGTGTGTGTGCTCTTCCCAAGTACTTGCTAAGAGTGTATAAGAGCCCCACCCAAAACAGGGTCTACATACGTGTGTGTATCCTTTACAAGTAGTACACTTGCAAAGAGTGTACTTGTCTTTTGCAAACAGTGGGGATTCTGAAAAAGAGGTTCGTGTTTGATCCCCCAAAACAGGGTCCATAGAGTTTGTTATTTTGTAACACATCTATTGCTATAAAAGATATACATGTATGCCAATATTTATTTATGTAAATGCTCATGTACACACCTACTTATTTTGTAGTATAAGGCTGTGTGCATATTGTATGGATAAGTGGATATATACTTGTACTATAGAAGCCTAAGAACTATCTTTCGATGCAAATTAAGATATGAAATGGAAATAAGACATACATGAGTAATAGTCATTAAGAACTGACATAGAAAATGAATCTTTTTAGATTAAGTGTGAGAGGTTTTTAAGCAATCCCCAGTCACATATATATTGAAATAGTACGACATCATGCATGGAGAGAAGGATAAGGCAATACATACAGTTTAAAAAGGGTATTAGTATAAAGCAAGCATAAGACGGCTCTTCCGGACGTTAGGGAACCGCCAGTATTTATTATATGGTAATGGTGCCATGTACTCCTACCAACTACCAATTAGGTGTTGGGAGCCGGAAATAACCCCGCTCCATCCGAATAAATCTAGTCTAGATATAGAGGGAAGCATCTTTTCTACTCCAACGAGACATTTTTTCCACTCCAAAATACGAAATATGCGACATCGTTAATTCGGCAACCCTTCGGTCTTATTTCTGCAACGATTCGGCATGTTCTGTAATGGTTCCGCAACCTTTCCGCAACGTTTTCGCACGATCGGAAACCTTTCGGGAAGCATTCGGGAGGTAATTCTCAAGGTTTCGGCATAATTCTGCATCACTTCGGCGCCTGTTCCGCAACACTTCGCAAGCAACTTCCCGAATATTCCGGAATGCATGCCGAATTACCCCGAAAACAAAGCTGATCCCGAATGGTTCCCGAATCGAACAAAATTTATTCTGCAACCCTTCGACAAGGCTTCGGCGCTGTAGTGGACGCCAGGCATTACATTTGATCTCTCACTTTGAGACATCATATATCTTTGTATTTATTACTACATTTGTTTTTCAGCTGTCTGTGATGTTATACCCTTGTTTGAGATGCTATAAAGACCAATGACGCTTCAATAAGTGCTGACAGGATCAGAGAGGGAAACACATGTGGGTAAGTCACGTGTATTGCATGGTCTCTCTAATGGGACGTTCAATTTATTACAAATATTGGTCCTTGAGACAGGTGACAGTTAATGCAGGGTAAACGTAATGCAGAAAGGTCCTCTAGGAGCTTTCTGTATTACCTTCTTCCTGCATTAAGCAGCTACCTACCTAAACATATAAATTCTTTTATACTAGAATTTCGGTTTAGATGGGTTTTACTGTGTATCGTTATTGTCCTAAATATTACACTTAGCTTAACAGTGTAGAGCTAGATCAAATTGCTCCTTGTGGATTTACAAACATTTAAAGAAGGGGGTTTAGGTTCCTAATACGTTCGGTACGTAGGGTATTTATGTATGAATATGATTCTTTGTCCGTTTAATTACACAGCTAATACAATGAGACTTGTTCTTTCTTGTTTTCGATGCAAATGCGCCACGTTTATTACACAAACAATATATCAATATTTCAAGCGGCGACATTCTGATGGCAAGAGAAACGTCATGTTTGTAAATGTTTGTAAAGGTTAATCGGGATTATAACAGCATGGTTCGTCTTCTTGGTAATATGTACATGTTGTTATTAGCTTTATATTCCGATATTTCGCACTCCCATTGAAGGATCTAAATATCATTTGTCACATAATGGCCACCTTAAGTAAAAGTGGTGACGAATGCATGTTCTATATAGTTCTAAACTTAGTGTCTTTAACAACTACGTGTTTTTGTTCTTGGGTAGACATGTTTCTGTTAACCCTTTACCTGTTTAATATCCATGCTAGAAATAATGACACCATGAATAATACAAACGTTTAAATGGAAGATATTTCTTTGACAAAACCTGTAGGATCAGATCTATATCATGTAATAAGCTAACATAATATACCCTGATCAAACTGTTCCTACAGAAAATAAAATGGTATACGAAATAAAATATGTTTATACTAACTATCTGATCTTGGTTTATTCTGTTTACAAAAGCGTTTATATGAAAACATTCTAATGATTTTGTTCAGTTGTGTGCCTTATATTTACTGCCAATTGATCATCCCGCCATTTACGAACTAATCCTCAAAATATTTAAACTAAATAACAACGTTATGTTTCAGTTATTGTTTTCAACGTAATAAGCTCAACCGATCGACTCAAGGGTCAGCTCTACAGAACAGTCCTAGAATCATCTGCACTGAACAATCCTATAATCAGCTATAGCGAACAATACCTCAGTAGGGATTATCCAGGAATACAGAGGCTAATCGGAATCAAATTAAAACATATTCAAAATGTCATTGTTATTTAATTGATACATATCTAATCGCGTGGTCAAATGTGTCATTTTTTTGTCAGGGACTTTCATTCACCCTGGCATCGTAGAGGAGATACATCTACTATTTGGCAACTATATCTGACATCTGTGAAAACAGCCACTTGCTATCGTCAAATACATCCCAACACAATTTCCATGTCTGTAATCTTTATAACAAAAGCCTTCCTTAAACTAAACACTTTGTACAGGACATTGGCCCATGGTAATCATTTCATGATACCCTTCGCATCTGCAAACAAATTTGATTCACATATGAAGCCGAGTAACTCGGATCCAAGCTGTTTGGCATGTAGTCAGTAGTTTGATAAAGACTCGGGACGAATGGGAAGTAAGTAGACTTGTAAGAGATCATGGTTTTGAGTAGTCTTGATTTTGTCAGAACTAGTAGAGAAGAATGTTGATACTTTTGGCCAGGTGACTGCTTAATGCAGAGTGAAAGTCATAAAAAAAAGCTCAAAGAGGAGCTTTCTGCATGACTTTAGCCCTGCATAAGGCTGCCACCTGTCCCCAAGACCGATAGTTACAATAAACTTAGCGTCCGATTTAGAGGGTCTTACCGTACTGTGATTCTACTGATAATCCATTTCCCTTGACATTTACGAATCCGTTTCTTCGAAGATAGACGACCCTACAAACACATGATATATGTTATGTCTCCGACGCCTGTGGGATTTCAACACATCTGTAGGAAGCCACTTACACTTATCCCGTTATTCGCGACTCGACTCGTGTTGTTTTGAAAACAGATTGGATCCAGGTGAGACGCAGAGTAGCTCAGCGTCTCATTATGCTCCAAGCCGCCGTTTGACACTCACTCAATACTTCCCCATAAGATTGTTTGAATCGGATGAAGTCAAATTTGCACCAGATCCAAATTTAGATAACATATATTTTAGACAGCGATATTAAGAGTTAACCCTTCTACTGCCGGCGTATTGTCGTCTACAAAATTTGCCATCCAGTTAATTAATCCTTTGATCCATAAATACGCCCTTTCTACGTCTTTGCAAACAGACCCAGAACAGATGGCTCCTATAGCGGCTGTCTGATTAGTGTCTTCTCTGTTTGCTTATGGAATAATATAGATCTGATTCTACAGTTTCTGCTTTGACAAAACAGTCACGTGTTTATATCTATATGCATTATTAAAAGTTAATCTAATTAATATTCACGATGTCATCGTTTCTTTCATGAATACTCATGAAGTTAAGGGATCTTTATCAAAAACTATCATTTTAAGCATCTTCCTCTTACTTTAAAAGCCATAATCGAAACTAGTGAATGAATTAGGCTGGCTCCTGATGAGACGCCAAGATAATGTGTAACCAATCTGTTTGAAAAAGTATTCATATATTCACCATAAGCATAAACAAGAGGGCCAGAATGGCCCTGAAGCGCTCACCAGACAATCAGGGTAGAAGATTTTCAAAGTTTTCACTATAGAAAACTAGCCGGTCCTGGGACGGGCCAATTTTGACCCCAGGGGCATAATTTAGAAAACTTTTGTAGAAGACCAGTCTGAACATGACGCTATGAGCCAAATATGAAAGCTAAGAACCTTCCAGTTTCAGGAGAAGATTTTCAAAGATTTCACTATTTGTTTCTCTCTGTTTTTATTGAAAACTGCCCACCCCTGGGGTAGGGCCAATTTTGACCCAAGGGCCATAATTTATAAAAAAATTTTGTAGAGGACCTGAACATGATGCTATGCACCAAATATGAAAGCTGAGAGCCTTCCAGTTTCAGAGAAGAAGATTTTCAAAGATTTCACTATTTGTTTCTATTGAAAACTGTCCACCCCTGGGGCGGGGCCAATTTTAACCTCAGGGCAATAATTTATATAACTTTTGTAGAGGACCTGAACATGATGCTATATGCCAAATATGTAAGCTGAGAACCTTCCAGTTACAGAGAAGAAGATTTTCAAAGTTTTCACTATTTGTTTCTATTGAAAACTGACCACCCCTGGGGCGGGGCCAATTTTGACCCAAGGGCCATTAATTATAAAACTTTTGTAGAGGAACTGAACATGATGCTCTGTGCCAAATATGAAAGCTGAGAGGCTTCCAGTTTCAGGGAAGAAGATTTTCAAAGTTTCACTATATGTTTCTATTGAAAACTGCCCACCCCTGGGGCGGGGCCAATTTTGACCCCAGGGCCATAATTTATATATCTTTTGTAGAGGACCTGAACATGATGCTCTGTGCCAAATATGAAAGCTGAGAGCCTTCCAGTTTCAGAGGAGAAGAATTTCAAAGATTTCACTATTTGTTTCTACTGAAAATTGCCCACCCCTGGGGCGGGGCCAATTTTAACCCCAGGGCCATAATTTATATAACTTTTGTAGAGGACTTGAACATGATGCTATATGCCAAATATGAAAGCTGAGAGTCTTCCAGTTTCAGAGAAGAAGATTTTCAAAATTTTCACTATTTGTTTCTATTGAAAACTGCCCACCCCTGGGGCGGGGCCAATTTTGACCCCAGGGCCATAATTTATATAACTTTTGTAGAGGACCTGAACATGATGCTCTGTGCCAAATATGAAAGCTGAGAGCCTTCCAGTTTCAGAGGAGAAGATTTTCAAAGTTTTACTATATGTTTCTATTGAAAACTTCCCACCCCCGGGGCGAGGCCAATTTTGACCCTAGGGGCATAATTTATATAACTTTTGTAGAGTAGAGGACCTAAGGATGATGCTATGTGCCAAAGATGAAAGCTGAGAACCCTGTAGATTCAGAGGAGAAGATTTTCAAAGATTTCACTATTTGTTTCTACTGAAAATTGCCCACCCCTGGGGCGGGGCCAATTTTAACCCCAGGGCCATACTTTATATAACTTTTGTAGAGGACTTGAACATGATGCTATATGCCAAATATGAAAGCTGAGAGTCTTCCAGTTTCAGAGGAGAAGATTTTCAAAGTTTTACTATATGTTTCTATTGAAAACTTCCCACCCCCGGGCGAGGCCAATTTTGACCCTAGGGGCATAATTTATATAACTTTTGTAGAGTAGAGGACCTAAGGATGATGCTATGTGCCAAAGATGAAAGCTGAGAACCCTGTAGATTCAGAGGAGAAGATTCAAATTGTTAAGGACGCACGACACACGACGCACGCCGACGGACGACGGACATCAGGCGATCACAAAAGCTCACCCTGAGCACTT
Source organism: Azorinus chamasolen (assembly GCA_963576725.1). Lineage (NCBI taxonomy): Eukaryota > Metazoa > Mollusca > Bivalvia > Cardiida > Solecurtidae > Azorinus > Azorinus chamasolen. Next base: position 27,643,902 of record OY755244.1, read on the forward strand.
TGTGCTCTGGTGAGCTAAAAAGCTCACCCTCTTATCAATTCATACACATACTTATATGGATGTGTCATGCTAAATAGTGTTAAATCACTCACAATATTGCAAAGTGTCAGGCAAGGCGGAGTGTTATCCACCTGGTACTATTTGTTCTTCATTGACGAGTTGTTAAAACAACTAGAAAATAGTAAACACTGTCTCAAGTAGTGTGTGTGTGTGTGGGGGGGGGGGGATAAGGTGCGGAAACCCCACCCTCGCTGATTCGGATTCGGGCAGAACACGTTGATAAGATCCTCCGATTCGGTTACCCATGTAGGCATTACACTGCATAGGTCGTTCAGAAACCATAGTCGAACGTATACGGGAAGGTGGCTCTCACTACTCGGACTAGACAAATCAGCAGGAGACGCCAATCCTTTAACTCTGGCTTCTCTAGTTAAAACGGCAACCCTGCCCGTAGCACTATATGCATCCGAACTCTGACACACCATGTCTACCAACAACTTTCTGCAATCAGAGAGACTCATACGTCTATCGGCTAAAGCAGTACAGCACCTGCCATCAGCGACTGATATGACACTCTCCATGCCTGGCTGGATGCCGATGGAGACCGAAATAGAAAATCGGAAACTCTCATTCCTGCAAAAACTATGCACAATGCCAACGCACTTACTACCGGCCACACCTTTCAGTTATAAACTGAACGTGTTTGCTATTAAAGGATTTAGAAACCAACTTAGATATATACCAGATGCATGCAGATCATTGAGAAAATACAACCTTTTCCGATACACCATTAGTTATTTACAAACGTATACATTTCAAGGGAAAGCAGAATGGAAAACAAATGTGTCTCAATCCATCGCCCAGGAACACAAGCGTCTTTGTGAACTACGAGTAAACAGAGACGAAGATTTCTCAAGGTTTAAGGTGATACACAGTCACATCGAGCTATCAGCCTTTTGGTCATCTGCAGTAACAATATATTCTGAAAATGGGTGATCCTTCAAAAGCAAAAACAGAAAATTGCAGACTCGGTTTTATTGAGTCTGTTCATGAGTAGTAATAAAAAGTGCAACACTACTCATGCCCCCTAGCACCGGCTTAAGCAGTATTTTCAAAACTAATAACTTATGATCCCGAAGGACCAGAAAATATAGCAACACTGAGAATTGAAGTAAGGGGCGACAGATTGTGAGAGCAATAACGGCCATTAGATTACTACTTTTAAGACAAGTCACCCCTGAGTACAAATGGTCTAAATGCAACATGACCACAACTGATATTACCAGACATACTTTAGCAGAATGCACTAGCACAAGACATAAGAAAAACAGATTTATTCAGATAATATGCAAATCATTCAGTATTGAGCTTTCAAATGTATTGGTAGGTGCTAGTAGTGAAACTTTCCTGAGAGACATCTGTGACATACGCCTATTAGGAACAATGGGAATCCCTCCAGATCTACAACAACGCTTTATAGATATGGCGTTTACCTACATATACAAGGTAAACAGCCATCACCGTCTGAGATAAACATCACTTCAAGTATACACTTTTGTTTCGTTTCAAAAAGTGTGATACTTTATCACGAATAGTATGCCTATCGTACCAGACACGTAGTCCTGTGTAGAAATAATCAGTGCTCAACTCAATGTAGTACTGGAGTGTTCACTTCATTGAGTACACCCAAGTACTACACAAGAGTTGGATCATACAGTGCACAAAGTAACAGTAGACATATACTTATCACATTCCTCTGAGTCTTGCTTGTCTTTTTCCACATTTATTTCGAATTCGTTCGGTGAAAAACTACAACTGTGAGACTCATTTAGACTGTTACAATATAGGCGTATTGCTATTATTGCTGTTTTCAATTAGCTGTCGACATGGTTCAGTGAGACTGCCATAGATATGACTTCATATGTCATCAATTCAAATGCCACTTTTGTAGATACCAAAGTGATATCTTAATCATGTCACAGTTATACAAGGATACTTGCATTAGGCGGCCATTTCATGATACAGCATGCGGATCTCTAAACACGAGTTGATGTTTGATGGTGCAGAAGTAATGCATAAAGCTCCTTACGAAGCTTTTGCATTACTTTACCCCACAATAAACGGTTATGTTTATATAACTCTTCCAATACATCGTGTTTAGGTGGCTGCTTAACACAGGTTTCACTGCACAAAGTGCCATTTAAATGGTAACCAGATTTCATTGTATATATGTTTTCATAGTATTTTGCCATAGTACGTCATATCCGGTTTACGTGTATTCGCCGTACATTCCATCGTATGCCTGATTAATGAATGAGTCGGATAACTGGTTCGGTGAGCGAGTAGTCACTTTGCACGAGCGCCTAATTATAGAACCTTCCCATCCACCCTTCTTCCTACTTAAACAGCCTTCGTCACTAACTAACCTGACTAACCCGGCACTCTTCGTCATCTTGTCAAGGTGTAAGCACCTACAGTAGATAGATCTACTTAGAATTGCTGCTCACAGCTACTATGTATTAGTTAGTGTCTATTAAGTGTGGATTTAATGATTTTAAATGCCGAAGCGCAGCGAGCGTTAGCGAGCGAGCAAGGCATTTAAAGTCATTAAATTCGCACTTAATAGACACTAACTGATATAGTGTTTAACCTAGTTTTTGGACAGGATTAAAAGTGGGCGGAGTGAAGCTGGACTTGGTCGCATGCGTTGCTAGGGGCAACAGCCGAGACCGTGTGTTGAACAAATGTGTCAGTCGTTCAGAAAGGATGGCAGAAATGAAGCCGACGCTCGACCTTCTTGGGGACCTAGATACGATAACGTAGCTCTATTCCTAATGAGACGCTAGTCATTATCAGTCTTACAGCTACGATATCGCATCTACTTGGGGACCATGCCGTTAAATTTTACGGACGATGCAATAAAATGTTTGAGTTGCATCAATTTACCTCATTTCTTAGTCTCAGCTTGGTATTCTACACAGAACATGTATACACATGTGTATTTGACGCTCGCGCTGTTACTTGGTGGGACGAGCTAAGCACTGTACGTCACAGGATGTACTCGCGCATGCGCTGGGGACAGCCGACTTAGTCGCTAAGTCAGCGATTAGTGCCTGACTATAAGAAATTAATCGTGGAGAAATTCAAAATTTCCAGCATTGTGATTGGCCCAAAAAGTAGGTTAAACACTATATCATATGTGTACTGTTATAAGTTCATTTAGCGTGTCATAGCCTGGTAAATTCCGAAGGGAAGTGATCCACCGAAAGCAAAAATTGCAACACAAAAAGAGACATTTGCATTTATCTAGAAAACTATTTCAATTGCATTGTTAATTATTTGGCATATTTAGACCGCATATAACGGGAATATCGAAACGCTGAATTGTTTGAAATCTTTAATATGTTACCTGTAGTCTGTGATATTTTTTAAGTGTTCATATTGTGTCAGGCTGTTTTGTTCTGTATATCAATTTATTGGAACCGGCAGACGTTTTATTGTTTTAGGTTATAAACCCCTGGTTACAGTTGGCGATCCCGGCAGGATACATACAGACAGTTGGGCGTGGCAGCCAGAGTGTCCGGCGACAGAGGACGCGCTGTGTAACCCAGCACAGGACCAGCACATCACATAATTTAGGGTCGACCGACGTTATACGCCGTGTAGTGCACAGGAAGTTTTGTGGCCACTCGCGAGTGTTTTATTATAATTGTTTTTTTCTCTGTGAAAGTGCACTTGTCGCGCGGACCACATGAACTCTTTTCGCGCAGAGTCCTTTTTCAGCAGATATAATTTTCTGTGGAGGGTCTTGGTAAGGCTAGTCACGTGACAATAATTTCTGTTTGTGTTTTTGTGGACACACGTGTTTTGCAGTCGGCAAAGGAAGACTGTGATAGTTGTAAATAGTGATATTTGTGTTATTTTAAGGTACTAAGTGCCTTTGTCCAGTACTGTTATTTTGTATTTAGTGGCAAGTCGGTCTTACTGGGGTGATGTGACCATTTTCACGATGATTTAACAGTAAGGTCACGTGTCAAATTTTAAATTTCTTCAATTTGGTGTTTATTTGCACAGCAGTCGGTAGCTATGTGCTGACTAACATATTTTTTATAATATCTAGTCTGCGCATATAGCTTTCCGTCTTCTTATCGAGTATCAGCTTTAGGTTTTCTGGAATGTCATTGAAGCCTCGTTTTGGGTTCAGTAAACCGGATGCGGCTTCACAATGTCGCGTTATGGGTTTCATTTAAAACACATTTTCAGTTTTAGATACTTTAATAATACATTTCGCAAACTCTAATACAGCAACACATAATTAAAATTCTGATGGGAGGCGATCCCCAGAAAGCAAAAATTGCAACAAAAAAAGAGAAAATTGCAGACTCGGTTTTATTGAGTCTGTTCATGAAAAGTTCTACTAGCCCTACACGACTATCTCTATTGACTTCTAAGTGCACACTTGTGTGCCTTGCAACATCAGTCCCTAATTTCCCATAATGCATCTCGATAACAATCTACCTGTGATTAGGATCATAGCCCTTGTGCTATCTCTGTTCATCTCCCGAATGTCCGCCTTGGACAGTATATATCCCTACGCAAGGTGACAGACAGACATGTGATTGATATCCTTCCTGTTAAACAGCGGAAGGTCTAATCCCAATATACCATCTAAGGACAGTTGCCATAGCAATATGCCCGAGCTATAATTATCAATCAAAGCAAGTCACGACTCTAAGATAAATTCCTGTCATATATTTTCTCCCCTATCTATATATTGTTTAGATCCAAATCAAGAGGTTAAAAGTGATTACGTGACAACAGCTGTTTCCGACAACCGGAAACCCGAGGAAGTTTCTATATTCGTAAGTCTTTGTTTATTTAAGCTGATTTTGAGCATTGCATTTAATATTTCTTACACATTTCTAAAGCATATACATTATTTTGCATCATATTTACAAGTTTTGCTTTAATTTTGAGTGACACTCGATAGTTTACTGTTTATGTGCTATTAACTTGACAGTACTTGTGCTGGGCAGAGGTTCTTACATGTACAATTTGTGTATTTGCTTGTGTGTGTTTGACATGTTTAGAAAGGTTTAGTACTCTATGAAGGCGACCTCTTAAATCCAGAAATGGAAGGAGAACGTCGGATATCTGTACTATTTCATTTTTGTCGTACCCTTTATTACTTTTCTACAGTTACTCTGTTTGCAGCTCAATCATTGAGTACACTAGCGATAGGTGGATACAGTATGTTCAATTAAATGTGTTTTTGTTATACATGCACTTTACCACTGTATTCGCTGTAGCGGTTGTTGTAGATTAGTCGGAGAGGGGATACGTTTATTTACACTGTTTGTCTTTTAGGATGGGGATGGAATAAGGGTGAGGTTGGGCGCCCATAAACCGGTTTAAACCCCCGGTGACTTTTGTCACTGACCGTTCCAAGGCGGTACTTCCATCTTCCTCCTATTGTATGTTTGTTTTGTCTGTGCGTCTCTTGTTGTTTTTTCTGCCTATGTACATTTGCTGTTTCCTTGTGTTGCTGTTCGGGCGAGTGTTTGTTCTGTATGTGGTGTTTCCTGCATGACTCATTTTTGTACTTTTATGTGATATGGATATTGAGTGATTTAACCGTGTTTTGGCCTATCTATCTGTGCATACGTGTTGCATATACTTTTGCTATTTGTGTGGAATAACATGTGAACAATATTTACATGAAATAGCTATACATATAGATCTCTGGAAAGTATATAGATTTTAGCTATTTAATTATATAGATCTTGCGTAATATACATGTACATATAACTTCAATATTGCAATGGGTCTTGTGCAGCATGTAAACTTTAATACTCACACTGGTGGAAATAGCCTTTACCTAGTTATTACTGAGGTGGTAAATGGTGTCGATGTAGTCTCCTGTCAGCCTGGTCCCTTCTTATCAGATCATTGTGTAGTCACAAATGTGTAGTCGTGTAGTCGTCACGAACGTTAAGAAAGAGAACATTACAAGTAAAGCAGTTGCCTTTAGAGATTAAAGAAACTTGGTCAAGTCTGCTTTTACGAACAGTTTATCTGAATTTCAATTGATTCTGAAAAATTTGCATAGAAAAGTTTGAAACAGAGATTAAGGACGTTTAGATACACATGCTCCCCTCAAAGAGAAAACCAAAATTTGTTGTGCACCTAAACCATGGCTTACAAATGATATACTCAAGCTAAACGAAAAAGCATATGGAGCCCGAACCGTTTAAAGCCTTCAAAGCAGCAAGGAATGAATACAGTTGTCAATGAAAAAAGGAAAAAAGAACACCTTTGAATGAAAAAAGTTATTGATTGTAAGGGTGACTCTTAAAAGTTATATCAATTTGTATCTGACCTGACAGGAACTAAATCCGAAAATCCAATGCCTCCTAGCGAAAGTGAGATTTCCCTCAGTGAAGACTTTGCTGAGTATTTCATGAACAAGATACGGAACATTCGAGATTCTTTGAATTCTTTTAAAGACTTTGATCCCATTCAGAAAGACGTTGTTCAGTTTACTGAATTTGAAGAACTGAGTCAGGAAGAAATTAGACAATTGATAAACGAGCTCAAGACAAAATCATGTGAATTAGACGTTCTGCCTACAAAGATTCCAAAATTGTTTTTAGATGAACTATTACCTGTTATCACAAAGTTAGTTAACACTTCATTGAAACATGGTGTTTTCCCATCGAAATGGAAGCAAGCCATTATAAGACCGTTGCTGAAGAAAGTTGGATTGGAACTAGAACTGTCAAATTACAGACCCGTAAGCAACCTTTCCTTCCTGTTAAAACTTATTGAGAAAGCTGCATTGTTTAGACGTAACATCCATGTAAATGACCATGAACTTCTGTCCAAAAATCAAGACGATTTTACTCTTGCGAATATGCCTTATTGAGACTTGTTCATGACCTACTTGAGGCTATGGAGAACCAGGAAGTAACTGCCCTTATTGTCATTGATCTTAGTGCTGCCATTGATACTGTTGACCATAATATTCTTCTCGATGTTCTCAGGAGTCAATATGGAGTTTGTAATATTGCTCTGAAATGGTTGGACTCCTACTAACGACCAAGAAGCTGCCGCGTGAATGTAAATTCGTCACAATCACAACCTCGTTTGTTGGAGTGCAGTGTTTCCCAAGGCAGTTGCCTTGGTCCTTGGCTCTACCTTGCTTACGCAGGAACCTTGTTCGATGTTATTCCTCCATCTATCTCGGTATACGGTTTCGCTGATGACCATATTGCAAGTAAACGCTTTAAACCTACTTCCAATAGTTAAAGACAAGCTGTTCAAAACCTTGAAGAATGTGCCATAACGATCAATAACCGGATGAACGAAAACAAACTTAAAATGAACACAGCAAAAACTGAATTCATCATTTTTAGAAGTAAACAGCAGCTAAAAACTGCACTATACATTCAATTGATATCGCAGGAGATGTTGTTGAATCGGAAACATGTATTAGATACCTAGGTGTTTTCTCGATGAATCATTGACCTTCAAAGAACACGTGAAAAGAAAGTGTCGCGTGCCATGTTGAACTACTATAGAATAAAATGTATTAGGAAATACTTGACAAAAGAATCTGCCGAAATTTTAGTTCTCTCACTAGTGATCTCTCATTTAGATTATTGTAATGCCATCCTATACGGAATTGCACAGTGTGATATAGATAAACTGCAGCGAATCCATAATATGTGCGCTAAACTCGTTTTGAATAGGAAATGGTCTGACAGCTCCATCTCAACCACGCGCCCGTTTATCTGACAGAACTTCTTGTAAAGCCAGCACCAACACGCAGTCTGAGATCGGCAGACAAAGCTCCAGAGATGTATGCTGTGCCTTTCAAAAAGAGAAAGACATTTAGTGATAGAAGTTTTGGGACAGTTGGTCCCAGACTTTGGAATGGGCTTCCTAACGAGATTAAAAGAGCTGGAAATGTTGAATCCTTTAAAAGAAAGTTTCAGACACTTTGACTCACTTTTTAATATGTCTTAGAAACTGTCCGCGTGTTTTAGTTGAGTAAAGTATTTTATATAAAGTCTGGATTTTAGTATATTATAACAGTTTTTGAACCATCGTTTTATGGATATTATTACATATCATCTCTCGATTTATATTTGTTTCTGGTTTTATTTTTGTCAATGTACAACGCCATTGAATGAATTATTTGCAAAAATAGGAGTTTAACCAAGTGATTAAGTTTCAATTTTCATAACGTGTACCCCACCCTCATCAGTTACTGTCATCATCTAACCAGCTTTACACGATGGGTGTGTGTTAGAGAATTTAATTTGAGTGATTGTTTGTTAAAGGGTCATTTATACCGGTCTTGTCATTTGTTGCAGTTTTGGTTAAATGTTAGTTTCCATACAGGGTGGTCATTTACTTTAGCGGATCTACTATATACATATGTTGATACTAGTATCCACCAGATAGAAGTGTAGCAGTAACACTCACGGCATTTTAGGATAAAAGGTTTAGTTTATTGTCCATTTGTCCTTGGTTTACTTTTAATTTCCAGTCGAGTCACAACTTTATCACCATGTTACATCTGGCGCCCAACGAAAATAACCCATAGGGTGGTGTATCCATCGTTTTATGGATATTAGTTGTTTCTTAAATGTATATTCGTGTATTACATATCATCTCTCGATTTTTATTTGTTTCTGATTTTATTTTTGTCAATGTACAACGCCATTGAATGCATTATTTGCAAAAATAGGCGTTTAACCAAGTGATTAAGTTTCAAGTTTCATAACGTGTACCCCACCCTCATCAGTTACTGTTATCATCTAACCAGCTTTACACGATGGGTGTGTGTTAGATAATTTAATTTGAGTGATTGTTTGTTAAAGGGTCATTTATACCAGTCTCGTCATTTGTTGCAGTTTTGGTTAAATTTTAGTTTCCATACAGGGTGGTCATTTACTTTAGCGGATCTACTATATACATATGTTGATACTAGTATCCACCAGATAGGAGTGTAGCAGTAACACTCACGGCATTTTAGGATAAAAGGTCTAGTTTATTGTCCATTTGTCCTTGGTTTACTTTTAATTTCCAGTCGAGTCACAACTTTATCACCATGTTACATCTGGCGCCCAACGAAAATAACCCACAGGGTGGTGCATATCAAGATATTATGAAGATTATATGAAGATAATTTGTAATAATAAGTGTTCTTTGAGTAAAGAATTCGGGACGAATTCTTGTGTAGAGGGTATGTGTAGCCGGGTAGAGATTGTGGTGAAATAAGTTGATAGGCTTTACTGTGTGGCTTGGTAGCTCAGTCGGTAGAGTGTTTGCATGGAAAGCCAGAGGCCCTGGGTTCGAGTCCCAGTCGAGTCCCACCTTATGCATGTTACATTTAAAAATGTAACATGGTGAAAAAGTTGTGACTCGACTGGGAATCGAACTCGGCGCACATACAGTCACAGTCCCATGTTGGGTGCCAAATGTAACCGGGTGTTCTTATAAATAAAATACCCGCTCAGACCTGGGATTGAACCCGGGTCGCCAGCTTCGCAGTCCTGCACTCTACACTCTACCACGTCACCATAAAAGCGCGCTTGTACAGCAATGCCGTACAAGTGATGATAAACCTACACACTGTGACAAACTACCCCAGCAAGTTGAAATTCATCCCGAATTTCTATGGGTATGAGAACGACTGGGAATCGAACTCGGAGCACATTCAGCCACCTCCCGACATTGGGCGCCAAATGTAACATGGTGAAAAAGCTGTGACTCGACTAGGAATCGAACTCGGAGCACATACAGTCACAGTCACATGCTGGGTGCCAAATATAACCGGGTGTTATTATAAAGAAACATACCCACTCATACCCGGGTTTGATCCCGGGTCGCCAGGTTCGCAGTCATGCCCTCTACCTAGTCGCCATAAAAACGCGCTTGTACATGATAAACCTGCACACTGTGACATTAAAAAAGACTGTAGACGGTATTATATGTACAGGACATTAGATTATGGTAATCATTTCATGATGCCCTTCGCATCTGCAAACAAATTAGATCAGATGGGAAGCCGAGAAACTTAGTCTAACTCGGGTCCAAGCTGTTTGGCATGCAGTCAGTAGTTTGATTAAGGCTTTGACGAATGGGAAGTAAGTAAGAGATCATGATTTTGAGTAGTCTTGATTTTGTCAGAAATAGAACTAATACAACACTTGACTATACAATAAAACCCTTCTTACCCGGTATTCTAGTAGAGAAGAATTTTGATAGTTTTTGGCAGGCGACTGCTTAATACAGGGAGAAAATCATACAAAAAGCTCAAAGAGGAGCTTTCTGCATGACTTTAACCCTGCATTAAACTGCCACCTGCCCCCAAGACCGATAGTTACAAGCTGTTTGAAAAGGTATTCATATATTCACCATAACCATAAAAAAGCTCACCCTACACCGATGTAATGTGTTTAATTACATTACGATTGTGAATTTATATCTCAAACGTCTGTGTGAAGTCAATGCATGTGACGAAATACTGTAGATGTCACATATCTCTAAGTAACGGTTCAGTTTTGGAGCCAATTTCTGCCAATATTTGTAACTAATCATGATCATTCATGTTAGTTCTAACTTTAACGACTGATATATATAAGCCGCTGCTTAGTTTAAAGATATTCATTTTAGAAATTACATGGTTCCAACAAGTGTCTATATGATAATTGAGGATTGGATCGAAAGCTTATTGAGAATATCTCATTGTCGTATTTTACATTGAAAATGTGAACATATTATATGGGTTAACACAACTCTTCACAAAACGTATTAAGAAAGAAATATATGTTGACGATATCCCAATTTTGAGCACTTGAACATTCAATTGATAACTCAAGTGGATGAAAGCATTATACAAACATGATTAGAATAACATCAAGTCGATAATTTGGGAGATCATTAACACACAATCAAAACTATTGTTACCGTATAATACAGATATAACAGGACTGATGTAAGCGTAGCTACCGACTGTTAAGGGGTCAATAACCACATGCAGTGCGTTGCAATATATTGGGATCATAACATTTCTTCTTAAATCCAGAAATGGAAGGAGAACGTCGGATATCTGTACTAGTTCATTTTTGTCGTACCCTTTATTACTTTTCTACAGTTACTCTGTTTGCAGCTCAATCATTGAGTACACTAGTGATAGGTGGATACAGTATGTTCAATTAAATGTTTTTTCGTTATACATGCACTTTACCATTGTATTTGCCGTCGCGGTTGTTGTAGATTAGTCGGAGAGGGGATACGTTTATTTACACTGTTTGTCTTTTAGGGTGGGGATGGAATAAGAGTGAGGTTGGGCGCCCATAAACCGTTTAACCCCCAGTGACTTTTGTCACTGACCGTTCCAAGGCGGTACTTCCATCTTCCTCCTATTGTATGTTTGTTTTGTCTTTGTGCGTCTCTTGTTGTTTTTTCTAGTTATGTACATTTGCTGTTTCCTTGTGTTGCTGTTCGGGCGTGTGTTTGTTCTGTATGTGGTGTTTCCTGCATGACTCATTTTTGTACTTTTCTTAAAGTTTTAATGCGTTTTATAAACAAAACATGAACATGGATATGACCCCGAATTTCCCTACGTTTGTAGATAACATCACCATAAAATTATGGGTGTCAATATAAATAATACAGATATAATCTGTGAATTAAATGTATCATTATTAGGTGTAGAAATAGACTCATTTTAAATTTTGATGGTCATGTCTCAAATGTATGTAAGAGGCTTCAAATGGAAAAGTAGTAATGTCAAGCAGGCAAAGCCGCATACAAGACGCAACCACCACCAAAACACCGATAGATAGCATTACACACACACCCACACACAGCCATACACACAAAAGCGCACTCACACACAAGATGAATACAGAAAACACAAACAAACACACAAGAACTATAGACAAACACTCTACACATGAACAAAACCACAAGCACAAAGACGCAAGGCAAACAAAAGGAAGGGTGACAAAGAGAGTACCCGCCTTGGCACGGTCAGTAGCAAAAACACCACTGGGTGTTTAAACCGGTTTACGGACGTCCTAACCTCACACTTCTCTCAAAGTCACCCTAGCTTTACAAATAGTGTAAATAAAGGTATCCCCGCCGTAATACCAAACGTACTTGCAAGACTCTACAAATATCTGCACCAGGACATTTGATATACAGATGTTAATCACTCAAATTTAATTATTGTCAAATTGTATGGTATTTCTACAGTAAGCCACCCAGGTGTGAAACAGCTTATCAAATGAGCTAAGGGCCTCTACAGAGTATGTCCAATTCAAGAGACTGATGCGGACCTGGAGTGGTACTCATTGCAAATGTTCTATTTGTCGTTGAGCTAGTCTATGCTTTAATGGCGCGTTTGCATTATTTTTTCTCTCTGTTTTGTACGCTTGTTTGATTTCTCAAACAATCATACATTACTCTTATTTTGTAAAGAAAATCAGTTTCAGACTTAGTATAAATGTTTACTTCTTTCTGATGTGTGTATTGACTGATACCTCCGTACACCAAGAGTGTTTGACATGATATACAGTGAAGACAAATCAAGAGTAATATAGTGCGGATTGCATTGCAACATATAATTAATAACATATGAGCCTGACCAGGTAAACTTGTGTTTGATATATTCTAAATGATAGCAATTGCTTACATGTTTTTTCTGTATCCCTTTGATTTGTTCTATGCATGATATGAGCTTGAGCCAGTGCTAGGGAAACATCCTTGCTGAAAATTTGGTTCATTTGTCAGATTGTATGCTTACCTAAATGGTTTGATCTTATATTAAAACTTGATATACTTAGTCTTTAATATTTAGACATATTTAATGAAACTGTATGTGATG